>CP136061.1:222974119-223035904 GCA_032622095.1 Siphonodentalium dalli
ATTTATCTGCCTACTGTCATCATGGTTGGCACAATGAGTGAATTTTGTCATATATAATAAAGCACCTATTGACTGCCTTGGGGTGGATTAGTGAGTGCTATTTTCTCTTAACCCTTTGAACCCTGATGTCCTCAAGGTTAAATGGTCCCCACCCGAGGCACCTGATGTTATATAGTGTTTCCTATGAACTCGTAGTGCTCTTAACTGGGACGTATATACATGTATACATGCTCAACTATATGGCAATCTGCTATGCTAACTGAACTAGTGTGCAGTCAAATATGTCACAAGGTATTTCAATGAATGGTTCATTCAATTCCACATTCAATATACATGTAGATTATATTGCAGGTCCCTTTGGTCGCACTATATATTTATAACAAAATTGTTATCCTTTGTCTATGATAAAAGGTGTTTCTCAAAATGCACCTATGTGCAAGCGCGACGAAACAGACCCCCTGACACCAATTTGGCTGTTAAAGTCAGAGGTATGAACATGTGACTTATGTGTGAAAAGTAGACGCGCAATTCTAGTTAATTTGCACTTTGATCACGCAATTTCTAATGAAAAAACTTCTCCTATTCCGACGATAAAAAGCTATTTTTTTTGCTCAAAATTAGGCTTCTGCGCATGCACGAAGAAACAGACCCTCTGTCATCAGTTTGTCTGTCAAAGTCACATTGGTAAACATATGTGACGCATGTGCGCAAAGTAGAAGTACAACTCTAGTTGATATGTGCATTTATTGTGCTCTAATTTCGTGTCAAAAATCGTATGATTTCCTGACCGCTATTTACACCGCTATTCCGGTTTCCCGGGATATAGGAACATAAGGATTGGACCGATATTCCGGTCTCTCAGGTTCAACGGTTTAATGGTGTCTTCTGAACACTCCTGCTTGGGAAAATAATTTTGTTATTCCAAATTCCAAGGCAGTCAATATGTGTATAATATAGAGGTCATATATTAACTATAGAGATAACCATAAATACATACCATGGCGCCATACTTCTGATTGCGAGAGAATAAAGCGAAAGCCTGCATGGTTCCCTGGGAATGTCCGACATAATGAAGTCGTGGTTGTCCCGTCGCATTCGTGATGTAATCAAACACTGCTGGTAAATCGTTCAGCGCCATCTGGTCCCAACTGGAAATGAATGCAATATAACAAGTTTAGATTAATCTGAACAAATGTAAAAGAAAAGATTCCATCGTGCCCCAACTAGAAATAAACATAAACTATGAGACTAATATGAACAAATTAAAAAGGGCATATATATATGTCCCAACCTAGATCAAAATGATACCACTTTCGCTGATTGCTGCAGGTAATACATGACTGAACTGCCGGTAAGCATAATTTCTGTATAATATAGTTGAATTCCCCCCATGATAAATAAATATTAAAATGGGCTTTTAAAGGGCAGTATTATTGTCCACATATTTTCCTTGCAGCTAAATATATGTATGATAAAAATACAAAGTTGTTGACAGATCGATCAGTTTTACCCTGCTGGAGTAATAGGAGTCTCTGCTGTCGGAGTTTTTACATGCTGAAGGAGGTTGTGACATCGTGATATCATGAAGTCTTAATTTGTTGCCAAGAAGCCAACTTTCAAAAGATTTGTTACCAAAACCAACCCCGATAAGAATGCATATTACTAGTAAGCATATTAACAAAAAATTTGTGCAACATTTTCATAGCATGCTTTACATGCTGTATTTAAGATATGACGTCGCCGGAAGTGTGGAAGGATAAAGAAACAAACATCAAAGATCAGGACAAACCAAAGCCATTACTTGTGTCCAGCATAGATGCGGCACAATAAAATACCAATCAAACATTATGTGGGCATTTAAATTATCAACTTGAATGCAAGATCCCTATTTTATTATTCACTATGCTTTAGAGACTCATTTCACTGTTACCTGAATTCCCAGAACTCCTTGTCGTTTTTTGTATATTCTTTATGTTTTAGAGAGTATGTGTTTCCTCGACTGTTCCCCATCCATACGTCAAATCCTGCATCTGCCAAAATGAAACCTGAAATGAACATCAAGATATGAGCTTTGAATTTCAATAAAAATTTCCAAGATTAAGTCAAGAATTTTAGACCACAAGATGAGGCCTACAACATTCAGAACAAAATAATGGAATTATTTCTCTTAAAGGATTACATCAGTGTAGCTTTTCTCAGTCAGTATTGATGCCCGCTAATCCACTAAGCACGTTGACAAAAATAATTTTGCGATAGGCCGTACATAACTGAAGTTATGCCAATTCATGCGATTGAATAATTCATTATGGATTATGCAGTCTGAATTGTTAATCTTCCTTCATGTGACGTCATATGAGGGACTTCTAGCGATACACAGTGTCAAACGTGAAGGCTGTCGCAATTGGCTTTTATCTACTGATTGTTTGCACAAAAATGGCTAGACCATCAGAGCTAAAAATGTGTTCATATGGGTACTTTGTCCTGGGGGATCTTAATAGGTAGGCCCCATTGACATCAGATGTCTTAAAAGGGCACTAATAATTAATTCAATTAATTATATACCCAAAATTGTTGCAATCTGGTCGATGGAAATTGAAACACGGGGATAAATTGACTTGTAGAGTATAACAAGATAGATGTCATTCAACTCAGATGACTTAAAGGGCCAAATATGAGTAATAATGAGTGTTCCTTATGTAGAAAAATTGGTACCGATTGGTCACCTGACCAGATGAATTTCATGGGATAGGCTAATCTTCTCATGGCCCAAGAATACTGGCTGAGAATAAAGTATTACTTACTTATGCTTGACCTCAGATGACTTGAAAGGGGAATAATGAATTACATGATAAATAAAGAGCGTTTATTATTAGTCTGGAAGATATGTGGTAAATTGGTGTAAAACCATTGTATAATACAAGTGCACCGCTAGGCGGAGGTAACGCCCCCGACTGTACAATCAGAGAAACTTTCTGGTTAAGCGCTATAAAAATGCCACATGTTGTTCTATATTAGCTTCAAATTTGGTCTGGTGCCACAAAAAACTGAATTTTCTAAAAAAAATAATGAATTTTTTAAGTCGAAAAAGGGTCATAACTCTCACAAAAATTATCCGATTGAACCGAAATTTTACCTTGACCTGTATTGCGATATTGGTAATACACAAAAAAACGGGTTTTGCAAATAAACAATCCAAAATCAAGTTATCATCTGGAAACCAAAAAAAGTAGCAGAAAACTGAATTTTCTAAGTCAAAAAATGGGCGTAACTCTGGAAAAAATGGGCGGACGAAACCACGGCTATGGGGAAATCTTGTCCCCCCCCCCAGCTGGTCTATTAGCAAACCAAAGATCAACTGAATTGAATTAGCGAAACCAAAGTTATGAGTTGAAACGTTCGCATGCCACAGAAAACTGAATTTTCTAAGTCCAAAAAGGGGCGTAACTCTGGAAAAAATGGGCGGACGAAACCGCAGTTATGGGGAAATCTTGTCCCCCCGGCTGGTCTATTAGCATACCAAAGATCAACTGAATTGAGTTAGCGAAACCAAAGTTATGAGTTGAAACGTTCGTACGGACGGAAGGACGGAAGGACGGAAGGACGGAAGGACGGACGGAAGGACGGACGGAAGGACGGACGGACGGAGGGCTCCACTATATACCCCCAAATCTCCATCGGAGATCGGGGGCATAACAAGTCAGTTTATCCCTGTGTTTCAAATTTCACTGACCAGATTGCAACCATTTTGGGTATATAGTTAATAATTTAATTTAATAAATTATTAGTGCCCTTTTAAGACATGTGATATCAACATGACCTACATAATAGGATTCCATGGGTCAAATTACCCATATGTACAAATGTTCAGCTCTGATGGTCCAGCGTTTCTGCATAAACAATAAGTTGATAAAAGCCCATTGCGACAGCCTTTCAAGTTTGACACAGCATGTCACTTGTAGTCACTCATGTGACGTCACATGAAAGAAGATTTACGATACTTCAGTTACGGACGACCTATCGCAAAAGACTTTTCGACAACATGCTCAGTGGAATAGCGAGCATCGATAATGAGAAAAAGAAAAGCTAAACTTGTGTAATCCTTTAAAGACAAAAATATTATTTTGTTTTCTCTAAGGATCCTCTCTTGAGGACTTGAATAATTTGATTCCTCAATGTATGTTGTGAAGATGGAGACAATTAAGGACCTATGAATAACAGCTATTTAATGTTGAAATTTCTTTTGGGGTGCTATGAATATCTAAAGTACAGTTTCATTCAGTGTGAGAATATAAAATACAGTTTATGGAAATAAATCTAAAAAACGACATTATATTTGAGATTTTACCATCTGTAATATAAAATAATGATATTTATATTTATTTTATATTACAGACGGTAACATCTCAAATAAAATATTGTTTTTTTTTTATTTATGGACCATGATATGACATACCAAGTGCTTCGTACGGGTGATTGGTCACCCAGTTAGTGGATGAACACAGTAGTCCGTGCTGTATAAACACCACTTTCTTCCCCGTTGTTCTAGGCTGATTCTTCCCATGTGGAATTCGGAACACGCCTAGAATATATCCATCCGATGTCTCAACACTGTGCTCCTCTACAGGATATCCTTGACTTGTCACTAGTTGCGACTACAAACAATGAATACCTTCATATAAAAATTGTGTTGGTAATTGAACGTCTGGAATCATGAATACAGTAATGCCCTAAATAATCGACTCCTTAACCACAGCAGAATTATGGGTAACTTTTCAGGATTTAGTCGGAAATATGGCTTGTTACCATTCATCGGAAAGCTCTCAGTGAGAATTTCAGTTTCCGATGAATGACAACAAGCCATATTTCCGACTAAATCCTGAAAAATTACCCATTATTCTGCTGTGGTTAAGGAGTCGATTATTTAGGACATTACTGTACAAGACATAAAACTTGTTTATTGCTTGGTTTATAATCACATTGACCAAGCCTGGAAATAGTCTGTCTGACATTTGCAGAATGAGGTCCCCAGAGGGTGAATTTAGTAGCCCTATCCCGCATGACAGGCGGGTGTCATCTGGGAACCTCATTCTGCATAGACCTCAACTGGGAGACCTATGATCAGATTGAAGTCCCCCATTTGAAGTTGGTGATGTTCACCCATTGGTCACCTCGATAATGCATTTTATCTTCTGGAAATTAGGGAATACAGAAACTGAACAGAAGGGAAAAATAAACTAAAAACAAAGTTAATTTTTGACTACAGATACTTGCCAGAAGATGAGGCCAAATCAGAATGAGGTCCCCAGAGGGTGAATTAGGTGGTGATAGTACGCTGTGTGGTGTAGCATCACTAAATTCACCATCTGGGGATTTCATTCTGCAAATATCAGACACAATATTTCAAGGCTTGATATTGACTAAAATATGAAGCATGTGGTGTACAAAATAGTTGATGGGCCGAGTATTTCATATTATTTTCTACATCTATCCTCTATGTTAAATCAGTTTATTCTTAAATTATGAACAAACATTTAATTTTTCAAAAATCTTTTAAAATTTATTTACACTGTTCACTGTTTGTCGTTGGTGTGGTAATGAATTATTTTATTTTACCTTCTGGTGCAATCCTGCATCTACTTTTTTCACCCAAATGTTCGTAAACCAAGTTAAAAGTAAAAATAATTCATAGATAAAAATGCACAACAAATTTTTTTATTTGTGGTTTCAAATTATTTTTCACTATCAGAGGTAAATCCAGTTCTGATTAACCCTTTACCCAACAAACCGGCCAAAACCGGCCAAATAAAGCTTCAACAGCCTAAAATATCTTCGGTCTGTCTCAATAGAACCATACAAATATGGATATCATTGGAACCGGCTCCTTGAACACATTGTGATAGTTACAGTTATGCCCTGTGCCAATGCATTCTCTTATATATGCGAGTCGACCACAGGTCGCCTCGCATATATAAGAGAATGCATTGGCCTAAAAAAAATCAGTTTTTTAACACTTTTTACCATTTTTTCTTACATTCTTTAACAATTTTATAATTTTTAATGTGTTAAGCCAATGCATTCTCTTATATATCGAGGCGACCTATGGTCGACTCGCATATATAAGAGAATGCATTGGCACATGGCCCTTCTGTTGGGTAAAGGGTTAAAGCCATACTCAGACTCTTAAAGTACTTTAAGAGTCTGAGTATCGTTTTAATAAGAGCTGAGGTAAATCTGTATCAGAGGATGAAAAAGATGCTTTATTTTATATATTTCACATTTAAGAAAAACAGAGCTCTTAATTAATGAGACCCTCCAGTTGTTTTCAATTTCAAATAATTTCTATTTAAGTTTGTTTAAAATACATAATTATTTCTTGCCACTTTGTTTATGTTGCTATTGTTTTTTTTTTCACTTTGATATATAAACCAAGTTATTAAATAATAGACTACGGAATTTATTATAGTTTTATATAGATGTACTTGTAATAAATACCATGTTGTAGTGAACCTCAGGATCAGAATGTTTTTCAACGTTGTCCGGAATACTCATACATGCACCTAACATCATGAGGAATGGAACAAGCTTGATGTAAATTGAAGACATTCTCTGGCAGTTATGGTTCTAACTCTGGAAGACAAAATACCAAAGTTATGAATTAATCTGCTGCAACCTTATTATAACAATATAACATATTGTTGTAAACATATTTTATTTCCAATCAAATCATACATGTCATACAATTTAACCCTTTCTATACTAAATGGATTCTCCCACTCAGTTATAAAAGTATAGATTGGAATCGTCTATTATTCATCTGGAGGGGTGTTCAGGTAATAAAAGCAGTGGAGGGGTGTTCAGGTAATAAAAGCAGATGACAGATAGAACAACAGATAATGCAAGATACAAAATATTCAGGATTGAGTTTTAAGGCTACGAATAAATAAGAATCACATTATTTCTCATCGCTAAGTATTCAGTTATCAAAGTACAGTATAATGCCCTAAATAATTGACTCCTTAACCACAGCAGAATTATGGGTAACTTTTCAGGATTTAGTTGGAAATATGGCTTGTTGCCATTCATTGGAAAGCTCTTACTGAGAGCTTTCCGATGAATGGCAACAAGCCATATTTCTGCTGTGGTTAAGGAGTCAATTATTTAGGGCATTACATGCTATGAATGGGTTTGATGCTCACCGATGGACTGCTGAGTTTCATTACAGTGGCTAGGTGTGAGTTAAGCGGAGAGTGACTGTAGAGTTATATGCTGTTTAAATCTCACTCCTAGTTGTGAACCTTGAGCAAGGTCGCTCATACAGTGACCACTTCGCACCACTCATGTGTTATTTAAACAAGTATCAGTCAGCTTGTACGTAATACCGGTGAGTATATGTTCTGATCAAACTAGAGCAGCGCCTGTACAAATGACTGCAGCAGGTTCGTTGTATGGCTTGTACAAATGACTGTGTACTGTGTATTGTTTAAAAGTGTCTAAGTTGAGCAAGTAATTGGTTAAGCGGTGTATAAAACCGTCATAAAGTGTCCAAGCCTAGTTCCGGGCCATTCAGCAAACATTTCTGTTACATCAAAATCCTAATTCAGTTAAAGGGACTTAAGGTCTTCGAAGTGGGTTCATGTGAAAAAACATAAAAGTCTGTAAAACAGCTATTATCAACATGTACTTGAAAAAATAGATTGACTTTTTTCTTATTTTCATTATTAATAACTCTCCAATAATGAAATGTTGCATGTCAAAAACATTGTTAGAAAACATTACTGTTACAGTGGAATTTGTTGACAAATCACTATAACAATTTTGTTTACATATTAATGATTTCAACATACAAAATTTTGTTCTTGGAGAACTATCAATAATGAAAACAAGAACAAAGTTTATCTATTTCTCCATGTTCTACTTAGTGATGATGTTATCACATACTTTAACCCTTTACCCAACAAACCGGCCAAAACCGGCCAAATAAAGCTTCAACAGCCTAAAATATCTTGGGTCTGTCTCAATAAAACCATACAAATATGGGATATCATTGGAACCGGTTCATTGACCACATTGTGATGATTACAGTTATACCCTGTGCCAATGCATTCTCTTATATATGCGAGTCGACCATAGGTCGCCTCGCATATATAAGAGAATGCATTGGCCTAAACAATATCTTTTTTTAACACTTTTTACCATTTTTTTCTTACATTCTTTAACAATTTTATAATTTTTAATGTGGTTAAGCCAATGCATTCTCTTATATATGCGAGGCGACCTATGGTCGACTCGCATATATAAGAGAATGCATTGGCACAGGGCCTTCTGTTGGGTAAAGGGTTAACAAAAAAAAATTGCACATTTACCCAACAGAGTGCTTTGGGTTTCTGGATTAGTCAATTACAATCACTGCTAGCCAAGTTCCTGCTCATCCAAGCCGCTGGAATAATAAGCTATATATAATCCTTGTTATTACCTGTTTTAATCAAAGTACTATTCAGTCAATATACTATACTAGTAAGTTTCATAGCCATATAGGTAACCCAAATGTTTTTTTTTGGGGGAGGGGGGCTGAATTTTTTCTTAACATTTTTGACATGATATATTCATCGTTGTAAACACAGTTTTTGTTGAATATACCTTGTATAACACATAAATATAACAAAATAGATTCAAATTAACCTTAAATATGTATAATTCAGGTAGAAACATGAACATTTTGAGCTTTCAAAACATTTGGGGGGGGGGGGGGGGTTCTGCATGCAGCTCTCTCAGCTCCCTGGCCCATACGGCAATGAGTAAGTTGCATATTGTTCCAGTCAATCTACAGTAGAAGCATGAATTGAGTCTGAATTTCTTACCTCAGAAAATTGAAGAATAGTTAAGTCAACTTGAACCTTGGCTATAACAGCCTTGTGATGCAGCAACAATCTTTACTAGATATACTTGTTTAATGTTTACATCAGTGTTTTATACATATATTATATTCTAATCCTATCAAATGTAAGTGCATGACTCATCTTATCAAAACATTGGAGATATCAGACCATGGGCCGATTTTTAAATCAGGTTATCTATTGAAACCAACTGAAGAATTAAAGTTGATATTAACCTATGCAGAGTGATCAGTTTATTAAACTAGTCCAAGGCAGTAGTGAGTACTAATTATATCACACATGTTACAACATATATTAATATGTTCTTATTGGTTAAAAGGCTACTGTGTTGCATTTGGTAGGAGAGTGATTGCATGATCAGATGTAGAACAAGTCATCTCGGTCCACAACAGCTTTGGATATCGGTTGGGTTGATGCCGTTTTGGACTGAGTTCTGTCCCGTCACTCTTCTATAACAGACTTTCATTGAAAGACCTACTACATTTACATGTGGAGCCCGGGCATTCCTGTGAACCTCTGAATGTGATTAATCATCTGACATGTCTGCGATTAATCTGTCTTCAAAATGATATACCATTTACTGTGACAGCAAAAGGTAAAGTGATGATACAATCGTTTAATATACGGTTTACAAACATTGTTTACTTATAAATCTTGTTGCTTTGACATTCAACGGACATCTGATATATGCATGTTTGATATCAGCATGCTTGGGAAAGGCTGCCCTCTATGTCCATAATCGCAAAGTGTCCATTTGACCTAATCTGAAGACATACAATCAAGATAACTCCCGCCCACGATTCTGGGCATGAAGTCTGTTATATAGGAGTAATGGGATGGGACTCAGTACAAAACAGCATCAACCCAACCGATATCCCAAGTTGTTGTGGACCGAGAAGACTAAGTCTTGGTCTAGATCAGATGATGGAATGAACAATTTGGTAATATTTCTTAGAAATATACTGCATTAATTCTATCACTTATGATTCTATTTCGGGGGAATATCTGATGAATATCTATTAACATGCAGGGAGCAGAAACTTTGTGAATGTTATGATTTCTAAGCGGATCTTAGTTTCCATAAATGAAAAAAAAAAATTCATTAATAACAGATTTAGCAGATACTGCTCCATATTATTGTTAACATGAACATATGCAGGCTCCAAAATATGGTGCTGGACATTTGCAGAATGAATTCCTGAAGGGTGAATTTAGTGACGCTACACTCCTTAGTGGGCTAGCATCACTAAATTCATCATCTGGGGACCTCATTCTGCTTGGCCTCATCTGCTATGGGAGACGTAGACACAGATATAAGTCCCCTGATTATGCAGTGTGTCATCTGCCAATTTGCGAATATAGAGAAACCAAACTAAAAAAGAAAAAGAGACTTTCTAAAGAAATTTATAAAGAAACTAAAAAAACTTGTTAATTTGATAATATAGATAATTTCCAGAGATGAGGCGTAAGCAGAATGAGGTCCCCAGAGGTTGAATTTAGTGATGCTAGCCTGCTGTGCTGGGTTGGGTAACTAAATACACCCTCTGGGGACCTCATTCTGCAAATGTCCAGTACCACATTTTCAGGCCTAAACATGAAATCATTTCCAATGTGTATGACACTTATTTTGGCCAGTTTCTGTCACTCGAATAGGGAAGTCCATAGAGGGTATGCATCACAATTGGCAGGGGGTGTCCAACTTAAAGAGATTCTAAATTTTCCATGTACCTGGTACTTCAAGCTTTCCAACTGTTAGAAATGTACAACGTAACACCTCTTTATGGTTGGAAATTTTCAACTCATATTCATTTCGGTCAAACCTATTTACCAAAAGTGAGAATATATTCAATTTTTGCTCTAAAAAAAAAACAAATTTCACACTGAATGTTGAGCTCTAGTGGTTAGCATGTTAGACTTGTCTTCATTGTCAACACATCGAGATGAGTTCACAGCCAGCCAGTGGACTGTTGAGTTCTCACAACAGTGGCTTGGTGGGATTAACGACTTGTGGCGGTTGGGTTGTACGCTGTTTAAATCTCGCACCAAGTAGTGACGCTTGGGCAAGGTCACTTGTACTGTACTCGCTTTGTCGTACCTAGACAAGATATAGGGACCAGGTTAAGCATAAGTCGCTCTTGTGAAGAGCCTGTAAAATGGCAGCAGGCATAAGAGTCTTATGATAAAACTTGGCATAAATCAACAGCTGGGATAATAAATGTGAAGATCTTAGCATCCCCTCTGCTAGGGAGATAAGTGATATATAAGCACCCTTATTAATTAACCCTTCCAGGAGCTTCCTGAAGTTTTGCGAAAAGCCTGTGCCAATTCATTCTCTTATATATGCAAGTCTCCCATTCTCTTATATATGTGAGGCTCCCTGTGGGAGACTGACACATATAAGAGAATGCACCGGCACATGATCTTAATGCTAAACCAGCGCAGCTCCCATCATGAAAGGTTTAATTAAATACTGGTTGAAAATCAAACTTTCACAACGATATCAACCTATTTTGGGTCTGAAATTTCCACCATGCATGGTATTTCCATTTTGATTTATTTTGACCTAAGTTTTGGGGGGTGGTGTGGTAAGTCACCCCCTCCCAAATAACACCCCACCCCTCTGGGTATCTGGATATTTCAGACCAAAAGTAGGTTGACACTGTTGGAAAATTTTAACCATAGCGTTGGAATTTTCCAACAGTTGCTAAGTTTGAGGTACTAGCTGGAAAATTATTACCCAACATCTTGGGTTGGAAATGCAAATGGAATTTTTCTGACTTGGAAATTTCAGTGTCTGTTTGAAATGGTGGGGGTGCAGTTGCCAGTTGGAATTTGGAAATTCCAAGACCCTCTAGCTATGTCTCTGAGCCATCTTGAGACTGTTCTCACTGGGGTTCAGATGCTCTATGAGAAACTGGTTTGTCAGTGGTATTTTGGTGATATATACAATCAAGAACATGTGGTCAGTGTTCGAAAAATGGTTAATGTTTCTAAAGTAATAATTGTTATCAAATAAATTTTTGCCATTGTTTTTTTTAGTTAAAATATGTGAGTACCAACTGTACCATGATGTGCCCGTTCATTGGCTTGAATTGCCCATCATTTGGCAGTCAGGCCAATGTATGGGAGACTCACATATATAAGAGAATGCATTGGCACAGGATTTTCGCAATATTTCAGGAAGCTCTAGTCATGGAAGTGTTAATGTGAAACTGTATGGCAGCCATTTGGTAGAAAAAATATGTCAAATGGAAATCAATGTGTCAAATAAGAACCAATATGTTAATTTGATTTTATAACAATATTTCAATCAATAATTTACCAACACAAAAGTAAATGTCATGTTTCTCCTTTTGAATAATAAGTCAAATGAAAATCAATAACTGTTAAATAACACTAAATATCAATTCCAAATTAATAGACATATATATCTAATGTCTGTTTTTTCAATAGTCGTCAATCCAAACTTATTTAAATTTTCGGTTTAGTTGATTCATAAAACAACACTAACACCAAATTCAACATTTGGTTTATCATTAACTTTCGAAAATCTACATGTATACAATAAGTTTGGATGGATGACTATCAAAAAGAAATGTATTACATTGAATAAATAAATTCTTGGGTTTGAAATATTTGTTACAAAAACCGAAAATCATAATTTAATTAATGTCTATTAATTTGGAATTGACATGTTGATTGACATCTATTGATTTTCATTCTACGTATTTGAAAAGAAACTAAGACATATATTTTTGCGTAATGTCTATTAAATTGTGTTATCATTTAGGAGACAAATGTACCCTGTTGAGTTGAACATTCTGAGATTCGAGCATGAAAACAGTTTCATTTTGCCGTTGTCACCATGCACAAATCGTTGGGTTTGTTCATTGCATTACTCGGAACACTGCTCCGTAACAATTTCCTGTGGGGTGGGTTGGCTCGTTTCGCTACTCCATTCTGCGCCAATGAAATTTCACTGTGCTACATTCAGATTTGATGCACGCTGAAGCGGCCGATGTCGGTATATCGAAAACTAAAGTTAGCCACTCTCAGCCAATCAGAATGCTTGTTTTTAGTGACAAATACTCAATTGAATTACAATTCGGCATATTCACCATTGGTTAGAATATATATGATAGAGTTCTTTGCCATAACGTCTCATTAACAGCGATGTCTGTTAAAAATTGTATAACATCTATACAATTGTGTTTTGTCCATTGGTAACAATATATACTATAGAGTTCTTCCCCATTGATTGTTATTTGACACCTATTTATTTTGAAAGGATGTCTATTAATTTAAACTAAAGTATATTGATTTATCATTAACTTATATTTTCAAAATTCTATACAATAAGTTTGGTTGGATGACTATTGAATTTCTTTTGACTTATTTGAAAATAAACGTGACATTTATTTGTAGGTTGGTACAGCTTGTTGGTACATTATTTTGTTTTAAATATTTGTCATAAAATACATTGATTATGAAAACGTCTATTAAAATAAATTTGGATTTGACATATTGGTTATTATTTGACACTTATTGATTTCCATGACATCTTTTTGACCACTTGGCCGCCCGTATGACTGGCTTGATATTGAGGAAATAAACAAGTCATTTCAAGTTTTAACAGATATTAAAACTTGCTTGCGAAATTTGTTGTCAAATGAAAAAAAGTTTTCCAAATTGGAATTATTCTGCATTTGGTAAATTTAGCAAATGGCAGGATGAACGCTGTCTGTAGATAGAGGCATGTGCAGTATGCTTTGTGTAAATTATTTCATAATATTTTCACTGTTGGGGGGGGGGGCAGTCAGTAAATAAGAACAATCTGTTTCATTTATAAAAAATAATTAATTGCTTAAAACAATTACAGAATAATTATTTTCCTGAGTAGCTGAAAGAAGAAGAGTGTCAAACACACAAACATAAATAGACAGGTTCAGTCACACATATGTGTAACTTGTAACATGTGTTACTATGTATTGCTATGGAGATGTACATGGAGGGAACAGTCACAGGTTTGACAGCGCCAAATCTACACATTTTATATATACTCTAGATATCGACCAACATCCAGCGAAACATGTAAACAATAGTTAGGAGAGGTGAGGACAATATGTTCACTCTGCAACCATTGATACACTTAATTGGCTTCAATCATAATAAAATTGTGCAACGCAGGCAAATTTCATTATCCTTATATCATAGCATTGGTCATTCATATGGTTGTCAGAAGATTTGATTTTTTCTCTGCTACAATTAAGTTCCGTTGGACAAAAAAACTTCTGTACATGTAGGCGAAATGGTTATGTGAGTCTGGTGATTTCTGTTTGCAATGGCAACATATGGTACATGTTACATGTACATGTGGCTGAACCTGGCTATTATCAAATAGTAAACTTCATATTGAATAGTATGAGAATATATTATATTAATGTATCTAATTATCAAACAGTAAGTCAGTAACTTCATATTGCAAATTTAAATATACAAACATATTTATCAAACAGTAAAGCAGTAACTTCATATTGCAAATATAAAATATATTAACATAATTATCAAACTGTTTCTTCATGTTGAAGAATAAAACATACAAAAATAGAACAATCCAACAATAATTCAGGCACAAACAGGCACAATATTCATTAACCGATCCATGACTGGAGCTTCTTGAAATTCTGCGAAAACCATGCATTCACTTATATGTGCGAGTCTCCCATAGGGAACCTTGCAAATATAACAGAATACATTGACCTAACAATATTACTTTGACCTTGTAAGCCAGTGCATTCTCTTATATACGCGAGGCTCCCAATGGGAGACTCATATATATAAGAGAATGTGTTGGCATAGGATCTTTAATGCTGCACCAGCATGGCTCCCGTCATGAATGGGTTAATAGTTCATTTCAGTGTGCAGAGGTCAGTGATTCAATAAAGCTAAATAATCTAATCAACCAACAATTGACAAAATATCCAGTAATCAGCTTCCGGCCATGAAAATCATCATATAATTTGGCATGTCATAGAAGATTTACAAGAAAAATGTTACATATATCAGTAGGTAATGAAATGGTACGAAACGCACTTGTCAAATCTAAAATAGATCTCACTAACCATGTGCCGCCATTTCTTTTTAAAGGAACATTGAGATAAGATCATCAATTGTTATTATACAATAGAAGAGGCTTGTCAACTCCCCAGTTCTGGACCCACAGGCCATATAGAGGTGACAGAAGAAGGAGCCACAAAAGAGGGAAAAGCTGAGGCTGTCTAGCTTCCTTTGTTTGGTCACCAGAGAAGCTACTGTAGTCCAGAAGGAAGGCTGATTCAGTCCTCAAAATTTATCACGTCAATAAGCAATGTCAAGGGAAACACAGGGGAAACAAGTGAAATCGAACACTGTCACAGAATTAATTCTTCATGGGTCATGTTCCCTAATTTTGCAGGCTGCATATATGACAAGTTGAATCCGAAATGTACCCTAGCTTCCTTTGTTTAGTCACCAGAGAAGCTACTGTAGTCTAGAAGGAAGGCTGATTCAGTCCTCAAAACTTATGATGGAAATAAGCAATGTCGAGGGAAACACAGGGGAAACAAGTGAAATCGAACACTGTCACAGAATTAATTCTTCATCGGTCAGCATGTTCCCTAATTTTGCAGGCTGCATATATGACAAGTTGAATCCGAAATGTACCCAGTGCAAACTACGCACGGAACAGGGCTTAAAACCCAATGAGAAACGGAATCATGATATGAAGCTAGCATCGAGTAAGACAGCTGATCCGCTATACAAATGGTGTGATTCTCGCAAAATATTACGGAGTTTCTAAGTCCTGCAGTGCAAAGTCGAAGCTCGGTTTATAAATACCACAGAGCAAACTATATGCCTAGGCATTATGTTGTATGAATAATATGCAATTTATCTTGCTATAATGTTCCATTTATAAGAAATGATGGGCATGTGGTTAGTGAAAACTACTTCAATTTGACAAGTGTGAGAAAACGTACGTACCATATTTCGTACCATTTCATTACATACGGATATGTAATGTTTTTCTTTTAACCCTTTACCCAACAAACCGGCCAAAACCGGCCAAATAAAGCTTCAACGGCCTAAAATATCTTGGGTCTGTCTCAATAAAACCATACAAATATGGATATCATTGGAACCGGATCATTGACCACATTGTGATGGTTATAGTTATGCCCTGTGCCAATGCATTCTCTTATATATGCGAGTCGACCATAGGTCGCCTCGCATATATAAGAGAATGCGTTGGCCTAAAAAAAATCTTTTTTTAACACTTTTTACCATTTTTATTACATTCTTTAACAATTTTATAATTTTTAATGTGTTAAGCCAATGCATTCTCTTATATATGCGAGGCGACCTATGGTCGACTCGCATATATAAGAGAATGCATTGGCACAGGGCCCTTCTGTTGGGTAAAGGGTTAAATCTTCTAAGCATGAAAGATAACCAATAGTTCATCAGTGTCAAAGATATCTTTGCCGGAGATATGTATAGCCAATTATAGAATACTAGCTGACGTGCCTAACTTCGTCTGGGATTTCTTTGTGATCGCCTGAAACGTATTAGGAGAAACAAAAAATCTATTGTTCGATCGGTCCAGAAACATGCCTATATGAGCATATATGAGCGAGGTCAATGTCAAGGACACGGTCGAACGTGAAATTGAACCCGCCCATATTGTTCCCGGAATCAAAGTAAGCCTACATACCAAATTTGAGTTGGATCGGTCAAGCAGTTATCGAGTCTATAACACACATACATACATACATACACACATACAGACAGAAGTTCCAAAATATATAATAGACTAGCCGATGAGCCCGACGTTGTCCGGGCTATTCAAAAACCAAATTTCAAGTCGATAGCTCCACCCGTTTCTGAGATCTGGTCTGCGCATGCGCGAAGCTGGCGTCGCACGGGCTCGGCGACCCAATCAAATTTGTATCCGGGGCAAGATACATTCACATACCAAATTTCAAGTCGATAGCTCCACCCGTTTCCGAGATCTCGTCTGCGCATGCGCGAAGCTGGCGTCGCACGGGCTCGGTGACCCGATAAAATTCGTATCCGGGGCAAGATACATTCACATAGCAAATTTCAAGTCGATGGCTCCACCCGTTTCCGAGATCTCGTCTGCGCATGCCCGAAGCTGGCGTCGCACGGGCTCGGCGACCCGATAAAATTTGTATCCGGGGCAAGGTACATTCACATAGCAAATTTCAAGTCGATAGCTCCACCCGTTTCCGAGATCTCGTCTGCGCATGCGCGAAGCGGGCGCCGCACGGGCTCGCCAATACGACAACGACGACCGCCTGGTCAAACTACACACACGTACCAAGTTTCGTCCCGATCGGTCGAGAATCGTAGATTTGTATTAATGACAGACAAACAGACAGACAAACAGACAGACAAAATATATATGAGACTAGCAGGTTAGCCCGCCACTGGCGTGGTTCGTCTCATGGCTTTGTTCGAAAAAGCAATTGCAACAGCTTCCGAGACACGTATGCTGCACCTAGGTGTAAAATTTCGCCAGTTTTACCCAATTTGACCTTGAATTGATCATTTTCAAGGTCAAGGTCATGTCGGGGTCACAATTTAACCCGTCCATGACACTTCCCGTAGGTAGCAAGTTTGAGCTCAATCGGTTCGAGTCTATAAAGGACACACACATATATATCATTTGTGGGTACCCGTTTCAAGGTGAACATCACCTCGGGCGAAAAAAGTGACCCGATGAAAATCTCCCCCGTTCCTAGGAAGCCCTAAGTACGTAAGAATCACACAACACGCTCATGTCTGGATACAGTCACACTCACGCCCGGACCCAGACGTAAGAATCACATAACACGCATACGCTCTTTATCAACAACACTGCTGATATTAACGCTCTTTAACTATCAACGCGATTAACCCCACAGTGCCGTTTTTGTGACTGGGAGTGAAGAACGGGTGCTCGGAGCTTCTCCAAAACGCCGCGACGACCATTCCCGTGGATTTTTACCCTTAGATGGGAAGTTTGGTCTCGATCGGTGCAGCCGTTTTTCGAGTCTATAGAGGACAAATATACACATATATTCATATATATACGTAGTTCTCAAAATATATAGTAGACTAGCCGATGAGCCCGACGTTGTCCGGGCTGTTCAAAAACAAAATTTCAAGTCGATAGCTATTGAAAAACCAAATTTCAAGTCGATAGCTCCACCCGTTTCCGAGATCTGGTCTGCGCATGCGCGAAGCTGGCGTCGCACGGGCTCAGCGACCCGATAAAATTCGTATCCGGGGCAAGATACATTCACATACCAAATTTCAAGTCGATAGCTCCACCCGTTTCCGAGATCTCGTCTGCGCATGCGCGAAGCTGGCGTCGCACGGGCTCGGCGACCCGATAAAATTTGTATCCGGGGCAAGATACATTCACATAGCAAATTTCAAGTCGATAGCTCCACCCGTTTCCGAGATCTCGTCTGCGCATGTGCTGCACGGGCGTCGCACGGGGTCGCCAATACGACAATGACCGTGTCCGTGGGATTTTACCCCTAGATAAGAAGTTTGGTCTCGATCGGTGGAGAATCGTAGATTTGTATAAATGACAAACAGACAAACAGATAGATTGTATCAAAATATATAAGAGAGATATGTAAATTAGATAGATTGTATCAAAATATATAGGAGAGATATGTAAATTATCTACACACCATTACTGGTGTTTGTCAAAGTTTAGTGGGGTATATCAATACTCATTCACGATCATATCATTGAGGTCCGGAGGATGTGGGTTATCTCTCGAATACAGATTGTATCAAAATATATAGGAGAGAAGACTAGCCGATGAGCCCGACGTTGTCCGGGCTATTCAAAAACCAAATTTCAAGTCGATAGCTCTACCCGTTTCCGAGATCTGGTCTGCGCATGCGCGAAGCTGGCGTCGCACGGGCTCGGCGACCCGATAAAATTCGTATCCGGGGCAAGATACATTCACATACAAAATTTCAAGTCGATAGCTCCACCCGTTTCCGAGATCTCGTCTGCGCATGCGCGAAGCGGGCGCCGCACGGGCTCGCCAATACGACAACGTCGACCGCCTGGTCAAACTACACGCACGTACCAAGTTTCTTCCTGATCGGTCGAGAATCGTAAATTTGTATTAATGACAGACAAACATACAGACAAACAAACAAACAGACAGAGGTCTTCAAAATATATATGAGATGTAGGAGTTGATGTGCTGCCATGCATGATGCAAAATGTGAATACAAAGTATATCAATGCTGAATTGTTACTATCAAACCAGATTAAACTGTAACAAAAAAATGTCCAGAATAATATATAAAGTATGTGTCGTGAAAATTTCTTCCCCAAAAATGTGGCATTCATTTGTTTTCGTTGATGATGTTGATGATGACCTCATAGATATCTTTATAGGCATTCATCCCCCAAATAAAATCCAGATGGTTGTACGAGTCGACATGGATTGTTTTGACTAGATTTTTCAACTTTGGTATTAGAAGAGAGACATCCTGAAAACAAACAATAAATTTAATCCAATTCATAATAGGAAAAACAGACAACATTCAAACCATTTCATAAAAGGAAAACAAATGTAATTAATAACATTATTCCGATTCAATGACATGAGCATTTAATCTTTAAAGACTCTTAAACTTTCCATTGAACATAAGTTTAAACATTATTTATCCCACAGGGTTAGATTTAAAGACAAACACTGGAATGTCTTCTTATAGCTATCTGTTTTGAAAAAACATAAATAGATTACAGGAATCCGAACAATAAGTGTAGAGATAATAACAGCCTATATGCTGCCAATACAAAAAGGCCAAGACATTCCAAAAAGGGGAGAAGGGAGGGTGTTAAAAAAGAGCGACCGGCTTCTCCAGCTCATTTATTGAAAAGAAAGTATAATTCAAACCGTTTCGCATATCCCTGTCAGCAAAAATATAGTTCCCACAATTCTTGCATAGGAATTATTCCCATTGATTCATAAACTTATACTATTCTTGCCAAAATTCTTGTACTTCAAATATATCGGCAAGTTTCATCTGTATACTTTCCAACACAATTGTATAGCTTACTTTTGTGAAATGGCATGCGTTATGGCATAGCGTTCTATGCCAATGAAATATTTTCTATCAAAGAGTTCGCATTGCAATCAAACATGTTCGCGTTTTAAGAAAACTTTTGTTTAATGTCACACAACTAGTTAACCCTTATGACTATGTTTTAAGAATTTCATGTTCAAATTTGTGGGCTAAAAGCTAACACATTATTATGATCTTGAAACCAACCTTGGGATCAGCTAGCCAATCATGTCCTCCTGTAAACAGTACGACTGGTGTCTCCATCTTTGTGACATCATACAAGGGCGGGGTATCCTGGGAAATTTGAGAGGAATATAATATTGTTTCAAGTTGCTCTACAATGTAATTGTTAAACAAGAGCATGGTTAGGGAGTGGTGATATACACCTGTTTGCCATTTATAATTGTACTGCAGAAAAATACAATTTGAGCTTACAAAGAATATCTGATATACCACTAATTTCAATGCCAAAATGCAGACAAATTCTAAGTCAAAAAAGGGCTGTAACTCATGTGAAAATAATTGGCAAGAACACATATTTGAACTTGGTCTGTATTTTTAACTGGGGAAACACAATACCCCGGCTTTAGTTCAGTTCAAATAATCCAAACACGTGTTATTGGTCAGAAACCAAAATGTTATGAAATCGGTCAAATTCTAAACGAAAAAGGGGCCGTAACTCATGTAAAAATAATTGGACGAAACCCATATTCAAACTTGGCCTGTATTTTTAGTTCGGATATACACACCCTAACTTTGGTTCATATCAAATAATTCAAACTGGAATTATCGGTCAGAAACCAAAATATTATGAAATCGGTCAAATTCCAATTCGAAAAAGGGCCGTAACTCAAGTAAAAATAATTGGACGAAATCCATATTCGAAATTGGCCTGTATTTTAGCTGGGAAATGCACATACCAACTTTGGAACAGATAAAATAATCCAAATGGGAGTTATCGGTCAGAAACCAAAAATTTTAATGGAAGGCACATGGACAGACTGACTGTTTTTTTTCAAATGGGCATATCAAAAATATACACAAAAAGGTCAGTCAAGGTCATGCTACTCCTGAAGTTCTATGAGTACAGTCCAAGCCAGAATATAACATTAACAAATTCACTTTTGGTGGGATGTGATCGATATATGGTATATTTATTTACTATTGTATAATACTGAAGTATATTTTCATAAGGGTTTGCATTACTAAATTTGGAACAGAAACGCAACGCCATCTAATTCAGTTCTTTTAGTATCACAATGGGGAATCACGTGGTTTCGATTTGATGAGTATCAGGCATTCAAAAATGCGACCAGAAACGAGTAAAAAGGTAATATACTAGGATATGACATAAAACATAAATTAAAGCAAATCCAAGATGGCCACCACAGTTACATGACCCCTATGATGACCCCTATGACCTTGAATGGGTTTCCACGGCGGCTGGTGATAGGTCATTGCCATATCTAACTTTCAACTAAATACATCCATAATTACCCGATAGTCATTGCATTACCCATACATACATAAAATACTTTTATTTACATAAGAATGCTTGGCACTGGGGGAGGGTATGTCCATATGGCGGGGTGGCAGCAAAAGAGTTAAGAAATATGAGCTTGAGTAGAACTCGCTAAGGCCAAAACAAAAAACTTCTCAGTTTCCGATAACATTGGGATCATTTTCCAGACAGGCAGGGATTTTTTTTTTCTTTACAATTTAAAAAAAAAAACCTTTCAGCTGTGAGCGATATAATAGTGTAGTCACGGTAGAATATGGTAGATCAATGTGTACTGAATATGAGCCAAGCATTTGATAAAAACATGCTGTCCCTTCAATTCATTCACTCTGCAGTAGATCTCTACCAACTTTGAGCTCAATAACCAACTTTTTTGGCTTTTGGGATTGAGAAAAACGATAAATATTCACATTGACACTTTAACAGGTAACTATAGACTAGCGTTTTGGATATAATTGAAGAAAAAAAATTGAGGCAGGCATTGATGAAAATTTGATAATGTTTGTTTGAGTTATTGTGCTTACATTGTGAACTGGAAATCCGAACATTATAAGAGGCATAACTCATGAAACAAAATTCGGACAGGACTGGTTTTCAATCTACAGTCTCAGTAGCTTGGGCATTAATCTATAAATATACCTCTCATTATTATAGGAGACATTGGCACAAGGATAAACAGACCGGATATACCATTTGATGCAGACTTAATTAAAATTTACGTGATTTTAAAATTTAAATGGAGGTGATATATTTATTGACTTTTTATAAAACAACAGTTTGTGTGAGTTTAATAACCACTTTAACATCATAACCATGCTTTTTTGTGCATTGTGTACATCGAAACGGAATACAGTGGGAACAATTGTCAGATGACCGGTCAGGTGACTTGAAGTAGTCAGGCAGACATGGTTCCTATAAGTACGATAGTCTATTTTTGGCTACATTCCAACTAGTCCATGTTTTTTATGTGTGGAAACTACAAACCATAATTTGGCCAACATCCAATATTTTTTTATTTTTTTATTGCGCTTACGACATGACACAGATAAATGGTTGGATAGACAGATGCCCACTGCTAGGTGAAGTTCTGTTACCCCATCAATCGAAAAGTGCATTGCATCTTGTTTCTGACATAAAAAGCTACCAACCTGTCCATAATGCTCTTCATTTTGCTTTTTTGACCGATAGTCATACATCTGAAAAGCCTTTGTATCAAAAGCCTGGAAAATATTGCATTAAAATCAACAAATTATTTCATAGCTATTTAAATAAGGTAATAATTTGGACCATGTGAAGCTTCAAGATTTTATTCAATTTTGAATCGACTGTTATTTGTGTGGAAAGACTATGGAGATATGTGATTTAAATGACAATTGACTCAACAATGAAATGATCTTAAAACATAATAAAATAAGAATACAAATGAGTACAGTTCTTTGCACTTATTGTTAAGTCCAATTCAAAAATATTTTCTTTGTTCAATTTAAATATATAGCTGCATATATATATCAGCTACATTTGCAGTCTGGAGTAAACTACATACCCACATATAAAAAATAGTGGGTCTGACGACCTTTCGTTCAGTTTTCATTTCCCAAACCCGGGATTCCTTGTAATTACCACCAATCAAAACTTAGCTCCAAGAAATGTGTGCCCCAATAAAAAACTAGTAACATGTCACGTGCTCTCGGTGTGGAAATTCCGAAGGTGTGGCTAAATGTTGTTAAAATAGTATCCATGACGTCATGTTATACCGGAAGAGAAATTCACAAAACGACAAATAAAGTAGATTGTTGACGAGCGGTCGAAAGTTTAAAATCAAGAATCACCGGAATTTGGATTGCAGGCAACTGTAATTAGGGTACAACTGGTCAATCTTTGGAGCTAATAATACGGCTGTGTAAGTTCGGGAGGGGTTCGGTGGGGTTGGAGGTAGAATTGTGTTGCTCTTCGCTCGTTTTGGCTGCGGTGGTACTACTGTACTGGGAACTGATAGATCGTTTTGTTATGTCATTTAACTTTTTTTTAGTTCTGTAGTTGTTTTAGCAGATATCCCGACATTCATGTATTTTTGATTCGTGGCCGTTGATTTGTGTTATTTTTTGACAACATGGGCGACAAATCGCCTGGCCAATCTAAAAAATAATTCGTTCTGAGTCCAAGAGATCCACATAAATTGACATTTTTTATAATTTCAAGAAGATCTGTCTTAGTTATTGTACATATTATTTTGGATCCCGGAAGCTAGCTGTTTCCCTTTATTGTCAGTAAAACAACCGCCGAACGAAAAGTCACAAACCCTGCAACTATTAATTCCGATTCTTTGAATCGGCTTCACATGGTTGAAGCGGCCATGACGGCACTGGCACGTGACCATGTTTACGCCTGTCAATCACAACTAATTTCAGATTTATATTTAGTGCGGTGTGACGTAATTTGGGGGAAGCCCACAACTGTTCAGAAATGAAAAGTTGATGGGAATGCAATAGACTCAGTATCAGTATGAATCTGAGTGTATGTTTACATAGACTGCTACATTTGCTAAGAAGATGTAACATTATTATGGAACTTATAGTTCAATAGCATAATGGGATAAAAGAATCAAAGATTGCAATTGGTATAATTGGAAAGCAGAGTCACACTCAGTGTGGTGTTTAACGCTTCTATGACTGGAGCTTCCTGAAACTTAGTGAAAACCCTGTGCCAATGCATTTTCTTATATATGCAAGGCTCCATATGCCCAGATAGCATGACTAAGTTGGGCCAAAGTTGGCATAATGTCGGCACGGTTGGCATTAGGTTTGGTTAGGTTGACGTTGTTGGCCCTTGGTTGGCCCAATGTATTTCTCCCAACCATTGGAAATATAACGTTGGCCCAACATTGGGCCGCCCAACATTGGGCCAACGCGAACATGCCAACGGAATTATCTGCAGTAAATTGGTTGGGTTGGCGTGGTTGGCCCAACGTATTCCTCCCAACTGTTGGACTTACATTGGGCCAATGCCAAACATGAAAATGGAATTTACTGTGCACATCACATTGGTTGGATTTACGTTGTTGGCCCTTGATTGACCCCAATTAAAGTGTTCCTCCCATGCAACAGTGGGAATTATAATGTTGGTCCAATGTTGGGCCAACGCCAACAGTTTCATGGCAGTCCAATTACATATAGCGTACATGTGATACATCTCAACGATATGCCGATACTCTATGTTCCGTAAACACACGTACAATCATTGCTGACACAATATATGCAAATATATGTCATAAAATATGTTGGATGGTGTCCGTTGGTATATCGTTGGCTCAACGTTGTAATGCCAATGTAAATGATGTAGAAAGCTCTGACGTCAAACTCTACGCACATGCACAACGGATCAGGCGTCTGATTTTCTTATTGCGCGCTTTGTTCTGGTTCTCGTTCAGTGTTGCTGCTGGTATTGATTTTAGTAAATGAAGGATTCGGTCTCTTTAATTTGGAATTCAAGGATTTGTTCGTTCTTTAGATGCCACCATCAGTCATCAGGTCGCTATCCGAGGTAGGTTTACGTTTGTGAGAAACTACTCTTTTGTGTAAAATTAATTAATTACTTTGGGTGGGAGACTCGCATATATAAGAGAATGCACTGGTGCATGATCTTTATTGCTTACCGGCGCAGCTCCCGTCATGAAAGGGTTAAATATTAACCCTCTCCTTCAAAAGTGCTGGGCCTTGAAAAGTACAACCTCATTCTGATTAAGCTTCATCTTCTGGGAAGTGTCTGTAGTCTCAAATTAACATTGTTTTTAGTTACTTTTTCCCTTCTGTTCAGTTTCTAAATCCCCTAATTTGCAGAAGATAAATTGCATAATCAAGGTGACTAATGAGTGAACTTCAATCTGATCCTAGGTCTCCCATAGCAGTTGAGGCCTAAGTAGAATGAGGTTCCCAGAGGTTATTTAGTGATGGTAGCCCACTGCGGGGTAGCATCAGTAAATGCACCCTCGATGGACCTCATTCTGCAAATATCAGACACACTATATCCAGACTTGTATACTTTCCATTTCATGTGAATCTGAATCAGATTTATCTGCTCTTTTCTATTTAGCATGGTGCATGTCACCTGGATTATAAGCCGTACCTGTTTATAGTGAACCATGTTTTGTGTTGATGTCCCAGCCGGCGTATGTGATAAATACACAGGAAGTCTTGTCTAGAAAATAAAAATTTCAAAGTTAGAACTTTAGGTACTCTTAATACTTAAGGTGGGTATACGATAGATCATTTAGCAATAACATAAAAGTTCACACAATAACCAAGTATAACTTTAAATGACCCGGCAATGAAAGTTGTTGACATAACAATAGGTTAATCAAGTAAAGTTCTACTGAAGTGGAAATGAGTTAATAAGTGTGCCAAATCACCAAAGTCTTGACACGTATTATTTCGCTGTGTGTGGTCTCAATACAAACTTAATACTAAATGGATATCCGGTAGCAAAACGACTGAAACAAATGTATGTGATCAAGTGTTTGCAAGTAATTTTTGCCATAACTAGGGCAGAGAGGTCAAAAGAAAACAAGAAACAAATTTAGATTTAGAGTTTTGTACAATCAATAACAGTCGTAAGAGCGACATATTTTATCCAAAAGGGTTAGCATGACATTAAACAAAAGTTGTCTGCAAACGAGAACATGTTTGATCGCGAGATATTTCATCGGCATAGATCGCTATGCCATATCGCATGGCATTTCACAAAAATAAGTTATTCATTTGTGTCGGCAAGTATTTAGATTAAATTCGCCCATAAATATGAAGCACAAGAATTTTGGCAAGGATATATAAGTTTATGAATCGATTGGAATAATTCCCAAGTTATCCCAAGCAAGAATCGGGGAAAAAATATGTTTGCCAGAGAGGATACGCAAAGCGGTTTGAGTTATACTTTCTTTTCAATAAATTAGTTGTCTTTCACTCCAACCCTGTGGGATAAAGGTTCTTTTTACAATCAGACACTGAAACACTAATTTTGAGTTAGTTCTGGTATTGACAGTTTTGATATTGATAGTTATCTGCTGAAAAACTATTGACTCACCTGATTTAAATTTGACAAGTCTGGGCCACATATTAAAAAGAGGACATTGTAACAAAGAAATCTGGTCAGTGCTTCTTTACACACGCTGTCAGCTAATATATCCATAATAGGTCCTTCAGGCAGAAAGTCTTTCCTTCCAAAAATAATATAAAGAAGCTGCAATTAGAACAGACGTTTATAAATTTCAAATATATAATTATACAACAGGCCTGAAAATATGGTGCTGGACATTTGCATAAATGAGGTCCCCAGAGGGTGAATTTAGTGACACTACTCCACACAGGGGGCTGGGCATCACTAAATTCACCTTCTCAGAACCTCATTCTGCTTAGGCCTCATCTTCTCTGGAAAGTGTCTTTATTATCAAATGAACAAGTTTCATTTAGAAACTCTTTAGAAGTTTCTGTTTAGTTTTAAGTTTCTCTATATCCTCCAATTGGCAGATGACACAATGCATAATCGAGGTGCCCAATGAGTGCACATCACCATCTGGGAACTTAAATCTGTATCTAGGTCTCCCACAGCAGATGAGGTCAGGTATAATGAGATCCCCAGAGGATTAATTTGGTGATGCTAGTCGCTAGCCAGCTTTACAGGGTAGCATCACTAAATTCACCCTCTGGGGCCCTCATTCTGCTATATTTTCAGGCCTGATTCACAAGGACAGAGACAACATCCATTTTCATCCTAAAATTTGAAATGTTTGCATATTATATAATATAGGGCTTTCCAGATGTATGAAAAGCAATTCATATTACATTACTGTGTTGATATTTTGGGTTTTTATTAGGCCCCTGTGAATCAATTCGATGTGATTTGGAATCTTTTGTCTGATTCGATTCGAAATTGGATGTCCTGCTTTGAATTGTATCCAACATTGGCACCAGTTGCATTCTCATTACTTCAACAGACAACATTACTTTTTTCACGAATATAGATTATGATACCAATGAAATACCACACATTCACTGTTGTAGACTGAACTATACCATATAGACCACCGAAGCATTACACAACTGATGTAACTGATCTAGAAAAATTTCATATATATGTCGAACTTCAGCTAAGTGAATGTGATTGCTTACTGACTTCATTATTGTCTATGATACTGTTTCATTAGTTTATAGCAGAGATGGCCACAATGAATGCGCACTCAATTGGTTAAATGCGAATCCATTTATGGATAATATTTACGTTATATATCAACGATCACTTATCGTCGTTATGAAGTGAGCAAATTGATACCGGTATGGCCACTCAGTCAAGTGATATCTACATCTTCAATATTGATACTTGTGATGCAATGATTCGATTTGAGATTCAATGTGATTTTGAATAATTCGGCTGATTCGAGATTCGATTTGAAATGAAAATGCCCAATTCGCAGGGCCCTACTTTTTATCTACCATGCAATCCTGTTGTAAGTTTGCTATTTTCTGTTTTCAAATTTGTATTACTGGGCACAAATACCGGTAGTTATCATAGTTTTCTTATACATAACAACATTGTAAGGGCATTAATGTAAAACGTGTGAACAAAAGCAATGTAACTCAGCTAGAATGAACTGAAACAAAAAATAAAGCCTTTTATCAGATTTAATTCTCCTCAATCAACATCAACTTGGTAAATTTTGTGAGATAAAAAATGGCTAGAGTTCACAGTTCAAATTTTAAACATCTACATCTACTTGGTACTCCATCGCCCTCAATGTGCTGAGGATTATGTGGAGGCGCATGAGATTTAAAAACATAAAAGCATATTTTTTTGGTTATTTTGATAATTTATTAAAATATACTGGAGCTTCATACTATTTAGAAGCTGTCTGTTTGTTTACAGGTGGGAACATGTGTTTTGTGAGTTCGGATTTGAAACTGTCCGTGTTGTGGCAGTTTAAGAATATGTCACGGGGGAGTTTGTTCCAATTTATGATTGTGCGTTGAAGGAAGAAAGCTTCGAGATAGTTTCTGTCAGCTTTAGCAGTACGGAGGAACTTGTGGCCCCTAGTAGGCACAAATGGTAGGGAGATGTCTACATCTTGATGGCGGATTTTGTAGAGCATGACTAGAGAGGAGAATATTCTTCTTTGTTGGAGGGTTTGCCAATTAAGTGTGTGGAGCAGATCAGTTATGCTGTCTCTGTCATCGCTACCATAGTTGTATCTATTTAGAGTGTTAGCGTGCAGCCCGTCTCTGTACAATTTCTACTTTCTCTGAGAGGTACTGCTGCCATGGGTCCCATATTGAGCTACAGTATTCTAGTTGTGGTCTAACATATGTTTTGTAGGCAAGGGCTTTTGTTTTGTAGTTTTTTGTTCTCACGTTACGTCTTAGGAATCTGAGGGTAGCATTGGCTTTATTTGTGATGGTAGTGATGTGGGTTTTCCATGATAGGTCATTTGAGATGGTTACGCCGAGATATTTTGTAGTTTCTGTTGATTTGAGTAATTGGTTATGGAGTGTGTAGTCATGGAGAATAGGGTTTTCTTTACGAGCGATTCGTATGATTTCGCATTTACTAGGGTTGAATGACATAAGCCATTCTTTCTCCCAGTTTTCAAGTTTGTGCAGGTCATTTTGTAGGATATTTAGTACAGTCATTTTTAGAGGAGATAGCACAATACACAACAGTATCGTCTGCGAAGAGGCGGGCCTGACAGCTGAGGTTTGTGGGGAGGTCATTTATATAGATTAAGAAGAGACAAGGGCCAAGGACAGACCCTTGGGGGACACCTGATAGAACGGGAAGGAATTTTGATTCTTTTCCATTGACTTGGACTTTTTGAGTCCGATGTGATAGGAAGGCGGCAATCCAATTTGTAACAGATGTGTTTATGCCAAGTCGTCTCATTTTAAGAAAAAGTCTGCTATGGTCCACTTTATCAAAGGCCTTGGAGAAGTCCATGACAACTACATCGGTTTGAGTCCATTTTGTCATGTTTTCAAAGATATCATTCATGAATGTGATAAGCTGTGTTTCACAGCTTAGTTTGGGTCGGAATCCATGTTGGTTTTGATGTAGTAGTTGCTTTTCGTTGAGGTGGGACATGATGTTAGATACTATGATATGTTCAAGGGTTTTGCTAAGAATACATGTGAGTGAGATGGGGGCGATAGTTTTCAGGTTTGGATTTGGAGCCTTTTTTAAATATTGGGGAAACAATTGCTACTTTCCAGTCAGAAGGGACAGTGCCTGAGTTCAAAGAACTCTGGAAGAGGTCTGCAATTATTGCAGAGATTTCGTCTCTTACCTCTTTGAGGAAGCGAGGTGAAATTTGGTCGATACCATAAGCTTTGTTGGGTTTTAATCTTGAGAGTGCGGCACAAACACCATTTGTAGTTATTTCTACATCTGGCATGTCAGTATCCTTAGGACAGATCAGGGATTTAAGTTCGCAGATGTGGGATAGGTTTAGAGGTTGAGGCTTAGTAAATGCAGAGTGGAACTGGGCGTTTAGAGCTTCGGCCTGCTTGGTGGGGTCTGTGATCACTTCACCATCTACTTTCAGAGGAGCGACACCGTTATTTTCTGACTTCTGATGTTTTATGAAGGACCAGAATTTTTTGCTGGGCTTGGTGGTGTTTTCTGTTAGGTCCGGGCAGTTTTTGTTGTCTTCAGTTATGATGGATTCTATATGGTCCCAGTAAGCTTTTCTGGATTTTCTTTGGATGGCATGTTTAAGGGCTCTTTCTTCGGACTGAAGATTTTCGGTGTTTTTATACCTGCATTTTCTGATATATTTGTGAAGACGAGTGCGTTTTTTTATCAGCTTCTTAAGATCAGCTGTTATCCATGGTGCATGTTGTCTGCTACTAAGTGTCTTGGTTGGGATGTGCTTAGATATTAGTTCAGATATTTTTTCTTTGATTAACTGCCATTTCTGTTCTACATTTAGATTTAGAATTGCACTCTGCGTCTTGTAGAAAGTTTGGAAGGAATGGAGTTCTGCTTTTATGGCAGGCCAGTTTGCCTTATGGTAGAGATAGACTTTCCTGGCAGGCTTTTTTAGATGTCTTTTGTTTATGGTGACTTCGTGGTAGACAATGTCATGATCAGATGTACCAAGGCTGGGAAGTGTTCGTGTATTATGGATCAGAGTTGGCTGATTTAGGTAGAATAGGTCAAGGGTATTTTTTCCCCTTGTGGGTATTTTAACAACCTGTTCGAGATTTGCATCGGACATTGTATTTGTGAGTTTATCATAGCGTTTTGTATTTTTACAGTCGGTGGCAGTTTCGTTTGTGGTCCAATTGTATTTTGGTAGGTTAAAGTCACCAAGAATCCACAGGTGGCCATCTTTGGGGGCTTTCTTTACGGATGTTTCTAGGCCATTTACGCTGTCAATATCGTTTTCGTCTGGTTTGTAGTATGCTGCGACATGGATGTTTTTTTGAGCCTGGTATGACAAGCTTTGCCCATATAATTTCGCATGGAGAGTCAAGCTCATGTTGTTCTAGAGATATGATGTCTTTAGAGATGGCAAGAAGGACACCCCCTCCTTGTCTATTTCTGTCTTTCCGATAGATGTTATAGGTGTCGGGTGGGAAGAGCTCTGAGTTTTGCACTTCGCTATTTAGCCAAGTTTCAGTGCAAGCTATTATGTCAGGTTTTACTTGGTCTATGACATGATGTAAGTCATGGGCCTTTGGCCAAAGTGATTGACAGTTTATATTAAGGACTCTCAGGTTATTTAATCGTTTAGAGGAGGAAGGTGGGCTGTGTTTCGTCGGTTTTGGTGCGATAGGAGAGGAGGTTGCTTGCGGGGCACCAAGTGCTTCTATGCTCTCTGAGTAGGAATAGTCTTTCGCTTCTAAAGGCAGGGTTCGTGCTGGCCAAAAAATTCCTTTGGCCATTTCTGAATTCCTTTGGCGATTTCTGAATTAGTTTGGTTATTTCTGAATTAGTTTGGTTATTTCTGAATTTCTTTGGTCATTTCTGAATTTCTTTGGTCATTTCTCTCATATTTTGGCCAAATTGAAAAATCCAAAATGGGTTTTCCAATCAAGCGACATTCAGAAGAAGGTTAGAAAATCATCGGGATAATTGACTCCCACAGTGTACTGCAATTACCATGTTCTCAATTCATCAAAAATTTCAACGTGATTGGGCAAATAACATATATAGAAGCTACAGGGTATCATGAGGGGGGGGGACTCTATTTTTAGGAGTTTTATAAGAGAATGCATTGGCACAGGGTTTTCGCAAATTTTAAAGAAGCTACAGTCAGAATTTATCAGTCATTTTTGGCATGTGTGTTTTAATTTCTTTGACTTTACCTTTTTTTTATTATTATCTTTTTTTTAGTTTAGTTTTTTTTTTATTGTTCAATAATAATTTACTGCATTTACCATGTTCTCAATCCTTCAAAATTTCAACACGATCAGATGAACAATATAGGAGATACAGGGTAATTATGGGGGGACTTTTTTTAGGTGTTTACAAGCGAATTGGGAGCCTTGCATATATAAGAGAATACATTGGCCTAACAATATTTATCTTGACATTGTAAGCCAGTGCATTCTCTTATATAGACGAGGCTCCCAATTGGAGAGTCGCATATATAAGAAAATGCACTGGCACAGGATCATTAATGTTGCACCAGCGTAGCTCCCATCAAGAAAGGGTTAAATGTACTATAAGGGGCTTTCAGTTGCATTCTTTTAGGGTGTTCTTCCAAAATAGTAAATTTCTGCTGTTCTGCAGCATTAGGTCAAATACAAAGAGGACAAACATATTTTTGAGTGCAAATTGACATGTGGCTTTAAGCATAAATCTGCACTCTTGCTGGACAAAAGGGAGAGGTATGTTAACTCTTTCGCTTCCAGTCTTGCATAAATGCGAGTTACCCAGTCACTGCTAATAGCGCATTTATGCAAATTCAGCGGTGCATCTGGTATAAGGAATGTAATTCTATTGTTTTGTTGCATTATGAAGGTGGCTCGGTTATTTTCTATAGAGTGCTGGTGTGCACTGACAATTTAGAAGAAAGAAATTAAATTAAAGAAAAGAATGTTAACAACTTATCACAAATCACCTAACTTCATGGTAACTTACCTCCTCCGGGACAATGGACATGAGTTGTACAGCCCGGCTCTTTAAGTAACCTATCGTTGTAACAGGAGCCAAGGCAAAGAAAGTCTTTACCTGTAAAATTTATAAAATATTGTAAAAACTAATCATCTTTATAGTCAGTATATGATACATGACAGGCAGATTCTGACAAATTTCTCCAAATTTAATAATAGTACAGACCCAAATAACAGTACACTACAGAGTGGATGTTTTCATGTTTCCCCACAATCATTGTCATATGAGCTAATTACTATTATAGTAACTGGTAATGTCACCATGTTAAAAGTGAGAGAAAGATGATTTGTCTCATATCTGGCAGAATATTTGCAGCTAGGGTGATCTGAGACTGTATATTTATGCTGGTGAGCAAAATTAAATAAACATACAGTAATGCCCTAAATAATCGACTCCTTAACTCTCAGTGAGAGTTTTGCGATGAATGGCAACAAGCCATATTTCCGACTAAATCCTGAAAAGTTACCCATAATTATGCTGTGGTTAAGCAGTCGATTATTTAGGGCATTGCTGTACAAACCCAAATATATAACATACAGGATGGAGTTTTTTGCAGAAAATTAATAATAATACATCTATGATTATCTGGATCCTGAGAGTGCCATCGAGGGATAGTTTGCAAGAGAATAAAGCAAAGACCTGCATGGTTTCCTGAGAATGTCCGACATAATAAACAAGTTGTAGCTGTCCCATTGAGTTAGTGATAAATATAGTGGTGCTATAGTAATTATATAGATAACCATAAATACATACCATGGAGGCGTACTTCTGATTGCGAGAGAAAAAAGCAAAGGCCTGCATGGTTCCCTGAGAATGTCCCACATAATAAAGTTGTGGCTGCCCCGTCACATTAGTGATGTAATCCAACACTGCTGGTGTGTCATTCAGCGCCATCTGGTCCCAACTGTGAAACAAATAGGAAATAGAATTACATTAAATATGAATTCTTAGGTCAGCAAGCATAATGTAGACAGGTATAGGGGTTAAATATAATGTGTTTTAATAATTAAAAGTGATCGCTGAGCATAGGAATTATGTCATGCAGCAGCGTCAATATAAAATCCCCGTTTCAATGATATCACCAACTCAAATTGTTTTTTCAGGTTTATTGTATTTATAAGGAAAAATCTACATTATTTTATACAATTATACAGTATAAACACATTGGTGCCAATCAAAAATTAAGTTTGTGATTCATTCCAAAGGTGACAATACAGTTCAGTCACATCAGAATTGAAGATTATCCTTAGCCTTTCTTTACTAAATGGATTATCCCACCCATTTACAAAAGTATACACTGGAATGGTCTATTATTCATTTGAAGGGATGTTCAGGTAATAAAAGCAGATGACAAATAGACAAAATGATGATACCAGTGCAGAATTATTTATACTCATTGATGGGAAATGTCAGATAACAAGTTCAACAAACCACCTATGGTCATTTGTTGAACTTATTATCAGAACATTTCCTAAGGGAACTATGATTCAATGAGTATTTAGTAAAGAAAGGGTTAAATATGTACATCCTTTGTTGACAGATCTTTGACCTTTGATTCAATGAGTATTTAGTAAAGAAAGGGTTAAATATGTACATCCTTTGTTGACAGATCTTTGCCCTTTAGAAAATAGGTGTTCACCAGACTGGTTACCTGAATTCCCAAAATTTCTCGTCACATTTGCAGTATTCTTTATGCTTCAGAGAGTATGTATTTCCTCTACTGTTCCCCATCCATACGTCAAATCCAGCATCCGCCATAATGAAACCTGAAATGAGCATTTAGGTGAACTATATCACTAAGAGCTTTCCGATGAATGGCAACAAGCCATATTTCTGACTAAATCCTGAAAAGTTACCCATAATTCTGCTGTGGTTAAGGAGTCGATTATTTAGGGCATTAATGTACACCTCAGATGCTGGTATACCCCCACATTGCCATATTGATACATTGAAAGGACGGAAACCAAATTTAAAAAAAACAAAGAAGGATAACTCTAGAATGGAAAATTCAAACATTACTGGGCATTCTTTTGAAAGCAGTCATGAAGGCAAAACCTCTATACCAAATTTCATTCAGATCTGATAACCCATGGGTGAGATATCTGAATGGATGGGCAAAAAAACACTATTTCCGGATGAACAAAGAATGATACAATGTAACACTAGAATGGAAAATGCAAATGTCATTTGCCCTTCTTTTGAAAGCGGTCATGATGGCAAACATTGTTACCATATTTCATTCAGATCCGATATGCCCAGACGGACAGACGAAAAATTCAACCCAGCATACCCCCCATTTTTAAAGTGGGGGTATAATAATCACATATTTATGTATTACCCACTATCTTGGAATTCCTTTCACCAGACTAGATCGAAAAAAGGTGGCTTTATAATATATTCAAACACTTCTGATGGGTTGGAACATAAAGGGCATCACAAATTTGAAAAAAAAATGTTTAATTATTGTAACACATATCGTGTATGGCTGTCATATTTGAGGGAGAACATTAACCCTTTACCCAACAGAAGGGCCCTGTGCCAATGCATTCTCTTATATATGCGAGTCGACCATAGGTCGCCTCGCATATATAAGAGAATGCATTGGCTTAACACATTAAAAATTATAAAATTGTTAAAGAATGTAAGAAAAAATGGTAAAAAGTGTTAAAAAAAGATTTTTTTTAGGCCAATGCATTCTCTTATATATGCGATGCGACCTATGGTCGACTCGCATATATAAGAGAATGCATTGGCACAGGGTATAACTGTAACCATCACAATGTGGTCAATGAGCCGGTTCCAATGATATCCATATTTGTATGGTTTTATTGAGACAGACCGAAGATATTTTAGGCTGTTGAAGCTTTATTTGGCCGGTTTTGGCCGGTTTGTTGGGTAAAGGGTTAACTCATTTGGGCAGCCTGATAGAATTAATTAAACGAAACATGTGTATGAACTGAGTCACTGGATTGGACCCTGATATTGTATAAAAAATGCTTCATATGCACGGATCTCCCTAAGTAATTGGATCGGACCCTCATATTGTATAATAAATGCATCATATGCATGGTTCTCACTTAGTCATTGGATCGGACCCTGATATTGTATAATAAATGCTTCATATGCACGGTTCTCACCGAGTCATTAGATCAGACCCTGATAATGATATTGTATAATAATCACACACCCTCTACATTCACACAATAAGCGTCCGTAAGAATCAGAACATTTTGCCATACGGTTTACACGAATGTTTCTGAGGTTCATAAACCAATAACTAAAGTCAACACTTCATAAAAAGCTATGAACCACGTATGTCGCTTCAAGCCGATCATGGGCACGAGCTCGCTGCATGTCTTACACTTCATAAAAAGCGATGAACCACCTAGTCAGGCCGATCATATTGTTATTGGGATACTATGTTGGAATTTGAACGATATGTTACTTTACAATTTTTGGTAGTTTTGAAAAGTTGATAAAGTTATTAACCCTTTACCCAACAAACCGGTCAAATAAAGCGTCAACAGCCTAAAATATCTTCGGTCTGTCTCAATAGAACCATACAAATATGGATATCATTGGAACCGGCTCCTTGACCACATTGTGATAGTTACAGTTATGCCCTGTGCCAATGCATTCTCTTATATATGCGAGTCGACCATAGGTCGCCTCGCATATATAAGAGAATGCATTGGCCTAAAAAAAATCTTTTTTTAACACTTTTTACCATTTTTTCTTACATTCTTTAACAATTTTATAATTTTTAATGTGTTAAGCCAATGCATTCTCTTATATATGCGAGGCGACCTATGGTCGACTCGCATATATAAGAGAATGCATTGGCATAGGGCCCTTCTGTTGGTTAAAGGGTTAATGTTCTATTAAAATGGACTGGTATATGATTATAATGAATGACTTGAATATTGATTGAGGTCATTGGTTTTGACCGGCAAAGTAATCACACAAAGTTCGTGTGAATCCCTTCGGTCATAATCCAATGACCCCAATTGATATTCAAGTAATTTCTTAAATAAATTATTCAGATGCACGGTTCTCACTGAGTCATTGAATCGGACCCTGATATTGTATAATGAAAGTGTCAATGACACTGTAGCTCAACTTGGAAAGGGAATAATTTAATGTATTACAGTCAATGGAGCGATTAGGAATGTGGAAAGTTGAATGTCTAATACTAGTTTATAGACATGAAGAGAAAAGTAAAATCCAAGATGGCTGCTGGCGGCCATGTTTTCGGCCGAATGACCCCAAAATGATTGTATCCCATCTACATGTCATCGTTAACATCCATGACAAATTTTATGACGATCAGACTAAAGGTACGACCTGTAGCCTATGCTAAAGAATTTAGTCATACAAAGAGTAAAATCCAAGATGGCTGCTGGCGGCCATGTTTTTTGGCCGAATGACACCGAAATGACTCGTTCCCATCTGCATGTCATTATTAACATCTATGACAAATTTTATGACGATCAGACTAAAGGTACGACCTGTAGCCCATGCTAAAGAATTTAGTCATACAAAGAGTAAAATCCAATATTAACAACCATGACAAATTTCATGATGATCAGACGAACAGTACGACCTGTGGCCCATGCTAATGGAATAAATTTTGAAATCCAAGATGGCCACTGGCGGCCATGTTTTTTGTCCGAATGACCCCAAAATGACTCGTTCCCATTTACATTCCAATTTCAACAGCCATGACAAATTTTATGATGATCAGACTAAATGTACGACCTGTAGCCCGTGCTAAAGGATTTAGTCATACAAAGAGTAAAATCAAAGATGGCTGCTGGCGGCCATGTTTTTCTGCCGAATGACTCCAAAATTACTTGTTCCCATTTACATTCCAATTTCAACAGCCATGACAAATTTTATGATGATCAGACTAAAGGTACGACCTGTAGCCCGTGCTAAAGGATTTAGTCATACAAAGAGTAAAATCAATGATGGCTGCTGGCGGCCATGTTTTTCTGCCGAATGACCCCAAAATGACTCGTTCCCATCTACATGTCATTATTAACATTCACGACAAATTTTATGATGATCAGACTAAAGGTACAACCTGTAGCCCGTGCTAAAGGATTTAGTCATACAAAGAGTAAAATCCAAGATGGCTGCTGGCGACCATGTTTTTTGGCCGAATGACCCCAAAATTACTCGTTCCCATCTACATGTCATTGTTAACATCCATGACAAATTTTATGATGATCAGACGAACAGTACGACATGTGGCCCGTGCTAATGGATTAAATTTTGAAATCCAAGATGGCCACTGGCGGCCATTTTTATTGGCCGAATGACCCCAAAATGACTCGTTCCCATCTACATGTCATTATTAACATTCACGACAAATTTTATGATGATCAGACTAAAAGTAGGACCTGTAGCCCGTGCTAAAGGATTTAGTCATACAAAGAGTAAAATCCAAGATGGCTGCTGGCGGCCATGTTTTTTGGCCGAATGACCCCAAAATTACTCGTTCCCATCTACATGTCAATATTAACATCCATGACAAATTTTATGATGATCGGACTAAAGGTACGACCTGTAGCCCGTGCTAAAGGATTTAGTCATACAAAGAGTGAAATCAAAGATGCCTGCTGGCGGCCATGTTTTTTGGCCGAATGACCCCAAAATTACTCGTTCCCATCTACATGTCAATATTAACACCCATGACAAATTTTATGATGATCAGACTAAAGGTACAACCTGTAGCCCGTGCTAAAGGATTTAGTCATACAAAGAGTAAAATCCAAGATGGCTGCTGGCGACCATGTTTTTTGGCCGAATGACCCCAAAATTACTCGTTCCCATCTACATGTCATTGTTAACATCCATGACAAATTTTATGATGATCAGACGAACAGTACGACCTGTGGCCCGTGCTAATGGATTAAATTTTGAAATCCAAGATGGCCACTGGCGGCCATGTTTATTGGCCGAATGACCCCAAAATGACTCGTTCCCATCTACATGTCATTATTAACATTCACGACAAATTTTATGATGATCAGACTAAAAGTAGGACCTGTAGCCCGTGCTAAAGGATTTAGTCATACAAAGAGTAAAATCCAAGATGGCTGCTGGCGGCCATGTTTTTTGGCCGAATGACCCCAAAATTACTCGTTCCCATCTACATGTCAATATTAACATCCATGACAAATTTTATGATGATCGGACTAAAGGTACGACCTGTAGCCCGTGCTAAAGGATTTAGTCATACAAAGAGTGAAATCAAAGATGCCTGCTGGCGGCCATGTTTTTTGGCCGAATGACCCCAAAATTACTCGTTCCCATCTACATGTCAATATTAACACCCATGACAAATTTCATGATGATCAGACTAAAGGTACGACCTGTGGCCCGTGCTAATGGATTGAATTTTGAAATCCAAGATGGCCGCTGGCGGCCATGTTTTTTGTCCGAATGACCCCAAAATGACTCGTTCCCATCTACATTCCAATTTCAACAGCCATGACAAATTTTATGATGATCGGACTAAAGGTACGACCTGTAGCCCGTGCTAAAGGATTTAGTCATACAAAGAGTGAAATCAAAGATGCCTGCTGGCGGCCATGTTTTTTGGCCGAATGACCCCAAAATGACTCGTTCCCATCTACATGTCATTATTAACATTCTTGACAAATTTTATGATGATCAGACTAAAAGTAGGACCTGTAGCCCGTGCTAAAGAATTTAGTCATACAAAGAGTAAAATCCAAGATGGCTGCTGGCGGCCATGTTTTTGGGCCGAATGACCCCAAAATTACTTGTTCCCATCTACATGTCAATATTAACATCCATGACAAATTTCACGACGATCAGAAAACAGTACGCCCTGTAGCCGTGCTAATGGATTGAATTTTGAAATGCAATATGGCCACTGGCGGCCATGTTTTTTTACCGAATGACCCCAAAATTAATCATTCTGGTCTAAATGTTGATGTCAACAGCTATGACAAATTTTATAATGATCCGACCAAAGGTACGACCTGTAGACTGCATTGTTGACGCCTTACGTACACACGTACACACGTACACACGCACACACGTACACACGGACGACGGACGACAAAGCCATGGCAATAGCTCAAACTTTACAAAGTAAAGTTGAGCTAATAAATGCTTGATATTCACAGGTCTCAAGTGAGTTCTCATTTCCAGAAAAGAGTAGAAAAATAATTATCGGCTACTGAGAAATTGGCTGCTTAAACTGCCTACTAGTACATGTGTGTCCTGAATGTTCCATACCAGTTTTTTTAGTAGCGGCTTATGAAAGTTAGAGGAAGTTAATCTGATTCAAGTCTGGAAATAGTGTGTCTGACATTTGCTGAATGTTGTCCCCAGAGGGGTTAGCATCACCACATTCACTCTCTGGGGACCTCATTCTGCTTAGGCCTCATCATCTCAGAAATATCTATAATCTCAAATTAGCATTGTTTTTATTACCTTTTCCCTTCTGTTCAGTTTCTATATCACCTGATTTGAAAATAATAAAATGCATAATCATGGTGACTAATGGGTGAACATCACTAACTTCAACTGGGGACTTCAATCTGATCCCAGGTCTCCCATAGCAGTTGAGGCCTAAGCAGAATGAGGTTCCTAGATGGTGAATTTGGTGATGCTTGCCGCCTTATGGGCTAGCATCACTAAATTCACCCACTGGGGACCTCATTCTGCAAATGTCAGACACACTATTTCCAGACTTGATCCGATTGCATATCAGAGAAGTACATAGGGCCATTTGTTACGATGGTGATGTGATCATAATTAATCCCTTTTCAATATGGGTGTTCGTAAATTTTATTTAGATCTTATTGTGCCAGGTTTTAGAATAATCCACTGGAGTAACAAGAATTATTAAGAATTACGGCTGCTGCCGGCATTGATTCATTGAGCTTTTATGGAAACTTGGTTATATCTGTACCAGCAGAAGCATTGGATCTCGACCATCTGAATCAACAAGTTTTATTTGGTCATGATGTGGACATATATTTTGAAGTGACCATTGTCAAAGTTAGACTTTAAACTCCTAAATTTCGACCAGATATCATTTGTCGATGCCTGAGATAAAACGGTGACAATGTTGATATGGGAGACAATAGTCACTGATAAAATATACAGAGAGGGTTCATGATAGCCAGAAATTTCTTTTGGCCATTTCTGATTTTTATTTGGCCAGTGATCTATGTCCTGTATAAAGATAAGAGTTATGCCGCTTCCATCAGTAAACTGACGAGACTCTAAAGACCCATCATTTTTTACGGGCATTCCCCTAGTCATTGTTTTGATAAGTAAGCATGTGTGATTTTGATAAATTGTTATTTATAAACAGGCAAGCAACTGCTAAATACTTTTGGCCAATTTCCAAACATTAATGGTCAGCAAATTGTCCAATTTGGCCAAGGACAGCGTGAGCCCTGTATACAGATCAAGTTCTTGGTAAAGACATACCAAGTGATTGGTACGGCAAATTGGTAACCCAGTTAGTGGACGAGCAGAGTAATCCATGCTGCAGGAATGCCACTCTCTTCCCCGTCTTCCTCGTCTGATTCTTCCCATGTGGAATTCTGAACACACCGAGAATATATCCGTCTGCCGTCTCGACGCTGTGCTCCTCTATAGGATATCCCTGACTTGTCACCAATTCAGACTGCAATGGATAGAATTTAAGGTGTAGTTTCTGATAACAAGCTACATTGAGAGGCCCAGTTACTAGATTCTCAATAAAGCATTTTTTCATTGCAAAATATATTTAATAAAAGCGGCTAGGCCCCAAATAGGGTGGCTTTATTTTACTGGTGGCTTTTTCAGAAATAAAAAATTTGATGGAACAACCATAAATCAAACTTTGCTTCCAACAGTCTATGTTAACTATTTCTGAAATATCACGCAATGACGGATGCAAAATTCATCAAATGTATTCTCAAATTATAACTTGTAACACATAATTCATCGGTCGTAGCTCAGATTCGAACTGGGCCCAGATTCATTTTTAAGTCAACACACTCACTGACCATAACTGGGGTTAAAATTGGCAGACTAAACCTAAATTCAAAATTGATCTGTATTTTCATATAACTAATCCACATACAAAATTTGAAACAACCAGATAACTATAACTAAAGCTACATGTATCACCCAGAAACCAAAAACTAAATTATCAGTAAACTAGGAAAAAATAGGCAGACAGAACCCAAATCAGAACTTTACCTGTATTTTCTTATGAGTAATCCATATATCAAATTAAAAAACAATCAGATACTTAAAACTAAAGTTATCACCCGGAAACAAAAATAATTGGCAAATTCTAAGTTGACAATTACCATCACCCTGGCAAAAATGATCATCAAAACTCTGCTTGTCCATTCAGCGGACAGACACCGCTGATTTCTATAGTCACCCAAAATAAAAAAATGCAGGGGACAAGGGAATGGTCCGTCAAAAATGACAGTTGAAAATATCGCTGGTTTTTTTATGAGTATCTTTCTAGAAGTCTGAGATAATGAAATCTTTACTAATTCGCATACACTTCCCAAGTTAACCCAAATGAATTTTCCACATCAAATTATAATCTGACAACAAATATATAATGTGTGCAAGATCTTGCAATTGTAACATACTGTATAACCGAAGAAACCTGCAATTTAATTAAAGTGCATGTATTTGTATGAAGAACAGCAGAAGTAATATGTTGAAAACATACCATGTTATAGTTAACTGCTGGATCAGAAGGATTTCCAATTTTGATTTGCAAAATATCACTTGGTCGAAAATCCATTTTCTGTACCAGATTAACATACTTCTGTAGATGACTAGAGAGCTTTGATATGCCTGGGAATTGACTTCTACATACACCTAACATCATGAGGCAAGGCACAATTCTGATGAACAAGAAAAACATTTTCTATGTGAGGAGGTTTTAATCCTGAAAATATAGAACACAAAAGATATATACATGTATATACAAACATAATTTAATCAAAGGCTGTCAAATCACAAAATACTGTAAAACAATTTGTTGTCGCTTAATTATAGCCAATAAGGTTATATATGTTGATAGGTCACACCTCCAGAAAACACAGGTGTGCGAACTAGTTTCCATACAGCAGCCCCACACTTCTTTGGAAAGATGCCAACAATGTTGATTTCAATTGACTGACCAACAAAGATCATAAGGGCAATTTTTTTTTTTCAGGTAACGGGCATGAAAAATAGGGGTGGGGAGGTGGGGGGGGGGGGGTGGTGTTTACATTTTGTTTAATATTTTTTTCATTTTATTTTCTCTTGGTCTCAAATTAACCTCCAACATAGCTATCCCTTGTAAGTTGTAGTGTAATTGACTATTAGGGCCCTGCGAATCGCCACTTTTCTGCAGATTCGCAATCTGAAATTGAATCACGGAGCCGATGTCGACATCGAATCGAACCTTGAGTCAAATCGGCTAGCCGCCAGTTCAGAACATAGGTCTTCGAAGTCAGTACCATTTTTTTCCATATTAGATGTCGATAAATTTCAGTATAAATAGGTTGATAGAAAACAACATAGCTGTAGCATGTGCAATTCTCCAATTATATAAGTTACATGTAGATACAGTTTGATTAAGTTTTATTAATTGAAGTAAATTGCTTCCTAGTACATTTATGTGCATTGAATATGCTCAAAAATAATTACTAATATGCAGTTTACAGTTAATAATTAATTTCGATCTGGACAGTTTCATATCGATACTGCATAATCTGCAGATATATTAATGGCGTGATAACATACCAATAATTAGCTATAAATTTATATGTACGTGTACACTGACAAACCAGTATGCGAAATTTGGGTACATAAAGATCTATAACAATCCCGATTACACAATCAACCTATAAGAAATGCTAGGCCCTTTTGGACAGTTCGTCCCTTATATGATCTTTTGGACGTACGGTATACCTATTAAGTGAACAAACCTTTAATAATTAAAGAAATTTAGAAATTAGCGTATTACAACAAATATCATGGATGTATCGCTCATATATTTCATCATCACCCCGAGCAAAATGTCCAACGTAGTGTCGATGATGGGGACAAATTTGATATTTGAAAATATACAAATTGGTTGTCCGGTTCGGTGTTGATACCGAATCACAACGGCTATATCGACATCAAATCTAATCTTGAATATTCGCAGGGCCATTTTAACTATTTAATTGATGGCTATTAGAATATTCAAAATGGCGCACTTTATTTAACCCTTTGCTAACTGGATACTAGCTGATGAGTAGTTACTTGATCATCCATTTGTTGAACTTATTTATGAACAGCCCTACAAATCAATGAATGTACATGTATCCAGGGAGAAATCTCAGGCAGTATTTTTTCTGCCGATCGACCTGCTCACATTATCAGAACAACCCTAGAAATGAAGAAACAGACCATTACAATGTAGAGCATGAGGATCAGTAAATAAATTTATCAACTTTTTAGATACATCTATAATCGGATTTAACACCCCTAAAGTATTATTTCTTTGGCTTTGGGGGTAAAAATATATTTTATTCAAGTTCAGGGACCCACCCATTATCATAAAAGCTTAAGAGTTATCAGATATCATTTTTTTAAATCTGTTATTTTTCACCACCTGGAATATTTGGCGGCCTAGCGAATATTCGATGAGCCGACTGACATATTCTCGATACCAAATTGAGTTGAACAAAATGTTGATGTATAACACATTTGGAAAAGTTTATACTACAGTTAATTGACAGCACTTTTTTGAGTTAGCAATATTTTTTGGTAATTAATCGATTCTGATAATAAAAGAGTCTTTTGAAGATGTGTTGTTGGAATCTGATGGAATCTAATCGGATTGTGTACCTTTAAATGTAGTGATCAACTTTATGTTGTACATGTATGTGGATACTAGTACATGTACATATTATATTTAGTACACTTTTCAGTTTTCACATATTACACTGTGTTGATTCAGCCCCATATAACTTGAATGTTACAGCTCATGTATTTTTCTCCCCATTAAAATGCACAGGTTGATAAAATACAAAACAAAAATATTTTTAAAAACTAATTTATTTTAGTAGATTTTTGTTTTGTTTTGTTTTGTTTTTGATAATTTTAATTTTTTTTATTTTTACAAAATCAATAAAATGAAAACCGTTGGGGCCATTCAAAGAGGGTGGGCAGGTTACTATAATATAAACACAGATCTTCTTTTTTTTTGGCCTAATATGTGTTGTTTCTCTGCAACTGGGTGCGTGATTGACAGGTGTTTGAAATAGGATGCGTAGGGTGTTTTACCATATATGCCAACTTTGGTCAAAATTTTTAACAGATGGAAATTTCAGACAATTTCAAATTACATGTAGGTTGATCGAGATTGTACTTATAATTTAATTTGCCAACCAATATTTAAATAATTGTGCAAATATATTGTTTAATTTAGCCCAAGACTTGAAAATCTAATTGATACAGTGTAATGGATATTTTCCAGAGTTGAGAAGTTTGATCTTCAAGAGGGGGGGCGTGTGGGTTGTACAGTAGTACATGTAGTTGTTGATGGAGATGGAAATTCTGAATTGGACACCCATCCATTGGAAACACATTCTGTGCAGTAGCTGCGATACTGTGCATTTTAATATAGATCTACTAAAATTGGATGACACATAACTATAACAGAATTTCTGTGTGAAGTGAAATCCAAGTTATACAACAGATTATCCATCAGCCGCATGATCCGTTTCCAACATCAATGATCAACAATCATCAAGTTCAACACACTTTCAGTTCACTTTGCGGAAAGTTTGCCAAACTCTCACACGTTACTGTAAAACTTACTCAGTTATTGAAAGAAAATGAACTTACTTCTGACTAATTCTAACACAAATAAACCGTGATGCGTGTGTCATTCTAATATTTAAGATATCGTAGCAAATTCATCGCAGATATTTGAATATTTACAGCGTTAATGTTGGTAAAAAAAATTCAGTAAATCACGTGTTGTTGTCATGCGTTGTTGACTAAACTCGACCTCTGACCTATAAACTACACCACGTGGTCGTTTCTTCTTGGAGTATGGAAAGCCAGTTTGTTGTTTGTACGTATTATTAGATCTGACAGCAAAATCGCCAGGGCATATTTATTCCATAAAAAGCCAATGTTTCATCATACGTACATGTACACATACAATCCATGAGAAGCTTCCAAATATGTACATGGAAGAAGAAGAAGAATCGATACTTAATGATATGTCTGGATTTGGATCCTCATGACGCCCCACATTGGCGGGAAACTGATTTCAACGTTTTGGCGTCATTGGTTCCCGATAACACGTCAACCCCACGGATGTGAGATAATATTGTCCACCCCAACACGCTATTGTTCAACTAGAAAATCGCACCGATTGGCCGGAAAGAAATATCTAGCACGTACGTGTTTGTGAGACACAAGTCTGGATTTTAATCCTCACGACGTCCTGATTTGGCGGGAAACTGTTTGCAACGTTTTGACGTCATTATTTCCCGATAACGTAAACATCGCGGATTTCCGGTATGGTCTTCATAAATTCACACAAAGGGGCACAACATATCGGGTTGAACTTGAAGCGTCGTATATAATCGAGGATGAAGATAAAACTGCCAGTGTCGTTTTTGTTCATTTCTATAATAGTTTTGCCATTCCTGAAATTTCAAATAGAGTGAGTATCGTATGTCACTGCGGAGTGTGGTAATCACATTATTCAATTCAGACAGAACTGTCACGACACAAGACCGTCACCGTGGGCGTAACGGTGAATACGTACGGTACACCGTATACACCACTTGGGGAAAACAGTAAAAGTGAACATTTCTCTTTAATATAAAACATTTAAAGTCAAGAGTCAACTTGATAGAAATTCAATTTCCAAAAGCGGAATTCAGTTTCTTTCCTTACTGAAACTGAAACGATTCTCCCATTCAATTATAAATTATTAATATTATTAATTTATTGTAAAAGTTTATATTATTAATATTATTATAATAATAATATTTAAATATAACTTAATTATAAGTGTACTGTACTGTAGAAGGGTGTCTCACCCGCCCCCCCCCCCCCCAACTTTGGTCAAAATTTTCAACAGAACTTGGAAATTTCATGCCTGCCAAAACATTAGTTGGAAATTTCACACCAACAATACGTCAATAGACTGAATAGGTTGCATTCCTGTTAATTTCAATGTATTCGCCACTACATTAGGCCTTAGATAAGTTAGAACTGTGTTATGACATACTTATTAACTTAATTGGTCACACACTGAATCGACTGATGCAGTGATGGTAGTTTGGGAGATTATTTTGTGTGACTTTGGACGGGTTTTGGGCCATTGCCACAGCTGATTGCCATGGATATATAAATACCAAAGGTACATAGCAGGATATTTGGACATATTTCTTACCACCCACTATTCAATTACAAGAATAAATATCCACATATTTCATTCATTTAAGAGATTGTAATACCCGGTATTCAAAAACAAATAAAACATTATAAAAGTGTTCGAAATCACCCCATTTTACAGTATTTGGGACAATTCGGACATGTTCAGAATGAGATGGTAAGTAACAGCCTATTGCCATTTGTTGAACTTAATATCTGAACATTTCGTAAGGCCCGGGAACTACTCATCAGTGAGTACTTTGTAAAGAAAGGCCAAGGATTACATAAAAGTTTAGGCCTAAAAATTAAATAAGAATTTCTTTTAAAACTAAAGTAGAGATTAGAGTTAAAACTAATAAAAGGAGTTAAATTTTTCTCAAATCATTGCAATTCAGTTTGTCCTAAGGGAACATTGTAATTCAGTGGCAGAAATATAATTAAACAACAATTTACTCACTAACTCAGTGTTAAGAGGAACCAAATTAAGGCTAAAGAAAAAAATATATGTCGTTTTGGTTTAGAACTGGTTACCTACCAACCCTATCTCATTCTCAAACCCCCTACACTAAAGAATCTTTATGGTCTGGCCTAACAAAAAAATACGTTTGTTTCCGCTAACGAGCTGAAAAAAATTAGGGTAGGTAGGTAGGCTTAACTTTTTTTTTTTTTTGTTAACTTTTTTTTTTCAGTATCTTTAAAAATAACTGTATAATACTTGTCAATAACCCAAACTATGCACTTCTAAGCCCCAATCATGTTAACCCAGATGACAGAGAAACTATAAACTCCAATTCAATCTTACATATGCTTTAATATTTACATATATACTAGTCTATATACTAATATAGTTTTTGATAATCCTAATATTTCCCATATGGTCTGGCGACAACTGGAGTCAGTCCAGCACCACTGCACTGTTCACATATTGGAGTGACCGTCTTGTACCGATCTCTCAATGATGGCTTCAGAACAGGGATGTGGCTAGAGGGGGGGTGTGGGGGGGGGGGGGGGGGGGGGGGTGAGACTAAAACTAATAAAAGGAGTTAAATTTTTCTCAAATCATTGCAATTCAGTTTGTCCTAAGGGAACATTGTAATTCAGTGGCAGAAATATTATTAAACAACAATTTACTCACTAACTCAGTGTTAAGAGGAACCCCCCCCCCCCCCAGCAGAGAGCTATATTTTCAATAGTTGGAAATTTCATACCTGCCACAACGAAATTTCACACCAACAATAGGTTGAAAATGTTCTTGTAGTTTGATTATAAAACAATTTATTGGGGGAATTTATTGTTTTTCGACCAATATTTGCATATGTTCCTATTTTTGGTCAAAATTTTTGACAGAAATGGTCATCAGTTGGAAATTTTCCAACCTTAGGGGGGTGACAGGTTGGAAATTTCCAACACTTGGAAAGCTTGTGTCCTGGTCTCTCCCCCGTGGCCAGTCAAAAACTTCTAGTTAATTTAAGAAAACAATATTGTCATACAATTGGTCAACATTGTCATTGGAATTGTCATCAGTTGGAAAATTTCCAACCTAAGTGGGGGTGTAGGGTTTGAAATTTTGAACAGTAGGAAGGCTTGAGGCTAGTCTAGATGTTAGGATTTTGCGATTTTCTTGTTCAGATTTCAATATTTTCGCACACCGGGCCGAACCATGGTCGGCCCGGTGTGTCATTGCCCCATTCACATGGCCAATACAAAACTGCTAATTAGTTTAGCAAAACAATATTTTACTACATGTACATTTGGTCAAACTTGTAGACATAAATGGTCATCAGTTGAAGAATTTTCCAACCTGAGGGGGAGTATGAGGTTTGAAATTTCCAACACTAGGAAAGCTTCAGTTGAGGCCAGTCTTGATGCTAGGATTTGCGATTTTCTTGTATAGTTTTCAAAATTTTCTCACACCGGGCCGAACAACCATGGTCGGCCCGGTGTTTCCTGGTCTGTTGTCGGTAGCTGTGTGCATTTGTCTGGAATTAGATCACTAGTTGTTTTTTTGGGGGCAATTTTCAAGTTAAAATATCTTAATGTTCTCATACTGGGAAAATAGAAGCATGGCTTATGAATATATAGGAAATTAGGCCTGAGCATGAGGTACAAGGGGGGGGGGGGTGCAAATGGAAATATGCAAAAAGTTGTGTTGGTACGATTCCGACTCAAGGGGGGGGGGGGGGGTGTGCAAATGGAATTATGCAAAAAGTTGTGTTGGTGTGATTGCGACTCAAGGGGGGGGGGGTGTAGTTGTTGGAAATTCCCAAGGTGGACACCCCCCTCTAGCCACATCCCTGCTTCAGAACACCACCTTCTCCGCATTCAGTGAAGGATCTAGGTATTTTTTGAGGACACCTGTTTTTGGGCAATGATATGCCAAAGGCATAACCTGAAGGCCTGAGCGGAGGAAGGTTTGGGAGGGGTGACCCCCCCCCCCCTACTGATGGTGGGGGTTCTCACCCTGGAAAATTTGTGAAAATCCATTGCATATGGGGGGGTATACTGTTTTGCATATGTCCGTCCGTCCATACGTCCATACGTCCGTCCGATGTCTGTTCATGTCATAACTTGAACAGTAGTACTCGGATCACAATGAAACTTGGTATGGATGTTCACTACTATGAGGACATTAAAAAGAGGGTTCCATCGTTTTGTTCGAATTTTCCATTCTAGACTTATACATCTTTGTTTACCTTGAAATATTGGCTTTTTGATCCGTCTGGTGTCTGTTCGTGTCGTAACTTCAACAGTTGTGCTGGGATCTCAATGAAATTTGGTATGGATGTTCACTACTATGAGGACATTCAATAGAGTGTTCCGTTGTTCTGTTCCGCTTTTCCATTCTAGAGTTATTCATCTTTGTTTATCTGGAAATGTTGGCTGTTTGGTCCATCCGACGTCTGTTCTGAGGTCATAACTTGAACAGTAATGCTCGGATCTCAATGAAATTTTGTATGGATGTTCACCACTATGAGAACATTTAATGGCACATTCAACTGTTTTGTTTTGGTTTTTTGTTTTAAATTATTCATCTTTGTTTACATGAAAATGCTGATTTTTTGGGTCCATCTGTCTGAGTATAGCAATCATAAGTTATAGATATGCCCACATCAGGCGGTATGCACTAAGAGGGTATGCACCGGATGACAGTCGATCTCTTGTTTTATATGTATGGATTGGAAATGCTTATAAGATATTGTCAGATATCTTTTGGTTCAATGGACTATGATTATCCTGCTTGATATGAGACTTACCATTAATATCAATTCATATAATAGGCTATTTTATAAAATTCAAGTGAGACACATACATAATATACTACATGTAGTACAGAAACAATGTCTATTAAGTTAGTAATTACTATTTATAGTACTAATCTCTATGTTAATTTTTCATCCCACCCGATAACCAGGTTGATTTGATCAAATTGTTAATGTTCCTGTACTGTATTTGATTGAAATACTGAAGTCTGAAGGCTGAATGATAACAAACCTGAACTCAAACTATTTGAAATTTTCACAGATGAAAGCTAGATAAAGCCAAACATACTTTACAGTACCGGTACGGTATGATTCCAACTGTTAAACTTAAATCTTTTTGTAAACTTAAATTTCTTATGGCAATATATATAAATTTATTACATGATACTACCATTATTCCATTCAATAAACCCATTCTATAAATTGTGATATTAAACGTTCGTTTAATAACAGGAAATAGTGCCAGGTGACATTTGACTTCCGGTTTCTCATATGTTTACATTCCGTACTTAAAATACATTCCGTCTTAAAATACTATGGCTTCCGATATTTTTCCAACAAACTATAATGAATAAAGAGTTTGAAAAGTTACGTCATTAAATATACGCTATTAAATATGCCAAAGAGTCTTTATTTATCTGGCACTATTTCTTTACGCGGACAAACAATGCATAGGTCAGTGAAACGTCATTGCATGCCTTATAGAAGCCGATCTTAAGTTTCGCGTCCTATTTGTTGATTTAAGAATGTTTTGTCAAAGTTTTGGATCATGTAATAAATAGAATCTACAACTTGTCCCCAGTTTATAGCGGAATTTACAAAACTCGTCCAGTAAATTAGGTCTGAACCTCGCCAAAGGCTCGGTCCAGACCTAATTTACTGGACTCGTTTTGTAAATTACGCTATAAACTGGGGACTCGTTGTAGATCCTCTATATATTAATGTTTTGCATCTTGTTATGATATGAATTGGGACCTAAATTGAAGGAAAAAAAAAAAAGAGAGTTTTTAAAATAATTTTTTTTTTTTTTTTTTTGCAATGGCAATAAAAAGTTTAGGGTCGGGGGTTTAAAATAGGGTCGGTCGGGTTAGCGGAAACAAACGTATTTTTTTTTAGGCCTCTTCAAGAAAATCTTTTTTGTAAAAAAAAAAACAGAAAACACTTTCTAATGTCTCAGATTAGATTGATTTCACAGCCAAAGCATTCTATAATATAACAGTTAATACAGACAATCAAAATTAATCTTAGCTTAATCGTGCAGATAAAATATAAGACATGAAAAGACATAAAGAAATCTGTCAAAATAAATTTATGCCTACCTGCATACCCTAATTGTTTTCTGACTTGTACCCCCCCCCAACCACATATTTAAATATCTTTGGCCTAACAGAATTTTTAAATCAACCTATGAAACTCCCTCATTTAAAGCTAAAATCATAAAATGAATAACTCACTTATATGGCCTAATAAATAGTGATGGGTGGGGATTTAGACTGAAATTAATGAAAGTGTTAACCCTTTACCCAACAGAACGGCCCTGTGCCAATGCATTCTCTTATATATGCGAGTCGACCATAGGTCGCCTCGCATATATAAGAGAATGCATTGGCTTAACACATTAAAAATTATAAAATTGTTAAAGAATGTAAGAAAAAATGGTAAAAAGTGTTAAAAACAGATTTTTTTTAGGCCAATGCATTCTCTTATATATGCGAGGCGACCTATGGTCGACTCGCATATATAAGAGAATGCATTGGCACAGGGCTAACTGTAACTATCACAATGTGGTCAAGGAGCCGGTTCCAATGATATCCATATTTGTATGGTTCTATTGAGACAGACCGAAGATATTTTAGGCTGTTGAAGCTTTATTTGGCCGGTTTTGGCCGGTTTGTTGGGTAAAGGGTTAATGACACTGTAGCTCAACTTTGTAAAGAAGGTAATTTTTGTGTGATGAGCAATGAATAGAGAGATTAAAAAGGAGTGTAAAAATGAGCAATAAAAGGCCTTGAGTATTATATTTGTAGATGAAGTTATGTTCATTGCAAGGATTTCATCAATAAGTTAAGGCTGCATAGTTTAGACCCGGCAGTGCCATTTATGTAATTGATGGAATTGCAGCAACAACTCCCTTATGATCAGACCATGGACACTCTTATCACTGTTGTGAAAATGTTTGTGAAAATGAGATCAATAATCATCAATTGTGGATTTGGCTGAAATGTTATGATGATCAGACTAAAGGTACGACCTGTTGCCCGTGCTAATGGATTTAGTCATACAAAGAGTAAAATCCAAGATGGCTGCTGGCAGCCATGTTTTTTGGCCGAATGACCCCAAAATCACTCGTTCCCATCTACTTGTCAATATTAATATCCATGACAAATTTCATGACAATCAGACAGTACGGCCTGTGGCCCGTGTTTATGGATTGAACCGCAAAATTAATCATTCCGGTCTAAATGTTGATGTCAACAGCTATGACAAATTTCATAATGATCCGACCCACGATACGACCTGTAGCCTGTATTGTTGACGCATCACATACACACGCATACACGGACGACAAAGCCATGGCAATAGCTCAAATTTACAAAGTAAAGTTGAGCTAATAATAGTGATGGCAATTCAATCTATGTCTCAATGCCAAATAATAGAGATCGTTGGGGAATGTTCTCCAAAATTAATAATTGTGCTACCACTATTATTAGGCACTTGCGAGTACCATTATGTACAGTGGAATTCCAGATAAAAGTCCAATAAGACACTAAAGTTTAATCAAACAGTTATGTTTGCATAACATTGATTTCGACGCTCAAAATTTTGTTACTCCGGTATTGGATAACTATCAATAATCAATAGAAGATCAAAGTTGATCTATTTCTCCATGTTCTTCTCAGTGGTGATCTTTTTTAAAGACTTTCTTTGGGTATCTTAACCCTTCCATCACTGTCCAGAGCTTCCTGAAATTTTGCGAAAACCATGTGCCAATGCATTCTCTTATATATGTGAGTCTCCTTTAGGGAGGCTAGGGAGCCTCACATATATAAGAGAATACATTGGCCTAACAATATTTATCTTGACCTTATAGCCAGTGCATTCTCTTATACATGTACATGTATATGCAAGGATCCACATGTATATCCAAGGATCCCTATGGAAGACTCCCATATATAAGAGAATGCGTTGGCTCAGGATTTGTAATGCTCCCATCATGAAAGGATTGACAGAAGTTTATTTTCTTGTAACAACAATTGATTTCTTCCTACATGACAGGAATTCAATTTCTGTTTAAGAGAACTGGTCAGTCAACTATATAAAAGAGTAGTTTCTGTCCGTCTGTCTGTTCGGATTTTTCTCCCAGACCCCTGGACCGATTTAACCAACTTTGGTGTGGTGACACAGGGTAACCTGGCGGAGGTTATAACAGTGTTAGTTTTTCAATATTTTGATTAAAAAAAAATTAATTAAATAAATAAAAAAAACATACAAATTAAAATAAGCTCACTTTGGGCCTATATATTTTAGAATATAATAAATGTGAATATTGAGGTTCAATATCAAACTTTATACATGTGTTTTCATTGTGGCCCGTGCCATCCAACAGAATAACGGGTAGAGTCCACTGTGGGCTCCACATAGATATGGGCTTGGCTTATTTCAGAATCAAATAAGTCAAATATGAATCTATGTGAATATTTAGGTTCAAATGTGCGCAAAGCGCACACAGGGGCCCACACAGGCCCAGGGGTGGCACCAGAAAATCCCCCGACAGGGGAGCTGTGCTCCCCGACAGGGGGGGGGCTACACTAAATTACACCATATTGCCTGTTGGTATGTGAAATGAGCGCACATAGTGTGTGTGGTGAACCAATAAGGGAGTCGTCATAAAGTTTTGCAATACATCAGCCACAATTAGCAGATGAGATAACTCGAAGATTAAAACCCATGAATTGTTGTGAAAATTCCTATATTCTAGGGAGGCCACTTGTCTTCTGTGTCAGTTCTAATTTCTAATTTCATTAGTTGCAAGTGCCAGCATGGTGTTTCACTGTCGGGGATATAGCTAACATGTGGCCATACTGTAGGTACTCAATGGTTCTATAGACCAATGTGGCCATTGTGACAAATGCCAGAGTTGCCAGCAATGATAAAGCACACATGTTTCAATAGATTTTCATTACCACTAAAACGCTGATGGTGTAACAATACAGGGGAATACCCTTGGATTTAATGGGAACATGTGCCATGAATATTTTGTGTGGGATATATTCCGCTGTATGTTCTCTCTCTGACACTTTCACACACTGACAGTCTGTACATGATTACTTCATCTTATACACACAACCGACTTACATATAGAAAATCCCCGACAAATCCTCCCGACGAGGGGGCTAGAGCTCCCCGACAAGGGGGCTGTAGCCCCACCCCCCCCATGCCCCCCACTGGCGCCACCCCTGCACAGGCCCCCCGGCATTGAATAAAGGCTCCCTAAGGGAGCCTGTTTCAGCTAATATACTATATTAACATCCCAAATATGTCAAGATATTTTAATTAGTTATCGAATTAATTTAATATCATGATGTCAACCTAAAATAACAAACTTTAATTCAACAATGATTCATATTTAAATTTCAGTGAACTCATATCAGAAACAATACGAAGAAGAGATGTTGGCTGTGAGTTTTCATTCTGGGATTTCATCTACACATTTTTCTTCCTTTCCTATCCTCCTTGGAGGGATAAGTCCTGTGATGTGACTCTGAATGACAAAGAAACAGAACCTACGAACATATTACCATCAGATGAGATAGGTTTTGTCTGGAATTATTTCTCAGAAGGTAGTAACCCTCTCTTTACTAGTAAATGGATTCTCCGTGAATTTATCCCATCCAGTTATAAATGTATGCATTGGAATTGTCTATTGTTCATTTGGTGTGCAGTAAAAATGAACCGATGTCAGACTGATGTATATAAAAAGATAATACAAGTGCAGGAGGTGGGAAATGTTTAGATAACAAGTTCAACAGATGGCCTATGGTTGTTTGTTGAACTTATTATCTGAACATTTCCTATAAGGGAACTACTCGTCAATGAGTAAATTTAGTAGTTTGTAGAAAGGGTTTAAAGACATATTATGTTCTTGTTCGGGTGCATGAAAACGATAAGCTAGTATTCAGGCACTATGACAATTGGAGGAATGCAACATTCTACTAACATCGCAACAAAAATGAAGCAAATCGACTGTACCACTCCATAGAAAACATCCTTAGAACTACGCTCAATTGTAGATATTTACTACACGATTCAGGATGCATCTATGGGCGATAGACTAACGAAAATGATTTCCCCACTGAGAGTCACTGCATTTAATTAATATATAAGATTAAGAATGACGGTGTGTGTGTCAATTTGGATCTACTAAATATTTGTAAAAATTACTACTTTGAACAAGATCACTTTAACACTACCTTACTCGTATTTAAATTCGCGCAGTACTATTTTTCGCGCACCCGTCGGTGCGCGAATTTAAAACTGAGCGAAAAATAGTATGACTCCCAAGTTTAATCCAAACCACAGTCCACAATCTCCGGGCAGAGTTATCTCCCATCTCTCCGCTGAGCTCTAGATTCCACTGCCACAAGGACATTTGGTAAGGATTTCTGACATAATCTTAGTGCTTATGTTTTAGGATTAAAATTGTCTATGTCTGGTTCAGTTCATATTGTTCTTATCAATGCCGAAAGAATTACCATTATGGTAAACTTGCATGGTCAAAATAAGATACTATAGGGCATAATAGGTGACTAAATATAGTTCCGAGGATACGTAAAAATAAATGTATCGGTCTGCAAAGTTCCATCCTTGTGGTAGTGATCTATCGCAGAGATACCGGAGAGCTACCTAGGGCGCTGCACGGATAAATTTGCACAGTCCATAGCTAATATTAAGAGGGCCATGTTGCTGAATGTACATACATTATATATGAATGGCTGAATAGAAAATTACGCCTGTACATGTATGTATATATTTACATTCAACACACCGCTATCAAGACCATTGCTCACAATGCCAAGCGACAAATCATGGTCACATAGATATTGTTGAAATGCTTGTACAAGAAATCTTAATATTCCAGGTCGCTACAAAATAATGATGTATGTAGTTACAAGTTTATTGTCTACACAATGTAAATTAGTCGCGAATGTGTTTAATATATACACATATACTATCCACAGCAATGACAAAGAACCGATAACTTTCATCAGCTTCAAGATATACGAAAATATCACGGAAATATTACGAAAATATTTTTGTCAGTTTGAATTCGCGCAGCTAGATGTGCGAATTTAAAGTGCGCGAATTCAAAACTGAGCGAAAAATGTACTGCTCGAATTTAAATATGAGTGAGGTATGGCAAATACACCATTTTATTAAAGAGGGTGTCCAACAACTTTCCTGAAACAGCATCAGCTGAAAAATAGATTATTCTGATGAATACCTCAAAAACGTGGCAAGTCGATGCCGCTTTGTTAAAGAAATTAAAAAAAATGTTGAAATTTTTTAAGTCGAAAAGGGTCAATAACTCCGTAAAAAAAAAGAAGAAAAAAGTCATCTATATACATGTTGCACGTCTCCAATATATGGGTAACAATACTCTGAAGTTTCAGATATCTACAATCAAAACTTTAGGAGGAGTTGATTACACCATGAAGGTACCCTCGTACAGAAAATTATAAAAAATGTTGAAATTTTCTAAGTCGAAAAGGGTTAATAACTCTGTCAAAAAATAATTTTTCCGTCATCTATATACATGTTGCACATCTTCAATATATGGGCAACAATATTCTGAAGTTTCAAATCTCTAGGATGAAAACTGTAGGAGTTGAATACACCATGAAGGTACCCTCACACTGAAAATTATTAAGTAAATATCTAGTGTAAAGTATGTGATTTAGTGTAAACTACGTGATTTTTTGGTTGAATAATTTGCTACCTTCAGTCGCATTTTAGACTCACTGAGTCACCGGACATGAATTTGGACAATATTTAACCATAGAAAGGCTATAAGGGAAGTGGTTTGTGGATCTGTTACAACAAGCTCTCGAGAGGTATTAGTTGGAAGGGGGGGTGGGGATAACATTTGAAGAGTTCGGGATCAGATCAGGTTCTAGGGAGTTTAGGTGCTGATCGATATTTAAGTTGGACAACCACCAATGCAAGCAATGACCCTCCAAGCCTTGAAATAGGGTGTCTGTCATTTGCAGAATGAGGTCCCCAGAGGGTGAATTTAGTGATGCTACCCCCGCATAGCGGGCTAGCATCACCAAATTCACCCTCTGGGGACCTCATTCTGCTTACACCTCAGCAGAATGAGGTTCCCAGAGGGTGAATTTGGTGATGCTAGCCCGATATGCGGGGTAGCATCACTAAATTCACCCTCTGGGGACCTCATTCTGCAAATGACAGACACCCTATTTTTTTTTTTTTTTTTTTTTTTTTTTTTTTTTATTGATAAAGAAGAATAATAACAAAAGAAAGAGACAAAATACATTCACTCATTCATGCTCTCTGTCCAAAACATGGAAGAGTTTCACTCTTCCATGCCCTGGCCTACTTTCTTACCTGTGACATGCAATTAGAAAATATTTAAAGCCACACTATGTGTTAGGACAATTTTAACAGTCATCGTTCAGCTTAAAAGCAAGACCAATAATCGATACTAGGTACTACCTTGATATATTTTTGCCTGAAAAGGACTTTCTTTAGCAACAACAATGATAATAAAAAACAATAGATTATTTGTTTGTCTTCAGATTAACTTTAAATTTCCCTTATTAACCGGCTAAAGTGGTCGATGGTTTGCAATATTTAAGGTTTGCAAATTCAATGTTCCAACACTATGTGCAGCTTTAATTGATTTAAGTTCTGAATTTAACATAAACAGTTTAATTAGTAAATTTAACCATATTGAGACCGTATTGTAAATATTGTGAATATTGCCTGGTTCGATAGCAAAGGGGAAAAATACACAACGCTCGCTTGAATTGCGTTTGGGACTGTGATTGTAAAATGTTGTGATGTGGTTAAGCATACCATGTATATATTGACGTTCTTGTGGACTGTATTACTGGACCAATAAGAATGAGAATGATCGCTCGGGTACCGGGTAATTGATTTATGCTGTGTGTTGTTCAGGGTCACTGTTAAGGTAGGGTATACTTTGAGTCTGTAAAAAACAGGGTTTTTAATATAATATTATATTATTTTATTTTTAAGGCATTTCGCAGTGCCAGCCACTGATTATCGAAGTCGTGATTCATGTTACATTTTGCGTTGTATCTCTCGCATTCATACCTAAATTGAAGATCGCAAAGGAACGGGCGAAGCGACAGCTGTGTCGGTGTGAATTTGGTCCTATATATATATTGTTTCAACACTAGTAGGAAAAGGTTAATTTTTGAATATCTGTATTCATGATCGATACCTATAATGATATTCTTTTTTTGTTAGATCAATTGGAAATTGGTTGTTTCTTGTCCATGTTTTAATTTCTAGTATAAAGGTTTGGACGTGGGGACAATCCCAGAAAATATGAGATATGGTTTCCTGTACATTTTGACAGCGATTGCAAAAATCGTCGAGTCTAAGGTTAGCCATCTTCAGAAATTTATTGGTACTAATAATTCGTGTGTTTATTCTGAATTGGAGCCACTGTAATTTCGTATCCGTTGTCGTTTTAAAGGGCATGCTCAAATGTTCTTCCCAGTTTTCTATCTTCTCGCCTATTTCGTATTCCCATTTTTGGCATGCATTCGGCATATTTTTCCATTTGTTAGAGTTTTGTAAAATAATTGCCCGCCTTTTACGTCACGGAGTATCGGAGCGAGATTGTTGGGTAGGAATGGACATGGCATACGGATTAAGCGTTGATTAAGAGAACTTGCCAATGAGAAAATCTGACGCTTTATGTTGTTGATTGTTATGAAATCGACGCGGATGTTGAAAGTTGCATATAATGTGAATGGGGTATGGAATTTATTATCTGATTGGAATAGATCATTTATATAATATATTCCCGCATCTTTCCACGACTTCAAGTTGATCGACGAACCTCCGATTTTTATGTTCGGATTATTCCAGATAGTTGAGGTCATAATATTATCATTTGCATTATTTAGTCGCATAAATTTACACCATGCGCGGAAGATGTCTCTCCAGAATGGATTTGCGAACTTGTCTGTTTGCTTTACAATATAATTTGCGTGGTATGTGAGAAGGAGTGGGTCGTTTAAGAGAGGGGTGGTATTGCATAGTGAAGCCCACTTCGATTGTTTGCAAATCAAACGTCGTATCCAGGTAATTTTCATGGCGGCATCAAAGTTTTCAACATTAATCATCTTCAAACCTCCGTACATATGGTCAGCACATAATTGTTTTCTTTTTATTCTATCGCGTTTGGAATTCCAAATGAAATTATATAGACAGGTATTTAGGGCTTTCAAAAAGGCTGTATCCGGACTTGGGAGAGCTATAAATAGGTGTGTCAATTTAGGTAAGATTAGTGATTTGATAACTGTTATTCTACCTAAAGGGGTCAGGAGTCTGTGTTTCCAAATTTTTGTGGTCCTATCAATATCTTCGAGTTTATAACTGTAGTTTATATTCATGTTTGTTAAATTAGTGTCGAAATGAATGCCTAGAAAATTAAAGGTGTTTACGGTAGACAGGTTTAATTCCGAAAGCACTTGTCGTATTTTATTTTGTGACTCAATCCCTATCCACGCTGCTTGACATTTTTCAGGATTTATGCGCAGACCCGATACCCGAGCAAATTCGTCCAGTGTTAAGTACGATTCGCGTAGACTATTTTCAGAACCATCAAGTATGAGCGTCGTGTCGTCCGCATATTGTGTTATTTTGTACTCTGAACCGCCGAGGAAAATCCCTTTAATTGTATTGTTTTGTCGTATCATTAGTCCTAAAACTACGGCACAGAGGAGGAAGATATACGGGGATATTGGGTCACCCTGGCGGCAGCCTCTCCCTAACATGAAGCTCTGAGAAATATGACCATTAATCAGAATAGATGAACTGGCATTCTCGTACAAAATTGATATCCATTTTTTTACTGCATCTCCAAAATTAAAAAGGTCAAGACATTTTCTTATAAATGACCAGGAAACAGTGTCAAATGCTTTTTCAAATCGATAAGGAGTAGTAGGCCAGATTTATTTTCTTGCTTTGTCCTGTGAATTATGTCATATATAAGTCGGGTGTTGTCACCTATATACCTACCAGCTAGAAACCCAGTTTGATCGGAGTTGATTATAGATGGGAGCACACGTTTTATTCTGTCAGCTATGCATGACGAGGCTAGTTTGTAGGATGTATTCAAGAGGGTGATGGGACGCCAGTTTTTTATCATCTGCCTATTTTTATCCTTTTTTGGTATCAACGTTATAATGCCTTGTTTTTGTGTGATTGATAGCTCCCCCATTGAAAACGATTCATTGAGCGACTCTGTTAAGAAGGGGCCAAGGTCAGACCAAAAATTTTTATAAAATTCATAAGTGTATCCGGATGGCCCTGGGCTTTTATTATTTTCGGTGGTCTTAAGCGCATCTGTTAATTCTTGCAAGGTTAAAGGTCCTTCAATACTCGAGGCCTGCATGTTGCTTAGTTTAGGAACGGTTCCTTCGTTAAGAAGGGATTTTAAATCGCGATCGTCCATTGACCTATATGAGTATAAATTAAGATAAAAATTTCGGACTTCTTTCATGATATCGGTTTTGTTTTGTGATTGTACTATCATTCGCCACTGTCAGGCTGGTCAGGGCTTTGGAAATGTAATTACGTTTTTCTAAATTTAGAAAATATTTTGTTGGTTTTTCGCCTTCCTCTATCCATTTTGCACGAGATCTAACCATGGTTCCGCGGATTGTTTCTCTTCGCATTGCTTCCATTTCGACTTCTACTTTTTCTAAGTCTTCCATTATTTTTTGCTTTTCTTCAGAGCTATATGATGGATGCTCAAGATCAGAAATAATTTTTGCCTTTTTTAATGTTAGATTTTTCTCAATTTTTATTCGCTCACGTTTTCGATTTGCAGAAAATCGTATAGTAGCGCCTCTGATATCAAGCAACACTGCGTCGAGAAATAGTCGTTTTCCAATGGAGCAATTTTTAATGCTTTTTTCCTCATTTGAGGAGTAAGAATATCTTATTTTGTTTTCAGCTATGATTCCTTTTACTAAGTCGACATATTCTCTACAGTATAACAGAGAATTATTAAATTTCCAAAAACCTGGACCAGTCTTGATGTCACTGACGTTTAATGGGAGTGAAATAATAGAATGATCTGT
>CP136061.1:226116586-226441593 GCA_032622095.1 Siphonodentalium dalli
GCACGGTCAATGTTTAGTTTACGCTTAAATTCTTCGAGTGTGTTTGACGATTTTATTGAATTCGATAAACTATTCCATGCTCGTGTAGCCGAAGGCAGAAAAGTATTCATGTAAATGTCCCTGTTGCTGCCAGGCGGGTGGATACTAACATGCCTAAAATTGTAACCAGATGAAGTGGAATCTGGAGGAATCATGTTTGATAGATAAGACGGAGCTTGGTTACTAGTCATTTTGAAAAATTGTATCATTCTGTTTTGTTCTACGTGACGCAATTGTTTCCCAGCCGGTTTCTAATAGTAAGTTTCGATCGCTGGTACTTCTCGTGGCCCCAGTGACAATTCGTGCCATTTCATACTGAATATCTTCGATATAATCGCTCATACAATTTGGTATGTTATCCCATACTGGTGATGCATATTCAAGAGTGGGTCTAACAAAAGCAAGATATATATTTTCAAGGGTCTTTCTGCTCAGTCTGAATTTTTGCTTCCTAATCATATTTACCTTTTTCCATGCCCTATCGGTTATGTTACTTATGTGAGTTTCCCATGAACCGATGTTGTCAAAAGTGAGACCAAGATGTTTGTGACTTTCTACTTCAGTTACGTGAGAATCAGCCATGATTAGGGGTGGGTGAACTATATTTGTAGATTTCTTTGATATCATTAAAGCTTCAGTTTTGAGGGGATTAAATTTTACAAGCCATTTTTTTGACCAATCGACAATAGTGGCAATGTCTCTATTAATTATTTCAGCTGCTAAAACAGGGTTCTCGACACATAAATATATTGATGTATCATCAGCAAATAGACGTATGTTGCACGTGATGTTTTCAGTTATGTCGTTAATGTAAATCAGGAATAACAGTGGGCCTAATATTGAGCCTTGAGGCACACCTGCGGAAACATTTTGCCACTCAGAACTAGCATTATCAACTATAACTCTCTGTTGACGACATTCAAGATAAGATGAAATTAGTTCATATACTTTACCCTTTATTCCAAGTTTCTTAAGCTTAAACAGGAGACCTTTGTGCCAAACCTTGTCAAAGGCTTTGCTTATATCACAAAAAATACATCGAATTTCTTTACCTTCGTCCAGAGATCTGCTAATATAGTCATATATGTCAGTAAGCTGATATACTGTAGAGTCACCTTTTTTGAATCCAGATTGGTAAACAGAAAGTAACTTATTTTCGTCTAGGTATGTCCAAAGATATTTGTAAATGCACTTCTCATAAGTTTTGGATATACAGCTCAGAAGAGAAATGGGGCGGTAGTTCGCTATTATGCTTGGGTCACCATTTTTAAAAATTGGAGTCACATCTGGTCACATTGGATTTTTTCCATTCATGCGGATATAGTAACTCTTGTTTGTGAAAATATTGAAGAAATGGGAAAGTGGTTCAGAAAGAGACGAGGCACACTGTTTTAGCATACGTGGGCTAATATTATCAGGTCCACATACTTTGGAAACTTTTAACTTTTCAAGAGCGTTAAAAACGTCGACTGATGTGATTTTTATGTCCGCTAGTTCGGGAGCAGTTTCTGTATATTGAATGGTAGAGCTCAAGTGAGTATTGCATAAATTATCATCAACTTTAGATATTTCACAAAAATAATCATTCAACGCATGTGCCTTTTCAGAAGGGGAAACTAGATAACAGTCGTTGCTTAAAAGAGGGGGTATTGCTTTTGTGGTGGGGGAAATTACTTTTTGCGGATTCTTCCACCATGTCGATGAATCAGTGTTTTTATCACTCAAAATGTGATCAATTTTACTGTCATAATCGATTTTTGCTTTTCTGACAGCACTCACACATTGATTTCGAACAATACGAAATTTTCCCCAGGAAGGTGAGGAATTTTTTAATTTGGCGATTCTATGTAGTCTATTGCGTTGGCGCATTAGTTTTCTTACCCCACACGTCAACCAAGAAGGACAGTCTTTTCTTATGCAGACTGTTTTATTTGGAATAAATTTCAGACAAGCTTTTTGTAACATTTCTGTCAGTTCGTTGTTAATCTTAGATACATGAAGATTATGGCTAACACTTTTAAAATCCCAATTAGATAACATGTTGTTAATGCCTTCGTAGTCGGCTCTATCGTAGTTCCAAATAAGTCGTTTAGTAGATAACTGAGTTGGTAAAGTTAATCGATGTCGAGTTTAACTGGGGCATGGTATCGGATACGATCATCAAAAAATGGACTTATTACATCTGCGTAACATACATAATCGTCACAGTTTGTGAATAACAGATCGAGGGTCGACGAAGATGTTTCCGTGAAATGAGTCGGCGAATGAACAAGCTGCTTGATGCCACAGTGCGTACATATACTATTAATCTTACCATTGGTATCTTCGACATAATTTTCATTGAAGTCGCCAGCTACGATTACCAAGTTTACGTCATCGATTGCGTTTTTAATGTTTAGTTCAATAGTATCCCAATGCGAAACTGGTGATTGAGGGGGTCTGTAGAAGCAGCCAAGAATAATACTTTTACTACACACTTTGATTTCGACCCATACGGACTCAAGCCCTGGAACTATCAGATCATTACGGAATTTATAAGGAATACAGTCGCGAATATAAATACTCACACCACCACCGGATGTTTCGGTATTCCTGTCATTTCTAATTGGGTCATGAAAACCGTGAAGTAAAACTTCGGAATTTTCCACTGAATTTTTAAGCCATGTTTCAGTGAAAAAGCAAATATCGAAATTAGCAGACTCAGCATTTAGTATTGTCATTTTATTTTTTATGCTCTGGGTGTTCAGAAGTAACATGGAACAGTGTCTTTGCATCGCATCTTTGTTGGCAGGACCCGGGTTCAGTTCGATATCGCCGCTTAACATTAGTAATAAGAATATAATGGAAGTTGCGATTAAGTAACATAATAATTTTGCCTTGTGTGTGTGTATTATAACATGTCGATCTGTACTAACTTGCCAAGGGGCCTTATTTTCGTGGATGATTTTCAAAACTGTTTGTATTAAATGTGGACAAGTACATGATATCAAAAGTAACAGACTTACAATTTGAATCTCTGGCAATTTTCTTGAACGTAAGAAAAGGTAAATGATGATAGTTTCAGACATATTCTGGTCAAAGCGTTTTCCCCTGGGTGGTCGAGACGCTCTCGACAGAAAGCTGCCAATCCGAGCACGATATTGTATTATATCAACCATTGTCCCATATATATTGTATGAATTTCAAAACATATAAATAGCTCGGCGGTTGGCAGATATGATTTACACACTGAACAAATGTTGGATCAGGATGTTTAAGATGTTGGCGTGAGATACACAGTTTATCTTGGTCATGTGCAGTTGAGGGAGAGATTGGAAAGATAGCAGAAGATACGAGAAGGAAAAGACAAAAGAAATATAACTCTAATAGTGATCCCGAGATAGGGGGAATCATTACTTACGAGCTGTTGCTCGCATGTAGTTGATGGGTCAATATAACTATATTAATATATTAGTTCTCTACGTTATGGGGCACAAGCATCGCGACATAGCGACCATAAAGGGAATAAACACCGATGGGAGTTTCTATATCAACATGACTATACGGGTTAATTGTGTAAAACAAAACAAAAATATAATTTGACATATATAGAATGAGGCGTTTTAAAGAGATGGTTGTTCGATGGTCGACTGCCTAAATATACGCACTAAGCAATCTACAAATATAAAATACGCAACAGTATGGTATATATGGAAAACAACACGAACAGACGAGCGGACAGACCGAAGAGGAGACACGTGGACCTGAAGGCGTACGTTATGACATATCCGGTATTTGATTTGAGATGCACAGACAGACGGACCGACGATCACGACACACGTGTTTGTGAATACCACTATGCTGACGACAGTGATCGTGTTTGGAAGATTACCGGTACATAATAAATATTGGAATAATAAGTAAAGCGTTTAAGTATATTACCATGTGTCGAATCAAAAGATGATTGTCCAGTATGCGGCAAACTACCATTTGTTATGAAATAAAGACGGTGCATTCGTGCTTGTTTACGTCCAACAGAGATGCGGTCAGTGATTGGGCTCCACAGTTCAGTGGGCGTACGGCGACAGGTCACAGCAGCTGTCGACGTATCTCGTGTGAGCGGTTCGTGATTGTACGGGTTACATACAATGGGTCGAACACAAAATACTCGTGGCGCTCCGTGCATCAGGTAATGGGGTCACTAGTACATGTGAGGTCCTCACGCGGGCACGACGAATTTAGATAACACGAGAGGTGCATGACAGCATACTGGGTTGGTTAAGCGTCTACAGACTGGAATTATAGTTCTCCGGCGTATTTTCGCAGCAGATTTATTCGACAGAATAACATCAATTGGTGATATGTTATATAGGTTGGTGTGTATATGTTATATCCGTATATAGGTCGACATAAATCACTTGGAAGAGATTATAATTTTCTCATAAGTGCGATTGGCATTTTTTGTCATTAGGTTTATGGACAATTAATGCAAGATATAATTTGGGAAGGGGTAGATCGAAAATACAAGCGTAACCAAGGTTAGGGAAGTACAGTTATGCATACAACAATTGCTATAGATATATACAGATTGGTACCTTAGTTTGTTCTGGGTACCATGATGATGGGAGTGGGCTTGCCTCTAGCTCAGTTTGATACTGGGGCAGAACAATTTTATAACTTTAACATATTTCACTGGACCCACGATCATATTTTCAGTAGTTGAGAATCCAGTGATTCATTCACATTGACATTATAATTAGGTTATCTATAAATTGTTTCAGATATATAGAGGCTTATCTGGAACTTATGCCAATCTAGGCTGACTATATACAGAAATGCACACGGTGTGTGACTCCGGCGGTGCCACAGTTAGTAAACGCCAAACGATTCCTCCAATGCATCGATGTGTCTAGCAGTAGTGAGCTTTTCAACAGAACATCCCAATGACCTTCTGACATAGATGTTACCATCAAAGGTCCAACACTCTGCTATTTTGGAATCCTTCTTTAGCTTACGTGCGCGTTTAAATATTCTCGCACGGGTAACGGTCAGGTCCTCATTTATGAACAGCCTGCCTGGATATTCAGATGAGTTGAAGTCATTCAGAGCACGTCTCATGTCATATACTGACTTTCTCCAACGGTAAGAAGGAACCGGAATATTATTTGGCGAGGGGGTGGAGAACTGGCTGATGCTCCTTGTTTCGTTGGAGGGCCTACACGGTGGCTGCGACCTATGTGTTTTTCTTTGATCGGTATACCTAATTTGGATATAACGTCTTTCACTATTTTATCAGTTGATTCTCCTGATTTCTCGGAAACACCAGAGAGACGAAGATTTGTGCGCCTTCCGTATTGTTGAAGATCGTCTATTTCGGCGCGGAGATCATATTCAACTTGTTTGCGCGTTTCAGTTTAAGTTTTCAGTTTAAGTTCAAGATCTTTTATTTTGGCGTCGCGTTTAGAGAGTTCTTTGTTAAGGATATCCATTGTGACTATTTCGTCCTTGCAAACTTTGGCGATTTCATTTTTAGCAATTGACGAAGCTACTGATTGGAGTAAGGTCTGCATCACGTTTGCTAGAGATTCGATTACCCTGGTGCTGGTTAGTGCTTTGATGAGGCCACACTCGAAATATGCATTTGGTCCGAAGAATTCATTTGACGCATGATCAGACTCGTCTTCGGACACCATGGGACTAGTGACCAGGTCATTCTGGTAGACTGGCTTCGATTTTTTGTTTTCCATGAACCCCGAAGGGGAAATAGGCGATTCGGAAACCTCGCGGCCATGGCAACATGAATGTTTTGACATATGATGGCCCTCCACAGTACCGGACATGGAGTTTCAAAGCTGTTCATGGGTAGGGCCTATACCAGCAATTCCTACTGTCAATTAGATTATTTCTAATTTGAAAATCAATCTAAATATAGTGTTAGTGAAAATAGTGTTTTCCCCCAGGAGAGCTGGTTTACAGATAGCCGTTCCCACCAGGAGACACGGTACTGAATGAGTTAAGTAATGCTTTTGTGAGGTGTGGGGCTATCAGCATGTTGAAAAACTAGATGCATTATAATTTCAGTGTCTGCAATATATTCTTAGATTGAAAAGCTGAACATCAACAATGGTATACGAAGAAACTGGCCAAATAAAACAGAAATAGACATTCGAATGTATGGAGCCCGGAAGGTGACATGAAGTTGTTTTATTACGTGCGCACGGATTAGTAAACAGTTATTCATTCCATCATTGTTCCAATACGTATGTTCCAGAGGTGACTTGACATGACGGCGTCCTAAACCATAACTCTGACCCACATGGCCATAAACACGAAAGAAGTTTTCGGTAAAATTCCATGCTGCATCATTTAAAATGAAGGTACTGGGACAACCAAAATGGAACATTTAGTTTCCAGTTGATTAAGTAACATGATTAATAACCAAGTGAGTCACAATTTTGCTACATTTTCCGAACAGCAGAGAATGATGTTTGGGATATGTGTGACAACTCAACTTTTTACCGCCTTTCGTTGACATTTTGAAAGCCACCTTGAGTATTATTTTCTAAAAGCACTTTAGTGTAACACATTTAAGACAGATCAAAACAATTAAACCTTTGATAGCAAAGATAGTTCCATTTTACTTGAAAAATGGTCCAAACCTGAAAAGTAATTTTTTTGCCGATTTTGATGTCATGTCAATATTGCTGGTGATGTCAGTGGTTACATTTGGCATCCATCTTGAGCCAAAGTGATAATTTTGGTTCCACCGAGTTGGAATAGTCATAAATAATGCTATGCCTCTCTTACATTGCGCTTTTCTGCGCATATCTTGTTGAAATATGGCTAGAATCCCAATGGTGATTTGTTTGTGAAATTTTATACCGCGTTATGAAAAATCTAATTTTTGGGGGTTCGGGTCGGGTACCCCATGAACGACATATTTCATTGCTCCAATGATCAGTTAACATAAAAATTCAAAGTAAAGTTACAATTAGTAAACAGTTCCAAACAGCAGAAACTGATCTAGAAAAACGTAAGATTTTCCAATTCCGGCTGCCCTTTTGGTGGCCATCTTGGATGGAGAGTTCGAATTTCGCCCTACAAATGGTATTATATCCTAGCTTTACAAAATATATACATTTCTACACATTTGACAAGATTTTCTCACAATAATTTGCATCAAACTGACTGAGTGCCCCTTCTGAACTAACGGCGGCCATGTTGGACCCCATCTTGTCTGTCATCTACAGAGCCACTTTTTTTCGTGTTACCATTGCTTAAAAGTTGAGAGACATAATAGGGAAGAAAATGAGTGGGGTGAAGTTAAATCCTGGGGTGGGGGTGCATGAGTAATCATATCAGCTCCCGGACTATCGTGGAACCGCCCAGCAGTGGTTATATGTCATTTGGTATCGATTACCTGGTGATGCAAGGCTCTCCATTTTAAGCCAGGCGATGTATATTCGTGTCTGCATGTCACATATGAATGTGAGTTTCTAATAAGACAAGTTCAGGAACAACGTTCACCTGGCATGTTTCCTCTGGGAAATCTTCTGTTGAAGAGAAATTATTAATTGTTCGAAATTCATTCGATAACTGAATTTGCTTCACCGACACCCACAATAGTGAAACACCCCGCCCAACGCGACGTGTCACGCTCATTTTTTCACTGTGCCAAACAAATCTGGTCATATATCGAGGGTCTCATGCAGATAGGGGTTATCTGCCTTTGTTAGTATTGAGTTAGCCCCTTTCTGCATGAGGCCCTCGATAGGCAGCTACCAGGACATGTTGTCTTAATGTGGTAGATTACTATTGAGAAAATCGATGAACATTGATCGTGTGAAATATATAGGCTGAACAATATTTTCTTCATCGCTTATTTTCTTGCGCAGATTTGCGCTCCAAAATACACCTAATAATATTATATACCTTTTGAATTTTCGGTATCAAAATCCGTCGATAGATGGCTGAACTGCCTTTCTAAGGGAATTATATTATCTCCGAAAAACGCATTGAACTCATACAAAAATAAACTTTGAACACGGTGCTTGGGTTCCAAATAAGCGCCATTTTGAATTAAATTGTTAATGGTTTAAACAGTGAACAAATGCAAGAATGATTTAATTTGAATAAATTATCACTGAATGTTTTAAAAACTAAGTATATGATCTATAGCCATAAGAAAGTTATGTTAGGAAATATAGATCTTGATGTTTATATGAATGGAATGGAAATTTCTGAAGCGAATCAAATTAAATTTCTTGGAGTTATTACAGATAATCTGCTGAACTGGAAATCTCACATACACATGATAAACCCAAAGGTAGCTATAAATTTAGGTATGATCTATGCTATTATCTGCTGTATGAGGGTATTTTACAAAGTCATGAAAGTTCAACTCATTCTATTTATAAAATAAAGGTTTTGTGTGAGTTTTTCTGGCAACTCCATTTATGAGCACGAAGGCTCTCTTTTGCATGGATAGGAATGATTGATTCAATATTTGAATGACAAGTGTTTCCATAGACTATCTTTCGAAACAAGCACCCATCCAGTGCATAACGTTGAGCTTCCATTTCAAGAATCCTAAATCAAATATGGCGAGTTTCTTATTTTTAGTGGTAGCATAAGGTTGGTTGTAACCTCACCGTCACCCGATGCAGGGGAAATCTAGCTCCCCATTCTGGACAGCTCTTCGACCTATATGACATCATATAGGAAACGGTACAGAATCTTATGAGTTTTGCCGTTGGCTAGCCCCATGGCCATATAGAGCCCCTTTCGTGGAGTCTCCGTTGGATGGTGAGAGTGTCAGACTGAAACTTCAAGATCAGGAATTCCTTGACTGTGTTGGAATTTTCCAACTGGTGCCGTAGGCTTTCCGAAATTCCGCACCAAACGCCCAATATGGTTTGAAACTTTCCAGCTAATATCCGTTTTAGCTGTTATTTTCTTTTTTATTTCAATTTAGGTGTTCAGTTTTAAATTCCAGATTTTATTTTATCCATGTGAATTCTAAAACATGCTTATCATTGATTAAGTGTTACTTTTTAACTGTATTGTTTTTTGAAATTCACAAACCACAAATTATTAGAAGCAATATTACATTAAATATTGAAATTAGAAGGCTATGAACACATTTAAATTGGAACACAAAAGCAAGAGAAACGATATTTTTAAAATGCACAAATAGTATTCAGAAAATTAAATAACAAGATGAAATCAAAAACAGTAATTTAAAACTAAAAGTGAAATGAGACATTAGAAAACATTAATTAAAATGTTGAAATGAAATTGAAAAATTGAAGTTAGAATTGTAATATAAGAACAAAATAGCAAAACAAAAACTAAAATATTGAATTGAACTTGGAAAATTGAAGTAAGAACTGGAATATTGGATTATAATTATGACAATTTTTACCCTAAATAGAAGACAAATGCCGCACAGAGTGGCGTAAAACGATTGAAGAAAACAGTAAATTCTGCAATCACATTATATAAATATCTAATATAATTGGATAATTATTTACTTAAATTACCAGAGTAGACTCACTGGTATTGCTGAAATATAGATGCATGTTCAAATCACCATCAACCAAGCGAAATGGGGTCGTGGATGGTCCCACAAATTAGACTATCGGATTAAGATATATTTTAATATTTGGACATTTACGATTATCTTAATCCTTATATGAGGAATTAAGATAACATAAATGTCCAAATATTAAAGGCACGTGAGCTCACGCCTTAGTTGTCGAAAATATTCATATTTGTTCCAATCACCGTAAACAGAAAAACATTAAAACGCATACAGTTTCGTTCATATATATCATGACCATCGCGTAAACAGCATGTTATCATAAAGACCTACTATATTTTACCTAAGCAAGAGCCTGATTGTGTTACAGAAGACGGCACAATGCTACTGGCTAATCACACAAATGGCATAGACGCTCTTTATTACTTCCATATCAGGAATTCACCAACACAGAACGCTCTTTATGTTTACCACATAATATAAACAAACACCAGAAAAGTAACTTTTGATGCTTTTGTTTACATAACAATGGTCAAACATATTACAATAACATACTGGTTATGCGATGTTTCTTATTTCTATACGGACAAAGTCTGTCTACATTTTGATGTTCTTTCTGTTTGTGGCGGTTTTTGACGGGTGGAAATATTTTCACAGGATACCCACCGCCAAGGCCAACCGTACCTTTAATATATATCTTAATCCGAATAGTCTAATTTGTTGGACTGGGGTCGTGGGGTGATATACCGCTCAATGATAGTCTATATGTAAAACGTGTAAAAAATCTGTAATTGGTGATGAATACTACATTATGGTAGTAGCTAAAACAGCTTTCATTCAGCGGCGTACTGGCCTGCTGCGGCGTAGCAGCCACTGCCCCTCACTAGGGGCCTGCTCTAGAAATTTTTGATCTTTTAAACATTTTTATTTAAAAAAAATGTTGTTATATAGTTAATTGAACTCTTGCTCAAATTGTTATTTTGTTTTAATCAACGTTTTGAAAATCTAACGTCGATGTAATAACACAACATATGGTTGAAATGGTACAAGGGGTCTGGGAGAAAATCTCGAAAAGAAAGACGAACATACAGACGGACAGATCCTATACTCATTTATATAGGTGTGACGCATTACAGTCGGAACGTCGATATTTACTTGATAATTTACCTGGTAAATGCTTTCAATTTCAAAAAAAATAATGCAAATTATACTCCGGAAACTGAGTTAATTTATACGGAAACTTTGGATTAACCGCCTATCGATATCACTTTATTCCACAATGAGACATTAAAGGGATACTGTACGCCAAATGTTGTTGTTGGTTTTTATAGTCTCCGAATCGGAGAATAAGGTAACAATTTCTTCATTGTTTGAAAGTCTGTTGAGTACGAAGTAGTGTTACGGATGACAAATTTACCGGAATGCAAAAATACAAATTGTCGTTGTCGAGTAATTTTTGTACATTTTTCAACTAAATGTATCAAATAAAAGTTATATTATATGCATACTAGTCCCATATACACATTTAAGTTATTGTATCGTCACTTTCTCCCCGTATCATCATAATGTTTTAAACGATCGCGTGTGCCATCCGTTTACCAATCCAGTATCCCTCAATTAATTTGATTACATCTTGCACACGGAAATTCGTAATTTACTTTACGCCGTTTTATGGCTCCAGTCATAAATGAAATTTATATGAAATTATTAACTTTGATTTTAAGATAGCCTATTAACCTGAGCGTTTACAGAATACATCTTCGACTCAAATTACTTATGTTTCTATATATTATAGATATTAGATCGTTGTTATCACCGGAAATTTATTGAAAATGGTGTTGAGTACCCATTTAACACCAATACCATTAATCGATGTGTTAATACACATGTATTTTCTTTTACTATGTCAGCTCTTGCGACTGGCCAATCAGCGTCGATAAATAGTGACGGTATATGAACCCATATTAGGTCGGTGACCCCATATGAAATCAATATTAAGTGCTTATCCAACATCTTGTTTTTCAGAAAACTCTGTCGTCTCGGGGATATTTTTGGTTTATTTTGGCACCAAGAAAGGTGATATCTGTCGGAAATCATTTTCTGCGAATTTAAAGTGACACAACAATCTTCACCAATATACCACGATTGACTGAAGCAATACTATATATATATACGGCGGAATCCCGCAGATAACTATTTTTAGCCACAATTCAATCCGCGCGATCCGATTGGTCGGCGACCTTTCGTCACCAATTTGATACGATTGTTTTTACGACTTCGGAATAATAAATCCACTCTCATTCTCAAGACGAAGTAAATTAATTAAAACCTAGTTAGAACGTATATTTGAATTAGATTATCGGAGTGTAACTCGGTGTATGGTGCGTTGAATGGGAATGTTGGGTCGTCACATATGAATTCAACGATTGTTGCCTGGAAAACTGGTAAAAACTGGTTTCGAATAAGTTCGTGTGTTGTTGACATTGTAATTGAATATTGTCAACAGCGGGAATTCTCAGCCTGATGACCAAGGAGCCGAGTGACTCGGGTCTCAATGGGACCTGTTGGAGAACCAATCGTTCAAACACGCAGATTTAAAAAAAAACAGTGTGGGTAGATAGCATCAGACAAATGTACATGTAGCAAGTGCAATTTGACACTGAAATGTACTAAGCTATATATGCATGTATGGCTTTGGATTGGACTGGCTGCATTAGGCCTACACTGACTACATACAGGCCCTGCAGATTCAAATTCAACAAGTCTCAACAGTGACCCGTATAGTATTAAAATGACTAATTTCAAAATGTGTGGCCCAATATTAGATATATTTTTTTGTTGGGGGAAGTGTAGATCATGCCATGAATGATCTCTACTCTGGGTAATATGATTATGAGAGGCCACATTCACATTTATATTGAATTGCGCTTAAGTGCAATTGAATGCGCTTAAGCAAAATTTATTGCACTTTAGGGCAAACGATTGTGCATAAGTGCGATAAAATATTGTGCTTAAGTACAAATAGGGCATTCATGCTTAAGCATTATGAGTTGCACTTAAGCATGATTAATTGCGCTCAAGTGCAATTATTTGTAACTACTATCTAACCTACCCATAAAATATTAATTGTCATAACCTGGAGTATCGCCTAGCATCACAAGAAGAGCATGTGCTAATTTTAACCTTTTTAAATAAGCCTAGTACAGTTACCTCTAACTGTATGTGTGCAACAATCAAAGATAATCCATAATGTCATATAATTATCAGCATCCCTTATATCCAAAAAATGGATGTCTCCTCTAGTATGTTTTAATATAATTCTTTAAAAGAATTTTTGCACAGATTTGGGCCATAGCTGTGGTCATATAGCAATACTGTGGTGTCACTGTATGAGGGTTTGCTCACTTCATATGGTGTACTTATTGACTTAAAACGGGTGAAAAACCCTAAATATTGTCATATTATCAGCATCCCTGTCCCAAAAATATGTGTTTCATTCCGGGAGCTTTGGTGTCTCACTCCTCGAGCTCTGGTAGTTTTATTAAATCAGCGTCTCTTGCACAGATCTATAGTATGTCCATGTCATAAACTGTAGTGCGAATATGGTGTCACTGAGGACCTGCTTCCCTCATATGGTGCACATGTATACCGGTATATACTCGAAAATCAAAGTTGCACCAACTAATACAGAAGTCAATGCTATCACGAATTGCCTGAACTAAAACAGAAGGTAATGCTATCGCGAGTCTACCATATCAATAAAGAACTTAGACTCATCCAAACTAATGAAAACAAGAGGTAATATGTCAGTAAGAACTAAGGTTGAGTTATGGATAAACCTATTTATTCACCAGGGGTGTTTTATATAATAGTTACATATAACCATGAAATGCGCTTAAGATTAGCCAATTGATTGCGCACAGCAAGATTGATTGCGCTTAAGCACAAATAATTATGTTTTCAAGAACAAATTACTATGCTTAAGCGCAATCGACTGCACTTAAGATCAATGATTGCGCTTAAGAACAATGATAAGTTCAAGTAATTCTGCTTAAGTGTAATTATTTGTGCTTAAGTGCAATTAATCGCGCTCAAGTGCAACTAATTGCGCTTAAGCGCACTTCATTACTAAATGGCAATTTGGCCTCCCAGAGGCTAATGCCTGAAGAAATCATATTGTACCAGTGAAAAACCTGGGAACATTTTGAGGTTTTGATAGGGAACCTTATAAAGCTGAAAAAATAACACGGGAATATATTTCTTTGTTAATACCTGTCGCTTAACAGTTTTTTCATAAGTAGGCGAAAGTGCCAGCTCGAGATGACATTATTTAACAGACTTGATGGGTGAGTTTGCTATGCGCACTTACAATCATGGAATTTACCCACGGTAATTAATTCAGTGTTTTTGTGATATCAGCTCACTAAAGCCACAAAAAGCATGCATTTTCGAGCTGGGACCAACCCATACTTTGAAGTTGATTTTCGAGGAACAATTATAAACAAAGAAATATGTTCCCTGCCTTGTTTATTCAATGTTATAAAGTTCCCTATCAAAACATAAAAAAGTTCCCAAGTTTTGTACTGATGGAATAAGATCTCTACAGGCGCTAAGTAGAGTAAAGATTCATGGCATGATCTAGGGGATGGGGTTTCTTCAATTTCAACTAGATAGCTCCAGGCTGTTGACTCAACATTCAACAATAATTTAAACAAGGACTAAATCATGACAGAAGCTGGGGTTTGTCCCACAAAAATATTCATGATTGCCAATTACTCAATTAATAAATTCAATTGCAAGTCTATCACAGCTAGTGACAGTCAATTGTGATATTCAGTTATTAACAGGCTTTTTAATTATATTAAATTTAATTCATTAGTGAAAATTCATACATGTGTTAAGTAGCTTATTAATAAATCATTTAAAATAAGTCTTCTTAAATATATCTCTTCATGATATTGATGATGTCCCTCCCTCCCATGGCGGACCCCAGACTCCTATTCTGAATACTAATAACAAATAGGTGATTTTTCTGTGTACCAGCAGGTACCAGATAAGAAAATATGGATAGTGACAATGGAGTGAAATCTCCTTGAACTGTATGATATATCTCACTGAGAATAATTGTCATTGAGCATCAAATTGATAATTTTTTTGTCAAAATGACTTATTTGGATATAATTCAGTCTCATACTTCTTGATGAGCTGGAGTTATGGACAATACTTCAGCAGCAAAAATGTAATTATTTTCATATTTATAATAGTGTGAAATAACCATGGCTTCTATCCTATATTTTTTGTATCCGGTACTCATGATTCACCTCTGTTATTCATGATTTATGGCAGGTGCTAGTACATGTATACCATCAGTAGTCAGAGTAATCAAAACTACAGTAATGCCCTAATTAGTCGACTCCATAACCACAGCAGAATTATGGGTAGCTTTTCAGGATTTAGTCGGAAATATGGCTTGTTGCCATTCATCGGAAATCTCTCCCATATAATAATGAAGTGGCAGTGTCTCAGAAACAGAACATTAATTTGATTTGGCCTTACTAAACTCAGCAGAACCACCACCATCATAGTACAGTAATGCCCTAAATAATTGACTCCTTATCCACAGCAGAATTATGGGTAACTTTTCAGCATTTAGTCGAAAATATGGCTTTCCGATGAATGGCAACAAGCCATATTTCCAACTAAATCCTGAAAAGTTACCCATAAATCTGCTGTGGTTAAGCAATCGATTAATTAGGACATTACTGTATGTGGTTCATTTATGAGACAAAATACCAAACCTGGAGGGTCGGAACTAAAACTAATTACAACAAAAAATGTCTATTTGGAATAAAATCAATTAACCCTTTCATTATGGGAGCAGCATTCACCCTTCCATAATTGGAGCATTGGAAATATTGCAAAAAAAAACATGTGCTAATGCATTCTCTTATATATGGTAGTTTCCAGTAGGGATCCTAGAATATGTAAGAGAATACATTACATTGGCCTAACAATATTTACCTTGACCTTGTAAACCAGTGCATTCTCTTATATATGTGAGGCTACCTAGTATGCTATCTGCAAATATAAGGGAATGCACTGGCACATGATTCATTGCTCCACCAGCACAGTTCCCATCAAGAAATGGTTATATTATATATTCGAGTCTCCCAAGTCCTTCCAACTGCATGTTTTGTAGATTTTATTTTCCTGCTTTACAGAAGAAATTTAATCATTTGCAAATTTCCGGATTCACTAAAGATGGATTATCTCTTCCTCTAACATGTGTTGTATAGTTTACTGGTTATAAAATAATAAAAAATAAGCCGGAGATACCATTAAAATACTGGATTTTGATTGTATACTATTATAATACTAATTGATAGAAGTGTTTCCAGGCAAGGGTCTTCGATTCATATTTATTATGTTATACACAGGAAACTATAAAATAATTGTTACAGAAAGAGATAATTATTAATCCATCTGTAAGAGTAAGGATTTTTCAAGTTGTGTGTTTTCAAGAATGGGAGTGTATCACACTGAGCCAAATTCAATATATGATGGTCAGATATTTCAAAAACTAGAAAAAAAATTAACAGCCTTTTCATTGTTTTAGTAATTTTCTGACTACAATGTAGATTGTGTACAAAACATGATTTCTTTATTAGTCTATGATGAAGACAAAACTATTTTTGAACAAATTGTGTGTTAGACTTACAAACTGAAGGGATTTCCAAACACCTTGCGATGCTATCTTTTTACAATTTAAAGTGTTCTAAGAGGAAAGTTCAAATAATTTGCACATTTCATGACTGGAGCTTCCTGAAATTTTGCAAAATCACTATACCAATGCATTCTCTTATATATGCCAGTCTCCCATAGGCAGACTCACATATTTAAGAGAATTTATTGACCTAACAACATTTATCTTGACTATGCAAGCCAGTGCATTCTTTTATATATACAAGGTGCCATATGGGAGACCATTATTTATGATTAATCCTTCCATAACTGGAGCTTCATGAATTTTTTTGAAAACCTGTGCCAATGCATTCTCTTATATATGCGAGTCTCCCATAGGATGCCTTGCATATATAAGAGAATGCATTAAGCTAACAATACTTGTATTGAACTTCTAAGCCAGTGCACTCTCTACTGATTGTTTTTTTCTATTTATGCCCCAACATTTGTTAAACAGACAAAAATACCCAAAAATGTCATTTTTGGAAAAGTATCAAGACTGAAGGATTAATCTCAGTCATAAGTTAATTTTATTCACCAAAACACCCAAAAAAATGCCATAAGAAAAGCAGGGTATATGGATTTAAATTATTTCAATTTGCTCTGGAGGGGGGGGGGGGTGTTAATATATATTCAGACACGTATGTTACTTTTTACCTTTGACCATTTCTGCAATTCACCCAGCCCGCAACCAATTTCTTTCCCTCTTTACAACTGTTTTCCCCAAGCATTTTTCAACACCCCTCCCCATCTGTCTGTCTGAATATATATGTGGAGATTCTATGAGGAAAAAAACTATTTTTTTCCTCACAGAAACCCCACTGTGAAAATATTTCAGTGAATTTTGTGTTAACTAAAGCTATTGTTCTTGTTTAATATTACAGTTTTCACCACTTTTACATGAAATATTAAAGGGACCAATGCACTCGCAGTGCGGCGGTGGGTAAAATGTGCAAATATATTCGATAAAAACATCACCTATTAGAAGAACATGGAGAAATAGATAAACTTTGCTCGATTGGCTTAAAGATGGATCATCTCTTCCTAAATTGTTTTCTATAATTTCTAGGGTATAAAATAATAATGATAAGTCAAGTTGTCAAAGACACCAGTACAGGAACGCTTCTATCATTTAATATTACAACTGATTGATAATCAGTTGGGACAATCTTTTTTTTTACTATTTTCCTGCTTGCTATGCTCCGAACGTTTCCTCAAGCAGTAAAATGTCACAAATTATTTGTAGGTATACTAGTATATATACCAGAAAATTCAAAATAGAATGAACAGTAATTGATAGAAGCATTTCCGGACATTATTTTATACCCAGGAAAATATATAGCACTTGTAATAAGAATATATAGACCATCTTTAAACTGTAATCAAAATATGAAACAGAGATTATTCCTTAAGAAATAATTTCAAGAGAGGGCACTGATTTTCTAACCTTTCAACTCAATCAACCTATATAATTAGGAGGCACACGTTTGAAGTCAGAATCACTGAGTGCATTCTATTTACAACCGAAGGGGTTCAGAAACTTTGCTTTTAAACTCAATACATTGGTATATACACATGTATGTACTGATAACCTATTTTAGTATGAATTTTTTTCCAGTCTTCATATACGCTATTACCATACGCTTGTGTATATATGCATTTTGTTATGAGAGGCCAAAAGTAACAATTATCGGTGAATCACTCATCCATAGAGAAACCAGGTTCATTTTAACTTCAGACTGTCAGGGAGGTGGCGACGATGTCACAGTGGGGTTGTCTCCCCCCATAAATGTTTCCTTCCAAGTGGCCAGTTTCATACCGGTATAATCTGGATGAATCGTATCATTTAGTATAAGGTATATTGCAGTCTGATAGATATCCAGACTCGTAAGAAAGAAATGAAACACGGTCTAATTTTATTTAGACTGGGTCTATTGATATGTTTTTTTAAAATAACGTGTCACAATTTGGGATTTAAAAAAAAAAATGTGTCCAATTGGCGCGTTGTCATCAGATAACTTAATACAGTAATGCCCAAAGTAATTGACCACTTAACCACAGCAGAATTATGGGTAATTTTTCAGGATTTAGTTGGAAATATGGCTTGTTGCCATTCATCGGAAAGCTCTCGACGAGAGCTTTCCAACGAATAGCAACAAGCCATATTTCCAACTAAATCCTGAATTATTTTCCATAATCCTGGTGTGGTTAAGGGGTCAATTACTTTGGGTATTACTGTATGTTCTTTTTCAAAGTATTTTTTCAAAAGCAACGCATGACAGTTGTGGGAAACGACAAAACATGTGGTGAGAAATGGCCAAATATATGGTGCGAAACAACCAAACACGTGTGGAAAAGTGTACGAAACAACAATAGTACACATATGGGAGGCAAAATTCACATTTAATTGCTAATCACGCTTAAGTGTAATTCATTATGCTGAAGCATAAATTTAAGCTTAATGCGCAATGCCTAAGTGTAATTTAGATTTCCATTATACCATACTTAAGCGTATTACATTATGCTTATGCGTAATTCATTTACGATCACACATAATGCATTTACGCTAAATTAAAGCGTAATAGAATTGGAAAAACTCCCCTGAAGCTGAAATTGATGCAGTCAATTACGATGCTAGTATTAAATCTTACTATCCGCCCAGAACATTAAACCTTACTAAGTTAGATACATGTAGGCCTACCATTACATATAACGTTGCAAGGCAATACAAACCAATTATGCTTAAAGGTACGGTTGGCCTTGGCGGTGGGTATCCTGTGAAAATATTTCCACCCGTTAAAAACCGCCACAAACAGAAAGAACAACAAAATGTAGACATACTTTGTCCGTATACAAATAAGAAATATCGCATAAACAGTATGTTATTGTCATATCTTTGACCATTGTTATGTAAACAAAGGCATGAAAAGTTACTTTTCTGGTGTTTGTTTATATTATGATGGTAAACATAAAGAGCGTTCTTTGTTGGTGAATTCCTGATATGGAACGAATAAAGAGCGTTTGTGCCATTTGTGTGGGATTAGCCAGCATCATTGTGCTGTCTTCTGTAACATAATCAGGCTCTTGCTTAGGTAAAATATAGTAAATCTTTATGATAACATGCTGTTTACGCGATGGTCATGGTATATATGAACGAAACTGTATGCGTTTTAATGTTTTTCTGTTTACGGTGATTGGAACAAATATGAATATTTTCGAGAACTAAGGCCTCACGTGCCTTTAAGTGTAATGGAGTTACGCTTAAGCGTAATCAGCCATTAAATGTTAGATTAATCTCCCATATAGTACTTAATATATGCAATGATAATGTTGTTGTTTGAGCCATCCAAAATTATTTTGGAGTATAAATATAAGCAGCAAGCGAAATAATTGAAAAATAATTTATTATATATGATAAACAAGCATAATTTTTAAATATTTAAGCAATAGCTCCTTGTTAGCATTGTTGAAAACACTCCATACTGTTGTTCCCCTCGCAGAGCAGATAGAGAACCGTCAATATCACCGACATCAACAACCGACTGTTCCAGGTAGTTCAATTCCACAGTTGTTTTAACAAAGAAGGAGTGTTCGTATTGTGAGCTGCTGGTACGCAGAAGTTGGAACGATTCTGTGTTGTTACACACCTCCTTCTCCACCGGATTTTGACTGACACAGTCCTAAAATTTTGTTGGCTGTATTTCCCTTGTGTCTTTCTTCTCGTGTTCTAGATAATCAGGCTTTAGGCAGGGCTGAAACCAACCCCTTGACTCTTTTGTGGTATTGAACCAGTCACTGTTCTTTCCTTCATTCGTCGAGGGGTGGTAGATTTACCTCAAACAGCATGCCTGTGACTGATCCATCATCTCGTCTGTATTTGTTCTTTTCTGTATTTGTTCTTTAAGTCAACATGACCGCTTTCGCAGATAATTTTGCTGCTTCCAGCAAGGAAGGATACGCACTACGTTCATGACTGAACTAGAGTTGCACATACTTCCGAGTGTGACTTGATGTGGTATTGAAAACAACAGGTATTTATCTGGCAGGTCCGATTGGAACTTGTATAGATGTTGGTGTATTTATTTTTGAATTTTATATTCAATATTGATATTTAAAATCTGACAAATTAATATGTAGGTCAAGTGATGTAATTCCAGAAAAAATTTATCAAAAATATATTTATTGCAAAATTTTATAATTTACAAAGCGGACAGATAAATACCTGCTGTTTCTTATAGTACCACATCAAATCACACTCAGAAGACTGAGAAGTATGCAGGTATGTGCAACTCCGTAACTTTCGGAATTTTGCTCCGCAGATTTGCATGGAAATCCACTGTGACATTCACTTCCCAAAATCCATGGCGGAAGACACCCCATTTGCTGCTCTTTCCAATTTTACGGCATCTTCGCGCTGACGAAAACGTCTTATTTGATCGCATTTTGCCAATTTAAGCTCAATATATATCGTCTTTTTCTAACGATATCCTGAAACCATGCTTGCTGTCACTGACAAAACACAGGCAATGAGGTATACCCCCAATATATTTATAGCAATCAGGGGAGATAAACCATGCATGCAGTTTGCAGAAGCGTTAGTAACAGGCAGTGAACAGCTGATTTCAACAACAACAACATGGTGGCGATTATTTTTGAGTCACTTTAAAGACATAGTACCATGTACCAAAACCTGCATGCGATGTATTTTAGGAATTCTAAAGACTCGTAAATTAACTATCAAACTCAACAAGTTGAATGCTTCTGGTGATTAGCCATTGAGCCAATGCGTTGACGTTGAACGCCCAGTGCGCGTCACTGTGACGTCACATAAGTTAATGGCCATAGACGTAACATTTAACATACCAAATTAAAATAAATTACAGCGACGATTAATTATTTAAAGCGATATGCTGGATTTTGTCCACTGACATAATAAATACGTTACGGGACGCTTAGTGTTCGGAAATGATGTCATGTGAAGCTCAGCGAGATCAATATAAGGCTCGGCCTACAGCCTCGCCTAATATTGATCTCACTTCGCTGTCACATGACACCATATCCGACTACTAAGCGTCCCGTAACTTATAATATTCTTCGTATATATATACCTTATGATTTAAACGAGTAAAATAAATAAATGAAATTGATATTTAACTTTGGGGTGCCGGGTGCCCATATTGGCATTTCCCACTGAACCCACATTTTTGAACCCAGATTAAAACTCCATATTCTGGAAAATTCCATTTAAACACCCTTGTGACTTTTTGTATTGCCTTGATATTGTTACCAACATTCTAGATATGCGCACAAGTGCCCAAACATCCTGGTTGGTGAATTCATCGATATTAATACACAGAGTGAACGTCAGTAGGTTCATCCCCATTTCAACACCATCGCCGTTTCATTATAGTCGCATCATTGTGTAATCAAACAACAGCCATATCAAGTTACGGACAATTTGAAAGAACACACTTATATAATTTAAGGTGGTGCAGAGATTATTTGGGTAGATTATCAACACAATTGATCACTTTGTGACCAAAGCATGAATTTTGTTTTGCATATCTACATATCCACATACCTATTAGTTTTAGATGTGTAGCCATCCTGAAACTTTAACCCTATTTTTATTTATTTTTCTCTTCAGAATTTAAGTTTAGTGCGCTTTAAAATTCGCATATACAGTATAAGGACGACTCTGTGACATACTGCTGAGAATTCTAGTGTCAGCGGTCACGGTGATGCATGGGACAGTTGCGACCAAAATTTAACATTGAAACCTATGAAGATTTTCGCGATTTGCCCAAAAAAGCGAAGTGACATCACTTATTGGTAAGCATAGTATGTCACTTTGACACGGATAAGGCTCTGACTTGTAACCTGCTGTAACCAGGAGTGATTTCGTAAAGGCAACAATCAATATAAACTTATATATAGTTATGCTACCAGATACAGTAATAGATGAAAGTATGGATCAAATGTCTGGGTAATAAACTATATATGTCTGGTGCTCTTGTTGTACAATTCAGTGTTAAACCAGATGAATTCCTGGCCCATTCCTTGTGCGTGAAAAGGTATTGTGTTGATTGTGTATCAATTTGTTGACTGATCGGAGGGCCAGAGCCAGTCGGTATTTTTGCTAGTTTGATATCTGTAACATGGTACATGGGTTTAGCTCCGTATTTATATTTTGCGTTACTCCGTTTGTGTAACACACCTGTAGCTAACATCGTGTATGTGGCTAAAGTCAAACGGATTAACGCAACAAATGCAAAGTCGTGTTTGTTTCTGGAGTTTTGTATTCAGCTTTAAAGGCAAACTTACTTTATCAAGTTATTTAGCTAACACAAACTTGGCAACTTCGAGTTATGTCCGCCAGAATGCCTGCATTTGAAAAGGTATTGGAACCTCAAACCATATTTTGACCCCGTATAAGCAGCTAAGTGTGTTCTAAATTATATATGCATGTATATAATAGTCTGAGTAATTTCAGTGTATGAAAAAAATTGCTTTACTCATTTTTCCGGCCCCGACATACCCTCGCTTTGTGTCTGGAAAAACTCAGCAATAGTTTGGTCTTGGGGATGAGATTTTTCGCACTGGACTCACCAGACAACAGATTATCGCTGACAAAATTATTCAATGTTCATTGTTTTTGGGTCCCCATTGAGTATTACATTGGATACTTTGAACTTTCCAACGAAAACCAAGATGGCCGTCGAAAAATGCATACCGATCACGCTCTAAATTTGAATTATCGATGGACATTTTCATCAATATTGACAACTATTCACATTTCAGCTATTGCTCGTGAAAAGATCAAAATAAAATTAATTTATTTTTGTTGAATATGGCTAACACCGTGGTGGGGAATTCTATTGAAATTCCAAGATGTCTACCAAAATCCAAGATGCGGGCCGATTTGGAGGCGGCTCCACGTCCAAAAGTAAAGGAACGATGACACCCTAAACTTAAAAAAAAAGTTTTATGCTTTAGTCACAATTTGAACAATTGCCTTGAAATGGGACCTTAACCTTTTTATGACGGGAGCATTGCTGGTGCAGCATTAAAGATCATGTGCCAGCGCATTCTCTTATATATGGCGAGCCTCACATAGGGAGCCTCACTTATATAAAAGAATGCACTGGTTTACACGGTCAATGTAAATATTGTTAGGCCATTATATATTCTCTTATAGATGCGAGGCCCCATATGGGAGAATCGCATATATAAGATAATGCATTGGCACAGGGTTTTCGCAAAATTTAAGGAAGCTCCAGTCACGGAAGGGTTAATATACCCCACTAGATGGCTTGTTTCAGATTGATAGCTTTGGATTATTTTCAGAAACTATATCTTCCATATATATAGAAGAGCTACATTCTCAATGAAATTGCGCATATAGTTTATAGATGCGACATAACAAATCGTTATGTTGGAATCCCATTCTATTTACATCGTTGTTCCCAGAATTACAGTGTTCTTGCCGTGTCGTATTTATAAATGCGTAATTTGTCATATATATGAGCATTCAGTTGACGTCACAAGACACACACGGAGTTCGCCTTAACCCTTTACCCAACAAACCGGCCAAAACCGGCCAAATAAAGCTTGAACAGCTTAAAATATCTTCGGACTGTCTCAATAGAACCATACACATATGGATATCATTGGAACCGGTTCCTTGACCACATTGTGATAGTTACAGTTATGCCCTGTGCCAATGCATTCTCTTATATATGCGAGTCGACCATAGGTCGCCTCGCATATATAAGAGAATGCATTGGCCTAAAAAAAATCTTTTTTTAACACTTTTTACCATTTTTTCTTACATTCTTTAACAATTTTATAATTTTTAATGTGTTAAGCCAATGCATTCTCTTATATATGCGAGGCGACCTATGGTCGACTCGCATATATAAGAGAATGCATTGGCACAGGGCCCTTCTGTTGGGTAAAGGGTTAACCATGAAACCGATACTATAAAATCGAAGCATCACCACACCTGACAAAACAAGCCTTGTATGTCTGTTTTCTAATTAACGGATTCTAGGACGGGTGGAATGTAATAAACACAGAACGACATGTGTGTTAATTGGTTCATCGATACGGAACTTGTGTCACCGCGGAAGGATATAACTCGAGGCTGATATCATTCCACGCTGGCACTCATTATCAAGAAACCCATTAACACATTCGTGTCGTTCTGTGTATATATTGGCCTTTAAGTTCTAGATGTAAATCTGAAAGATTGTAGCCTGTTTTTTAAAGAGATTGTACATCAATGACACCAGGGGTCAATACTATGAAACTTTTTCTTTGTAAGAATCTACAATTGTTTCTATGAAATAACAATTTATCATTCCGCCAATACTATGAACCTACGATTACAAACATAAATCACAAATAGTACGTGTTCTTTGTATTTACAAATATCTCCAATCACAAAGAATGTTCGAGTACTATGAAACATAATTTTTCAGTTTTCGCACCCTTAACCCGGATAATATATATATCTATGATACGCAGGGACGTGGCGACAAGGGGTCGATTCACCCCCTCGTGAAAATATTTTGTCAGCTGGAAATTTCAAGTACAACCCACAGGGACGTCGCGACAAGGGGGTTGGGTTATGTTTCTCGCTCCAAACATTTTATCAACACGTTCAACAGCTGGAAATTTGATACCTGAAACAACATGAATTGGAAATTTTACAACAACAATAGGTTGAACTTGTTCTGTTATTTTGTTTTTTCCAACAATTTATTAGGGGGTATGTTTTGTTTTAGACCAACATTTGCATATTTACCTCCTTTGGTCAAAAGTTTGGATTGAAATGGCCTATATTTAGAAATTGTCAAACCTTATGGGGTGTCACCTTGGATGTGGTGTAGCAGTATGTGTTCCTTGTAACTACCCAATTTATTGAAAGTTACAACGTTAAGAACTTGTCTAGAATGTCTATATAGGGTGTCAAACATTAATTGTCGATTTTCACATCATTAAACCAGAGCATATAAGTTCATCACCCTAGTAATTTTCATTAATGTTATGCCTCAGTCATGTTGGCTGAACTAAGTCAGTCATCCTGAGGAAAAACGTTTGACTAACATATGTTAGTCATATTGACTAAGTTTTGTTATCAGCGTAGACAAATTTAAATACTTTCCTCCTGATATACGATTCCATCGTTATGTGGAATTTATAGGCATTTTTTTGTTCAAAGGGTGCATATGGAAATTATAGGATGGACACCCCGTCGCCAAACTGAGCCCATATAGCCACGTCTCTATCTAGATATATTATAAGATATCGGAGCAGTTTGAAATTATAAAATGACACTCCTATTGGTTTGGTTTGGTTTATTAGGGTTTATCGTCGTTCTAGCCGCTAGGCCACACACGACGTTGTCGATTGTACGGGTGGAGGAAAGACCACGCAGAGGCTTGATTTCACCGAGAAATCGTCCCACTGCGTGTAGAAACCACCGACCCCCGGAAAGCAACTGACAAACTTGCCCAGATACACGATTCCGGTCACCCCCCATATGACGGGGTTAGAACCAGCTTCGTCAGCGCTGGACGGCCTGTAATGGTGTAATGGACCTGGCATTCTACCGACTGGCACTCTACCGCACCACTCCTATAACCGAGGCCATTAGCACGTCCCTGCTTCGATACACCCCCTCCCGATAAAATGGAGCCACGTTACTGCCTCGATGTGTTATGATAAGAGTAGCGGATCAGTTTGAAATAATAGGATGGTCACAATATATATAATGCTATAACATCAAAATAATATTTTATTTTCACAAACTGAATGGTTGTAAATTTGTAATTTGTAAAAACAATGATACCAAATTGTTTGTAGTACTCGTTATTACACTGACTTATACTTACATACACACACTACAAACGAACCGTTTAATTGTTAACTTGCGCAGACAAGTGGTCATCAACTTAGCAATCCGTGAACCGATTGGATAGCTCTGATAAGCGTTCACCTCTCAACTTATGATTGGTTATTTCTTTTGTAACTTTGGCCCTTCGTGATTCAATATATTGTTAATCACTCACATGCAAAGGTTTGTCCGTAAGCAATCTACAATAATCAACAGTAGATCTTTGTGAAATTTGCGAGATTTTGTTAGCTCATCGTTTCATAGTACCGGCGTTCTCACTAATCACAATATGATAGCACGCATTGTAAGTTCCCCATATAAATTGTTGTCAGTTATTTTAGCTCTATATACATGTCCGTCTAATTTGAACTGGTATTCAGATAACACTGATAACAGGTGCATGGGAGCAGAGTGGGGAGTTAGTTTTTTCTAAGTTTTACAGCTGCCTTTTAGGGGTTTCACCTCTCGCCCAGTCTAAGGTATTACAATAATACGGCTAAATTTTCCCTGTACTATGAAACCACTGTGATTGTTAACACAAATTTGTAATTACAAATTAATAAATACAATTTGTATTTACAGGTATAAAATTGTTCATAGTATTGACCCCAGAGCTGAATCAACAACATTCTGGTCTGCATAGCTACAACATGTGCTGTCAGATGTAGGTGCAATCACTTCAACTGTATAACAGCATCTCAACGAACGGCATCACCAATAGACCGCTAACATCGCATGACAACCCCATTTTAAATGTGTCATTGTATATTGATATATGCATGGTTGTGGTCGATCGATCGATATGCTATATTTACCAGCATTACAGATGCACACAAACGCCCAAAATTCCTGGTTAGCTCACCAGCTTAAATGCACAGAGGCATGATAATGATAATATGTAGAGCCACATTGATAAATTTGAATAGCATCACCGTTTGAATGAGTATGCGGACAATAGGTGTATGGTGAAACCAACCACCCTCTATCTCGAGCAAGAGATATAGCATTATAATTTAAGGTTGTGCACGCAGAGATGGCTTGGTTTAACATTGAATTGTTTTTCAGAAACGATATTTTCTACAAGCAGAGGTGCAGTCTCAAACTAACGAAAGCGTATTAGGGCCATCCGAGATACAACCGCACCCCAAATATATACCAACTATTTCCCCAGCGAAGCGGAAATATGACCGAGTCGTTTCGATGTACCTATAGTTCAGAAAAGATGTCTATAGTTTAGTTTCACTACAAATTGGGGGTATCAAATTGGTGGCATCAAATATTTTGAATTTACAGCTGTGAAGAGCAGCGTGAAAATTTGTTGTTTTACGAGGGTGGAAAATTGGTCCCCTCGGCACCACCTTAATCGATACAAGTGGAACCAGGAAGTATTTTCCAACGCCACTCCCGAATTCACTGTCCACCCGTCGGACTTACCAATGGATGTTCTACAACTTGTGACATTTTTTCTCATATTGGGTACCGTTGTTCATGAAGGTAACGCTTATATATTCTTTGTTATTAGAGTACGTGACATATTTCGAAACTCGATCCTGGACGTATTATTATCTTGATTTCTTTGCCATATTAACGGACTCAATGCCTTTGAAGTGGGTTCATACGAAATAACACAAATGTCTGTAAACCAACTTGTATCACCAACAATTACATGGAACTAACTCACTTCGTTTTTATCCTCAATGAGTCAAACTCGAAATGTCAACCCAAATCTCTCAATTTCGATGTCAGAAATACATTGGGAGCTGAAGTTTTGAGTAAGAATTTAAGATATTTTGTTTCGAAGTTATAATTGGGAGTTCGGAGTAAAAAATCACCACATTTTGACAAGAAATAATTCAGAATATACTAAACTATAACTTGCTGCTTATACCGTGCAAAAGAAAATGAAAATAGTTGCAATGACCGTCATTTGTATCACAGTCATTTTAAAATCATCCATGCACGAGATATACCACATAATATGTCGAAAACGAATATAAAGCGAATATAAAAGCTCATAATTGATAACGTTCGTTTTGCATGGTTATACCGCTTTTGGGCGAGGAAGACATATCGACACTCTTTATAAGAAGCGATCGTTGGAATTTTTGCTAGGCTGGTAAAAATTCAACATGTGTTAAAACTTCCTCTTTTGAAAGTTGATATCTGGTCATCGAAACCTTCTATTAATGTGCTCATGGGCCCGATCTAATTATTTCTGTATAGTAAACGCACAAATGGCTATTTTATGGGGTCGCACCAGACAGTAAAAACATTGTAGTTCCATACTGCAAAATTGCCTGTCAATAGCATTAAACTATCTCGCAAGAACCAAGTTATACATGTATCTGAAGGCAAATGTCAGAAGCACCGTTACATAAATGTTACTGCTCATGTCGTTAGCGTTGGTACAGATGCATTTTAAATAGATGTTACCGTTCCAAATTTGACAGTGTATGAACGCGGAATCGTATATATGGATTCGATTTACATAATTATATATGTTCGGGTCAAGACAACGTAATAGTCCGACCGCCAAACCACGATGTTTGGCTAAGGCTTCTTTTCGCGAATAAAGTTTTTTTCTTAGCGGATTATGGTGGTGAAGTCTCTATCAGCCTTACTTGGGGAATTTCAGAAATCGGGATAAACAAAGATTACAGTCAAAATGGCCGAATTTGTCAAACAAAATGCTTTCAACCCCATGGAGTTGAACAAAAGATATAGAAACAACGATATGTCACAATTGTTATGTTTTCTGAATGGCGGCTTAAAATCGCTAAAATCTCAGTTTGGACCAAATTCTCACAAACGAACCTCATATCTTGAACATGGCCACCAGTTCTTCATTAAAAAATAAAGCCATTCTGACCAGTGACAGATAATTTATAAGAATGATTTCTTCACTTGATCGGATGCAACTATTGCTACTCTTCTGAGACATGGACAATATGATCTACATATTTTACCCAATACTATATGAATATATCTCATACTGAAAGGCTTGATGTTGTAGATATCAAAATATATGATGATCGGTCACATTCGTGAGACTGCTCTGAGTACATGTATATCTGTATCTGGAAAATGTCACACAATCAACACATCCCAACTAAATCCTAATTAATTGATTAATAACACATATGTCACACTATTCAAGATAAACAGTACATATAACACTGCGTTATTTTCCCTATTCTGGGCCACCAAAAGTCCAAATGTAACCTTTGCACGAGACCATGTTTTCGCTTGCTCTCTCGTGAGATAAACTAGAGAGAATTCGCACATCTCTGATAAAAGGTTTCTCTTATACTCTGCAATCATTCGTCCTCGCATGAGTCGAGTGTTTGTTCACTCTAGCTATTCAATTGTGCACAAAATGTAAATGTCATTCAAATTAGTCCATTTTGGGACAGACATTCATCATATATATGCTTTACGACTGAGCATTGTTAGTGCATATTTCAATTTATTACGAATTTTGCATTAATTAGAGCACCTGGCACAGATATTCAGCATATTCCGATACTAACAGCCATTTAGGACGCCATCTTGGATCCTGAATTTTCCCATGAGCGGATTTTGATATGTTGTTCCTAGTGTTTTTCCGCATCGAATGATACCAAAATCAGCTTGTATCCAATTTCTTCCAGGTTCAACTCTCCCACTACCACACTATTAGGTCCCTTTAACCGTTCTCGGAAAGTGAGTGATAGTAACACTTTTATATAATACATGCAATGTGATATGGCATAGTGTGAACGTACCATTAGCCGTTTATATTTTTAATTTTCAGCCATTGGCCAAAACGAACCTTGTGATGATTATGAATTGCTTCCTGGTTCTCACGAGGGACATCGCTCGATTAACTACAGCGCCTCATACAATCTCTGCGATCGGTACTTGGAATCCGGGTGGTACAGAGTGGACAGCCCTGCGGGGAATGAGATTGCTACCTCGTGCGTCGCGCCCGGACGGTGCGACACAATCTATCCGGTGTGGATGAATGGTTTGTTTTGTTTGAACCTATTTATTGTGACCCACATATATCCATAGAATATAAAACATAATTGTATACACAATGGTGTGGGTGAACAGGGGATCGGAACACAAGTTACCAAACTTAGTGAGGCTCGTCTCCCCTGCATGGCATTCAGCTGCTGATGAGTAAAATCGATGGTGTGTGTGAAGGAATTTGATGAGAGCATTTGTTTGTTACTTGTATGGGGGATGGTGTCCCGGGTGCATGACCGCTGGTGGTTACATCTAGGACGAATGGTTAGTTACTGTGTCTTGCTATACTACTTGCTATATCAAGTGGTCCTGATAATTTGCTATGATGTTTATATGTGGGTCCTGCTGAATTGATGTGATGCTGGTGGAGCAAACCGATGCTGTTAAGGGAAAAATGTGCCGTCATTTTTCTCAAGTGGTCAGTTTCCCAGCATTTTGGGTAATCTGACCGAAACGAGAAAAAGCCATTATGTGTATTCAACATCCAAAAACATATATATTTTTAAATATTGTAATAATGGATATGTTGGCTGTTGCAAACCGTCTACAATTAAAATGTGTATTCCTGTCGTTTTGCGAACACAAGCGCAGCCAATATTAAAATATTTTTAAAATATTTATTTTCTTGAATGTTTCTTACAGGCATTTTCTCAAATCGCTCGGGTTATTCAACACTGCAAAAATTGGAACTTAAAAATAAATAACCATACCAACATTATACCAAATCATCAGGACCCGCCAACATCAAAGGAAATCATGAGGACAACTTTACCAGGGTTGTATATGATCATGTATACATATATGCTACATGTATATGTAATATATAAATGGACAAAAGAAGTTGAAATACATCAAAGGTTGTGCACAATAACCGGCATATGAGGTGCTGAGGCGCAAAAACTATGAAAGATAACATTTAAAGTTATAATTAATTTTATAGACCCACTCTGAATCTTCATAGCAAATGCATGGGATTTCCAACACGTGGCAATGTTCGGATACTTTCGTTCCCATAATGCAACAGTCAAGATGGTTATCAGAGCTTAAATAAGCGGCAATATTTCTAACCCACAACGATAAAACATTGAGAAAAATAATTATTTGTACGATAGGTTACATAACTATGTTTAAATTTGAGTTCTCTTGGAGCTTCATCCAGAAGTTGCAGAACCCATACCGCCGACCAAACAATAACCAACAAAACCTTATCAACGAGGTAATTATATTCAGGGTTCAGATTCAGAGTCGTGTATATATAGAGGGTATCCGTTGAGAGGGTGTCCACCTTATAATTTTGAACTACATCCCCTTGAAACTAACCGAAATTTCATTTGCACCCACCCTCTTGGATTTGATTTTCAAGCTAGTACCTCAAACTTTCCATGGCTGAAAATTCACAAAACGATTTCAGTCCAAATATTCGACTGAAAGTATGAAAATATTCGCCTTGATCTAAACATAATAAAACATAATAAATTTCACACAAAATACTGGTTGGAATATCCAATTTTCAGAACAAACACAACCTACTTGGTCTGAAATGTCCAACTAATGTAACATCAGGTATGCAATTTCCAAGTAATTGCTGGACATTGGGGCCAAGTTAAGGGGGTTAGAAACCACCTGTCGCCACATTCCTGCGTGGATTACATGATAAACATAATCAGTCTATCATCGACACACTGTAAGGAAAATATTATACCCATATTGGCTGCCTTGGGTTGGGATAGCGATAACTATTTCCCCCGAGGTGGTGTGTTTTTAACAGCAAGCAGGACCATTGACCGAGACCACAATCCGCATGTTTGTCCGACTTTCCAGAGCATAACTTGAGTGTGTAATTCATTTCCGCCGCTGGCTGCCATGGAGAGCATCCTTAGTCCCACTGGGAGAGCTCACCTCCAAATGGGGCGCCATTCTATTTATTACCTATTTTGTGATATCAATAATTCATTTTGTGATATCACAATATGAATATCTGATATAACAAAATCGAATAATTGATATCATTAAATATTTTATGACATCACAAAATGATTTTAAGATATCACTAATTCCAATTTTTGATATCATAAATCCATTTTTTTATATCACAAAATCGAATTATTGATATCACAAAATAGTAAGCAATTTGGTGATATCACAAATTCGATTTTGTGATATCATATATTTGTTTAGTGATATCATATTAGCTGGACTATTAATCCTTCAACATTTTGTGATATCATAAAATCGATGTATTGATATCACTAAATGCTTACTTACTTTATTTCGAATTTGTGATATCACAACATGAATTTATGATATCAATAATTCCATTTTGTAATATCAACATTTTATGATAGCACAAAATCGAGTTATTGATATCACTAAATACTTACTATTTGTGATATTAATAATTCGATTTTGTGATATCCAACAATTGGAATTAGTGATATCTTAAAATCATTTTATATATCATATATTCGATTTGTGATATCTTATATTCATTTAGCGATATCATAAAATGAATTATTGATATAACTAAATATGTAATAAATAGAAGAACGGCTTGAATTAGTGATATCATAAAATCGAATATGTGATGTCATAAAATAACAAGTATTTATTGATATCACATAATGAATATATGATATCACAAATTCGATTATATGATATCACGAAATAGAAAGAATTTATTGATATCAATAATTCGATTTTATGATATCAATAAATATTGATATCAGTAAATGAATTTAGTGATATCAATATATAGTGTTTTCATCCGAATTATTGATATCACAAAACGAATATATGATATCATAAAATCGAATATGTGATATCACTTAATGCTTACAATTTTATGATATCATATATTCGATTTTGTGATATCATATATTCATTTTGTGATATCACAAAAGGAATTATTTTTATCACACCATAGGTAATAAATAGAAGAACGGTGCCCCATACACCTCTAGTTCAATCTAATACCTCTTGATATGATTACGTTATGGTTATTACTTTAGCACATGTGTGAAAACTATGATATTAGTGTGACATTATATTATTATACTAATTCTTATACGCCATATTTTCTTAACCGTAGGTACACAGGATCCTAGCCTCTCTGTTAACTGGTGTTCGGGATTCCGGGGGTAGGGGATTGACACCCCCTAACCCGGGTGATATGTCGCTTGCCAGGTAATGGTCAAAACTACTGACCGACACGTGATCGCGCTTCGTCCAATCAAAAGGCAGTATTACCCTCTCACGAACTCTATTGTACGAAAGTACAGGAATATCGACGTGCTTTCAAATTTCGTTGTGCAAATGTCGACCAATATGCTGGACTATACACCTATATATTAGAACTTAGAGGTACGTGGGCCAAGGCTCGTGGGCTAGACCGGCAACCTCAAGAGTGGTTTAAATTTGTCTTTCAGACAAAAATTATATAACCGTATATTTCTATACATAGTCATTGGGGTCCGTTTATTATTTTGTTTGTATTCAGGCCCGTTGCCAGATGATGGTGCATCAATGGAGAACCAACTCTGTATGAATGACTTCAGTAGTTGTTGCAGAGACGTCGGTGTGGTTGAAGTGAAGAATTGTTCAGATTTCTTCATTTACAACATTCATAGTTTCGACGTCAGCTGTCCATATGCAGTGTGCTTCGGTAGGTATATTATTTATAAACAAACGTAAGGGCGGCTGAACGCTCACGTGATGAGAGAAACTGGGGAAAAAAGTTTTAATACTCAACAATGAACTACAATTTGACTTAAAGGCACGGTGCTACTTATTCGACACAGTCACAACAATTATGATGCAAGTTGAAAAAGAAGCGACGTTTTTTTGAGTCAAAAATATCTGATTGGAAGGCAATACTCTATAATGGGTGTTGGAGTTGCCAACGAAACTTATCAACCATCGTCCACTCTATAAGGCACTAAATGTATTCTTGACAACAGAATTGCACAAAATGCGTGGCATTCATTGGCGTTATCGGTGTTTTACAAATTATCTTATTCAAATTTAATGTTCGCTGCCATTCCTTTGGAAACTCATAACGGGCTAATGATGTACCGGCAGAAATACGATGTTGGGTGTTTGGTTTGGGAGTGAAAATTTGTACAAAGACAGGTTGGCAAAACGCACATTTTGGTTTAGACCTCTATTGTCCAATTTTCCAACCGGGTTATCGGGTTTATATGGAAGTGTAATGACACCCCGATCTCGCCATAAACGGAAAGAATATTAAAATATGTACATATTTGTTCTTATACCAATCATAAATATCGCACAAATAGTATGTTATTGTAAAGTTCGTACGCTGTGTTATGTAAACAAAAGCCAGGTTCTGTAACATTTTTGGCTTTTGTTTAAATAAATAAGCATACGAACTGGACAATAACATACTATTTACCGCGATATTTATGATTGATATAAGAACAAGTCTGTCTATATTTTAATATTATTTCTGTTTATGACGGTTTCGTGTGTCATGTCAATGTACACCTTTCGCGTAATGAACTAATGCTATTTTCTCACAAACGGACTCGTAATTGTTAATTATAAGAACAGATTTTGCACTGTCCAAAAAATATAAGACTCATATAGCTATTCGTAATTATATTAGCTATTCGTAATTCTGATCAGTAAGTAGTTTATTTTAAGCAAAACGTGTCTACTGCTGACGAAGTATCAACGGGAATATATTGCTTGATGCCTCGGGATGCTTTTTACGCATTTTGTGCTTTACCAAGACTGGTCTGCAAAAACAAATATTTTGGTTCAGCGGCAATTTCCCAATTGGCCTCTGTTGCCCACCATGCATGCGGGTTATTGTGGGCTGTATATGGTATATGATACTCTATTATGGCTTGCGTGTCGCTCTATTCAGTCAGTCGGGAATATCATGTGTTCAAAAAAATAAACAGGCCTATATATATATATATATACACACCGGTTGTTTCAGGAACGGAAGTGCGATGTGCGGAAGGCGAATCATCACAGACAGGATTCACGCCCGGATGTAGTGGTCAGTACTAAGTTAAACGAACTAAACTTAATCAAATGTGAGAAATTCACGCGAGATATACTATAATAAGATATACGCAGCAAATAATGTGGGGAACCAGATAAGCTTAGTTGGTTCTACAAACTGTCCCGCTGGCGGAACCAACATAATTGGTTCTTCACAGTCGAAGAACCAATTGGTTCTTGGTTGACGAAGAACCAAATAAGAAATATTTTTGTCATAATTGAAGAACCAAACGAAGAACCAAAATTGTTACCAAGAACAAAAAGTTTGGTTCTATAGTTGTGTTACTATTACAAACTGTCCCAGTGCTGGAATCAACTAAGCTATTTGGTTCTTCCCAAGAACCAGTTGGTTCCACATAATTTTTCTTGGTTCTTCACAAATAATTTTGGGCAATGGTCTTGTTATTCGCGGAGAACCTAATAATCCGGGCCTGTTCCAAGAACCAAAAAGCCCAATTTGGTTCTCCGCGAAGAACCAGATGGGCTTCTCACGGAGAACCACATCGAATCCTAACGAAGAAGCAATTTGGCCACCATGCAACCAATTTGGTTCTTCGCGAATAGTTTATGGCGCGTGTCATCGATAAAACTATATAGCAATGGTGCTACCATACAAAATAATCGGAACCTCGAACACATGTTGATATTCAAAGAGCGTAGATATTAATTGGTCATTTCATGATACCACCAAAAGATGAGATATATCATTAACACTTATATGCAATATGAAATGAGCTGATTTGACGAACACCCAATGTGACATTCCGAGCAAAAATATGGGCGATGTCGATAAGAAATGATGATTTGTTCGCGCATATTGTGAATAAATGAGCCAATAATTCAAACATACTGTCGTGAAAGACAATATCGCAATCACAAGAAATTATTTGTCTCATGCGTCTTCTCGTGGGAGGTGATACAAGACAGTCCTACATTAAAGGGTCCCCAGGCACTCGCAGTGGGTAAATGGGAAAAAATAGTAAAAGCTGTAAAACATCTCCACGAAGAAGAACATGTAGAAATAGATACACTTTGTTCTTATATTCACTATTGGCAGTACTCCAATAACAAAATTTCACACGTTGATCCCGTGACAGTGATATTTGTCAAGAAACATCGCTAATCTTGTAGTAAGTTCAAATAGTTTAGTCTAAATATGATTTTGAGAAATTATTCAATGCTTTGACCTTATTCAATGTTACTGTCAATTGTTTTATTAAACTTTGGTATCTTGTTGGGCTAATTGGACTTCATTGGCAATTCCACTGTTACAGTAAAGCGTACACAACAATGATTTTGACATGCGAAGTGATAATAAGAACAAAGTCCTAGTAATTGTTGATGATAGTTGTTTTACAGACTTTTATGTTATTTCGCATGAACCCACTTCGAAGACCTTGAATCCCTTTAAAATCAATTCATTGCTTGAACAGACTCATACTTGGTAGCACACTTATTACATATGCACATTTTATGAATCAGCTTCGCATTTCCAACAGTTAAATGTGGAGAGAAGACATTGGCGGTATAGACGCACTAAAATCCTGTCATTTCAGAAATATGCCCAAACATTATATATATGGCATCCTATCATTGACAATAAAAGCTATCGCTTCTTTGTTGTCGTGTTCACGATATCACACGCAGTTTGCAGATATAATGCGCGCAACCAGAGGCAAACTGCCAGCACATATAGCTGTGATTAGCATATAATAACAAGACAAGACAACATAGGGCTTGTAACACATGAAGTATGTACCCCATACAATGCAAAGCATAATATTACAATTTTGTGGACTAATTGTGGGTGTAAGATTACGGAAAATATCTGTTACAGATATGTCTCCCGCTGTTGGTCCATATCACTGTCAAAATGAGAAAGCATACCCTACATATGCGTTTACAATAACTGCAAAAATATATGGAGTGACAACATGACTGCCTCAACAATAAAGGAGTATAATAATTGCGGAATGAGGTACCCAGACGGTGAATTTAGTGACGCTATCCCGCATAGCTGGCTAACATCATCAAATTAACCCTCTGGGGACCTCATTCTGCATAGCCTCATCTGCTATGGGAGACATATACTCAGACTGATGCGGGATAGCGCCACTAAATTCACCCTCTGGGGACCTCATTCTGCTTAGGCCTCATCTTCTCTGGAAAGATTCTTCAGTATCAAATTTCTATAGAAACTTAGATTCTATTTCTTTTTTAGTTTAGTTTCTCTATATCCCTAAATTGGCAGACGACACATTTCATAATCGAGGTTCCCAATGGGTGTACCTCACGATATTCACCATTTGGAAACTTCAATCTGAGTCTATAAATGTCTCCAATAGCAGATGAGGCTATGCAGAATTAGGTCCCCAGAGGGCGAATTTGGTTATGTTAGCCTGCTATGCGGGATAGCGTCATTAATTTACCCTCTGTGGACCTCGTTCTGCAAATGACAGGCACACTATTTTAAGGCTTGTTTGGTTCTTTGGCAGAGCGGTATCGTACCACGACTTAGTCGGAGAAAGGGACTCAATTTTTATAAAATGGATAAACAGAGAACCGTCTCCCCCACAGCCATCTGTATGCTCACTGAGGGGAATTTGTCGCAGTTCTTTTTCACGGATTTGCTGACGATGAACTCTCATTTCGGCCAATTTGGCCGGTTACTTCATGTGACTTTTTCATCTGACGTGTGTGTCGGATAATTGATCTGGAGGATTTATGTAAATGTTAGCCCAAACTACATTTCCAAGTAACGATGGTTTTGTTGTTTATTTTGAGGAATAATACCGCGTTAGATGAATTCAGCCCAAATATGTTAACAGTTGTCGTGTCAAACATTCGGCAGTAGGTTAGCGTTATTTAGTATTTGTGGATGTCCTTTAACATGGGGAAAATAGACTACTGCGCTTGAACGAGCATGTGAATTTGTCGTTTTTAATGTACAGCAACTTGATAATCAATAACAGAGGCATTCTCTGTCAAATAAGGTCGCTCTATTTACGGTATTAATTGCGGAACTTTCTAAAGTAAACTACGCGTAAACGGATACATACGGTAAATTATAGAATGTGCCGGAATCGGCCTAATCGCCCCATGGCCAACTCGCCCAGTCGACGTGTGTCAATTCGGTACCTACTATAACATGTACCCGAGTCCGATTCGGAATAAAAGATGTATACGGGTGTTATATAGCGTTTGGTCCGTTGTTTCTCAATGACTATTATTGAAATTTGGTGTATATGTCCGGGCTGGGACATGGAATACAACAACGTTTGAATTGTTTTTAAATTTACAAATTTGTTGATTTTATTCAATTTTTTTTCGTTCTGAAAACACACTATAAAGTGTATATAATATAATAACGAACACGAGACATACATAATTTATAAACTGTTAACAAAAGATATCAAATTCAATACATGACAAAGATGACTCAGTGGACTTTATAAAGTGAACATAAAAACATTGAGGTAAGAATCTTTTTAAGGAATGCAACTTTATTTAATGATAATAAACACATAAATTAAAATAACAAACATGAGACATACATGATTTATAAACTGTTAACAAAAGATATCAAACTCAATACATGACAAAGATGACTCAGTGAAGTTTATAAAGTGAACATAAAAATATTAAGGTAAGAATCTTTTTAAGCATTACTAAACCGTTTAGCACAGACCACAGTCCACTTCACTCATCCGATCATCACCAAACTTCATATTTATCTTGATATTGATCTATCAGATGAGAGCTATCAAATATTTTTTTAATTTCATAGGAAAAAATGGTCGCCAGCGGCCATATTGCATTTACGTTATATTTTATCGCGTCATGTCGATATCTAGTATTACTTAGAAATTTCACCTTTCCAGATTCATAATTGCTCCATTGACTGTAACAGATGAAATTATTCCCCTCTTCGGATAGAGTGTCACTGAAACTTTATTTTGTCAGACTGTCTGTATAATCACTGATTATATATGGCAATAATCTGTAATAAGATGTAGCACTATTTTATTTTATATTTACATGCAGTGCTGTTTTTATACATCAATTCTAATCCCCCTAGATCATCATGTGATCGATCATACATCGCGCGAGGACCTGGTTGAATTAAGGGGGGTTTTATGGATCACTTCTGTCCTCAAGCTAGATTATACTTATGACATTTAATGGCATGTTACTAACGTGGAGGGTTAGATATGCTTGAGAAACCACCACTCTTTAATTCACACCAAGTTCTCAGCTGTCATGTTCGGATATTAGAACCCATAGCCATGATATATGGTTTATTTTGTGTATACTAGTAATATAGTTATTTTCAGTACCTGTATATACCAGTACTGTGTATAACAATGCATATAAATTAATCCATGTATACATGTATATTGATTCAACGGATTCAGTGGTTTTGTCCATCAGTCTATCAAATTTGCGGGGAAAACATGGCCACAAGCAGTACACCCTGCTAAATTTCGAATTTGAATCAATTGGCGCACCCTGCAGCCAGCTTTTATTGGAGAACTTTTTCTTATGTGGATATTTTGGGTCACCGCTAGATGTGAGCCATATTTTGTTCTCAAACTGTCCTTGTGAAGACATCACTGCCAGCGGTGATCTTCAATTTTACTATTTTTATGGCTAAATAATTTGGTTGATCCTACAGACGACACCCTTGTCCGATCGTCATCAGATTCCACAATTATCTTCTGGATAACCAGGGTGAGAGTAATCTAATTTCCCCGAATTTCGTTAAAAAACATTACCACAGGCAGCAATTTGGTATCTTACTCTTTGATCCTCTTTTGCATGACTGAATTGTTTAGCAACTGTACAGACATATCCCTCATCTGGTTTTTATATACATGTATATCTCTTCATGCGGATAGCCAGTATTACGTAGGTACTTCAACTTTCTGCATTCCTGTCATTATTTGAAATATAAAAATTTACCTGATACATGCACCCTTCAAAATTTGTTTCGTCGTATCTATTTTAATGACCCGTATGGTAATATTGATACAGATATATTTGTCAAACATTTCTTTGTACAATATACAGGTATTTAGTTTGTAACTAAATCTAGAAATATATAATAGTAGCTCGTGGACCCCACTTCGTCCGGGATGTTCCCCTCTGATTTTCGGAGAAATGCGCGATTTAACCTTGAATTGACTATTTTAAAGGTGAAGGTCATGTCGGGGTCACGATTTGACCCGTCCAAAACACTCCCCGGACAAAAGTCACGACAAAAGTACCCGTCGAAATCCGCCCGGCTTTATACCCGATTTGACCTTGAATTGACAATTTTGAATGTCAAGATCAGGTCAGGGTCATGATTTGACCCACCCGAAACACTCCTGGGACAAAAGTAACAGTAGGTATCAAATTTCGTTGAAATACTTCCGTTTTACCAGATTTGACCTTGAATTGATCTTTTTGAATGTCAAAGTCAGGTCGGGATCAAGATTTGACCCGTCCAAAATACTCCCTGGAAATAATTTCCCCTAGGTATCAAATTTCGTCAAATCTGTCCGGCAGTTTTCCCGGCCATAGCTAACAGACAAACAGACAGACAAATGTCCAAAATATATATTAAACTAGCTGATGTACTCGACTTCGTTCGGGCTAGTTAGGGATTTTTTTTGTGATCGCCTCCATCTGGACAGTACCCAGTATATACAGCGTCTGGCCAAACTATTGTTCAATTGGTCCAGAAACATGCCTATATCAGCACGTTCGAGAACATGGTCCCACGTGAAATTGGACCCGTCCATATTGCTCCCGGGATCGAAGTAGTCCTACACACAAATTTTTAGTCGGATCGGTCAAGGTCCAGAAACATGCATATGAGCGAGGTCAAGTTGACACGTTAAATACCAAATTCGAGCAGTGTTAGAGTCTATAACACATACACACATGCATTCACGCATACACACATACATACATACATACAGACAGGTGTTTCAAAATGTATAATCGATAGCTACAACAATTCTATGGTAGATAGTTCACGGCCGACCTGATGCATGCATCTTAGTTTTCTTGTTCGTTCTGTCTGCTGATTTCCGGTTTGACCTGTGTCAGATTCACGGCACGTAGAGCACTGGATTAAATATATCAAATTGCGAGATTTGCAGTTCATATCAGCATTAATTGGTTTAACAAGTGTTCCATTTTCAGTCTGATTTGTTTCCCAGTTGTTATGTAAGCGCATGTCCCACAACGAGTGTCTCCACATTTAGTAACCATGTAATCGGCAGGTTTTCCCATGTCGAATCGTGCCTTTGTGAGGAGATTCAGAATATTTTTCGGTTGCTTATCATGACACTTAAAGGGGTATAGTCCAGGAGATATTGGTCGACCTCTGCACCCCCCCCCCCCCAGGACTTAACTTCACCCCACTAATTTTCTTCCTTAAGGTCTCCTCTAATTTTTTTCACTTGTTAACAAGAAAAACAAGAAATTATGGCTTTGAAATCCATGTAAAAAGGACGACCGTGCAGTCACGACCTGCACTACTCAGACTAATATGTGTTGACTTATATGAACGTCAAGATTTAATTAACTATAAATATTTCTTATAACCAATTACGTACACGAAGTTGGTTGCTTGTGGTAGGGGGATTGGGTCTGTACCTCATAATTATCATATTGTACTCGTACATGTATTTTCCAGCCTTTCGATCGTGGCTCCCCGGAGCTATTTTTTTGACTGGCACGTATATGCCCATTCTCAATTTGGATGAAATATTAGTGTACTCGCCTCCACAACCCTTGGCCTTGGTTGGAAATTGGGGTTATTATGAGTGAGAACTTGGGTTTACCCCCTCATAATTTGGGTTGCTTGTTAGTTTCAAATCACAACCCAAATCATTAGAAAATAAGTAAGGAAGAACATTCAATTTCCAAGAACATGTTTTGTTTGTACCTGTACAAATTCTATAGTGATTTTATAGGTTGGGATTTGATCAGTTTGATTACAATTGCATGGAGCTACATTTATACCAGCGCGGACTTGGAGCCATGCACTATGAAACAACGTCAACCCAACCAAACCTAATGCGAACCATGCCAACATTATGCCTGCTTTGTGTGCTATATCGCGTCGCTGTCAAAACGTCAATAACTTTCGCGGGAAAATGCGCGTGCCAATATGACGTCGCTTTGGATACAACATATGACGTAACCTAACAGTTTACGTGAACATGCTTCTACTAATTTACTAAATTGCTATTATAACAACACCCATGCATATATATTTGCAGGAGATACTCGAGCTAGGATTCCTCTTATACCTGAGTTGAGGAATATTTACCCAAATCCAAGATGGCGGCCAAAATGGCCACCAGAAATAAAAAATCGCAGAAAATCGCTGATTTTAACATCAGTGAGCATTATTGTCATGACAACTCCACACCTGCTTACTAATGTAAGTTGGGAACACTTATGCGAAGAACTTTCCTTGTACCATATCCAAATAAAAGTCCCCCAAACCCAAAATGGCGCCCACAATGGCGGACAGATTTTGAAAAATTACCGAAATTCCCTCATATTCACATCATTGGGCATTATTGTCGAGACAACTCCATCCATGCGTACAGTTGAGTTGGAAATACCGAGGTGAAGTAATTACATTACATCTCATGCAAGAAATTGTTTTCCAAATCGAAGATGGCGGCCAAAATGGCGACCGAAATTTGAAAACACGCCTACATTCCTTTACTTTCTTAGGATGGGCGTTATTGTTTCGCGATTTCTACCACCATTACATGTTGATATGTATGAATTATTCATTAGGGTTTGGCAAGTGATACTCACAGTCAATATGGCGGCCAAACTGGCGGGCAGAAATTGAAAAGAATCCGATATTATCACATACTAATTTCAACTTTTTGTCATAATATTGATTTGTATAAACAAAACGGTACATAATATAAGCCATATATTAGTTCCAATGTAAGTCGTAGCCTTTTGGAAGGATGAAAACCCACAATCGCAATGTGGCATTTCAAAATCCATTCTCCACTAAGGGCTCATACTGGCCGTAACCGTATATAAGTGCGCCGAATAGTCATATTATGACTTCCAAGAATCAAAACAACAGTACCTGAGCTTATTCTGAATTGCCACATTCTGCATTATCTAGACTCGTTTCCGCCTCTTCGTCATATTAATCTATCTCACTCACAACAACAGTTCACTACTCTTCTTTGTAGGAGTGTGCCACTAATCGCAATGTTTCAAACAATACATATGCCGGTGTCCAGCTCACGTGTTGGTTTCGAAAGCTTGGAATTCTTAGCGAGCTTCATTTGTGGTATAGCTTATGGTATAATTCAGATGCTACATATGGGGTATATGCGTCATCTTGTGCGATACACTATAAAGGTATTCGGTCGATGCGTATACTAGCTTTCATAAGGACCTATCTATCTGCGTATTGTCAGCTTTGGTGACCTAATGGGGATAACAACGTGTACGCCTGGTGATCTTCCCAAACAGCCACTTCTCAATATATGGTTCATCAATTCACATACTCATCTAATGCACTGACGTACCCGGACAACTTCTGTATATGGCTTCGAATGTTGAAAGCCCGACATTTGCCGGATGCAATTCTGCTAAGGCGTAGAAGACCATAATGCATAATATACCCAAACTCCTTGAACATGATCATAAGAACAAGCTTGTTGGCGTCCAGCAATCGTCTCACCGAACAGATCCAAGCAGATGATAACAATACACACGGTGCTAGTTTGTGGGTATGTATCATGATAGTGGAAATGAAATTGGACCATGACTGTACCGCCCCTTATTTTGTTATGTTTTAGATTCAGACAGGATCTCATGTGTGGCTTTGCTTTCCTTGTATGCTAAGATTGTATGTTCCCATCCGTTTGGAAGCCGTTCTTAACCAACTGGACCAGGGGTATGCCATTGGCTACTGCTGTATAAGCCCCACATAGACTGTGGTGTAGTCTTAAAGGCGACACATTTGATAGTTGGTTGATATGTCATACTCACGCTGGGTGGTATGGTTCAAGAACGTACAAAGGCCATCAACAAAAGGGTGAAATGTTCAACGCAAAGAACATCCAGAGGATTGTTACGTTGATGAGCTCTTGCATTCAGTTCAACACAGGTTGGTACACCAAGTGATTTCTTGATAACATCACCAATGCGACCATTTTCCTGCATGAGACATTAACTACTATATTCTAAAGTTATATATATAAAGCTATATGATCATAAAGGTCGCGTTCCCCAACGGCCACAGCCATCGCCATCGAGACTGTAAATTGTTCTTTAAACACATAGTGAAATAAATGCACCACAGTTCCTGATATTCTCTTGAATAATACCGCCCACATACTGACACTAACCCCGAGAGAGGATAACAAAACACGCATACATCCATGCTATAAAGACATTATCCTTTAGTCCATCCGACTGTTTTGAGGGAGGCTAGCATATTATTATCCAGACAAAAGTGCACGTAGTTGAATCAGAAAGGCTAAACAAAACCGACACGCATGACATTCGATATCTTAAACATGCACCAGGTGTAGGGGTGGTGTATACAGTGGCCCATTTCATTCCCACTATCATGGCGCATGTCCACAAACTAGCACCGCGAGCATTGTTCTTCTCTGCTGGGAGATATTCGACGAGACAACTGCGGGGCGTCACACAGTTTGCTCGGATAATGGTCAAGAAGTGTGGGTATAGTCTGTACACTAGGGTCTTCTCCTTAGTTGATAGACATCTGTCCAAGGGAATGAGACAACTAGCAACCTTCGAAACAGTGTCGAAGTTGTCCACATATGCCAATGCGTTCGCTGAATGTGAGTTGACGAACTATCTATTGAGAAGTGACTAGCTAACTGGTTCGCCAGGTGTGCATGTCGTTATCCCATGGGGTATGAGACACATACGTAGAGATGACCTTCTGTAAGCTAGACACCGGAAAATGAATTGTTTGAAACGTTATGATTAGAGGGACCCTACTCCCAGGAAGTGGTGAATACTTTGTCGGTGTGAGCGACCTAGATTTATCAGACAAAGAAATGGAAGCTGGTCCAGATAATTATGGACGTGACGTGGCAAATCAGAATCTGTTATCAGGTAATTGTTCTGATATAACTATTCGGCGCACCTACGCTTACGGCCATTATCGGCGCTAAGTGGAGACTGGATTTCGAAATGCCACATCGCGATATTAATTGTGGTGTTTCATCTTTCCAGAAGGATACGAGCTATGTTATGCGTTTTGATACCTTTAAGTTGAACTAGTAGATGGTTTATGTACAATTTCGTCCATACATACCGATATTATGACAAAAGGTTGAAATTAATATGTGAAAATATCGATTTCTTTTCAATTTCTAGCCGCCAATTTACCAGCGATCTTGGCTGTGAGTATCAATTGCCAAACTCTAATGAATACTTCATGTCACTATTCCATATCAACATGTAATGGTGGATAGAAATCGCGAAACAATAACGCCCATCCTAAGAAAGTAAAGGAATGTAGATTTGTTTTCAAATTTCGGTCGCCATTTTGGCCGCCATCTTCGATTTGGAAAACAATTTCTTGCATGAGATGTAATGTAATTACTTCACCTCTGTATTTCCAACTCAATTGTAAGCATGGGTGGAGTTGTCTCGACAATAATGCCCAATGATGTGAATATGAGGGAATCTCGGTGATTATTCAAAATCTGTCCGCCATTGTGGGCGCCATTTTGGATTTGGGGGACTTTTATTTGGATATGGTACAAGGAAGGTTCTTCGCCTAAGTGTTCCCAACTTACAATAGTAAGCAGGTGTGGAGTTGTCATGACAATAATGCTCACTGATGTTAAAATCAGCGATTTTCGGCTATTTTTTATTTCTGGTGGCCATTTTGGCCGCCATCTTGGATTTGGGTAAATATTCCTCAACTCAGGTATAAGAGGAATCCTAGCTTGAGTATCTCCTGCAAATATATATGCATGGGTGTTGTTATAATAGCAATAACATTCATTGATTCGAAACATAACATCCCGTTATTAACGGAGATTCGGCTTCGACCTATGATGCCGGCATTTGGGAAAACGTGATATCGGACATCAATATCCCGCAATGAATGCATATTATGGTCCCCATGTGTTCGCCAATGACTCCTCTATATGATAAATGTATAACATGAAGCAAAAATTCTAACATTTTCCCACAGAGACAAACGAAAGGTGGTAACATGTCAGAATAATAGCATATTTTCACATTTCGGCGGCCATCTTGGCCGCCATATTGGATTCTGGTGTCGGATTTTTGGCTAATTTGTAAGGGTTGTATATTAGCATAACGCATCGAGCGGAAAACAAGACCGCATGTGCTATCATCTTTACTATAATGGCGATCAAAGAGACCTGGTGCATTTAAAAAAAATGGCCGCCATGATGGACGCCATCTTGTCTGGAGTCTCTGCGGCCACTTTTTTTTCTTGTTAACAAGTGAAAAAAATTAGAGGAGACCTTAAGAAAGAAAATTAGTGGGGTGAAGTTAAGTCCTGGGGGGGGGGGGTGCAGAGGTCGACCAATATCTCCTGGACTAGTACTGTACACAAAGATAGGCGATTTTTTTTATTTCTCCCATTGAAATAACTGTCAAGTTAGATTGTGTTCGTGTTATATGAGTTTCGTATAAACCTAATTTAGCGAAGAAAATATTGATCTTGGAAACAAAAATATTACGATTTCAAACTACGCGCCATGTTTTTGACCTTCACCGGAGAAGACGCAGGTCGCAGGAAGCACCGGAAGTTCATTGCTCACAGCTTCGATTGATGCATTCAATCTCTTCCATCGAACAATCTCGCTCCCTATAAAATACTTGACGCTTTATGACTCTTGTTTCTTTCTCCTTTTTTTCCGAATCGGTTATAACGGACTTTCTTTTGCAGGTAACATGTTTTGTTTGCAACTCAATAATGTTCGCGAACGGCCGTCGATAAAAGACACGCAACATATGCGATTTCAAGAACGGTAACTCGTAATGGCATAATTCTCCATTTTATGACTCCAGCCATAAATGAATTTATATTAAATAATTCAATTTTACTTTTACGATAGCCTATTAACCGGAACGTTTTCAGTAGACATCGTCGACTCAAATTAGTTATTTTATAATATAATATTCATATTAGATCGCTATTGTCACCGGGAATTTATTGAAATTGGTGTACAGTACCCCTTTAACTAAATCCCTGACCTTGAGACTCTTTTGTAGTATTGGTATTATCGAACGAGCTGTTTGTACGATATTCGGATGATTCGGATTGTGGGTGATAACATAAGGAATTAGTTAATTTTTCCCGGGTGTTATTTTATCTTGTAAAAATTCTGCGCGCGGTATTGCATTTGCTTTGTTTATGCCTACGTCAACAAGATATATATTATATTATATTATATATGATCGTTTTACAACATATTTGTGACATTTTTTACTAAATTCTAATAAATTAACTTACCCAATATTGGGTTATAATAATTTTACCCCATGAAACTGAACTTACATTAGTAACATTTTACACAGTATTGGATAAACTTTACCCAAAAAATAAGCATAGGATCGCCGGAACCCTGTATATATATGACACCGCCTGCATACCCGCGGATATCCAGTTAAAGTGACACAACAATCTTCACCAATATACCCCGATTGACTGAAGCAATAATATATATATATGTATATACGGCGGAATCCCGCAGATAACTATTTTTAGCCACAATTCCAATCCGCGCGATCCGATTGGTCGGCGACCTTTCGTCACCAATTTGATACGATTGTTTTACGACTTGGGAATAATAAATCCACTCTCATTCTCAAGACGAAGTAAATTAATTAAAACCTAGTTAGAACGTATATTTGAATTAGATTATCGGAGTTTTAACTCGGTGTATGGTGCGTTGAATGGGAATGTTGGGTCGTCACATATGAATTCAACGATTATTGCCTGGAAAACTGGTCAAAACTCGTTTCGAATAAGTTCGTGTGTTGTTGACATTGTAATTGAATATTGTCAACAGCGGGAATTCTCAGCCTGATGACCAAGGAGCCGAGTGACTCGGGTCTCAATGGGACCTGTTGGAGAACCAATCGTTCAAACACGCAGATTTAAAAAAAAACAGTGTGGGTAGTAGTCGGGGAGCCAATAAGGTCCACGTGCACCCCCCCCCGATGGGCCACACATTTTGAAATTAGTCATTTTAATACTATATATGGGTCACTCTTGAGACTTGTTGAATTTGAATCTGCAGGGCCTGCCGCCTGTATGCAGTCAGTGTAGGCCTAATGCAGCCAATCCAATCCAAAGCCATACATGCATATATAGCTTTATAATAGTACATTTCAGTGTCAAATTGCACTTGCTACATGTACATTTGTCTGACGCTATCTATAGTCGGGGAGCCAATAAGGTCCACGTGCACCCCCCCCCCGATGATTACAAATAACCCTATTTTTATTGTTCCCTATGGTATCCAGATAAAGAATCCGGATTTCACCGAAAAATAAAGGTGGCCCTACTAGGTGCTAGAGCCATTTGAATCCAAGATGGCCGCCATTTCCTCTAATTCCGACCAGCTGTATTTAATCGTTGTAATAGATCGGTTGTTAGCAAAAGACACAGACAAAATGTATGCCATTTTGTTGGTATGATGTCCTTCTTCAAAATGGTATAATAACCAAGTGAGTCACAATTTAATACCTTGTCGGATAACGCAGAGAATAATGTTCGGGATATATGTAAAAAAAATAACTTTTTACAAATTTGGTTGCCATTTTGGAAGCCATCTTGAGCAATTTGGTATATAAACACCATAGTGTGACACATTCAAGATAGACCAAAACAATAAATACCTTTGATACCAATGATAGTTGCATTTTACTTAAAACAATTGTCCAACCCTGAAAAGTAAATTTTTGCCGATATTTATGTCAAGTTTGTGAGAGAGAAATCCAATATTTCTGGTGATGTCAGTGGTGACAATAGAAACAATGATCCATGGTGCATCAGACATGTTAGTATTCAATGTATATAATACAGATTAGCCAATTTTATATATCAACCACAACTTGTAAGCCATTGCAGGACAGGACACCCTGGGGCAATATTTACCATTTTTCATATTTTCGGGGGCCATTTTGAAAATTTTCTACACCAATTTCATTCCCATTGAAGTAAAACATTCGTCCAATAAAATAAAGCACATAGTTGTTGACATTCTATTAACATCATGTGTGGTTTGTCGTTAAAATGACTATCAAAATCGTCTTGCAAAAAAAATCGAAAATTTCACCCCTCTTTTTAAAATCCTCTTTCTGTATCTATTACTGAACCCTCGTCAATGGAAAATATCTTAAAATGACGCTATAATATCACGCTTGATGACTGTCTCAAAAACATTGCCATTTACTAATGATTAATGTGAAGAAAAATGGAAGATATGGCGAAATATTAATTAAATTTCCTATTTTCGTGCATATGACGTCATTTTTCGGCGGCCATTTTGAATTGTTTTCGAAATTATTTGCCGTCATTTTGAAGGACATCATACCAACAAAATGGCATACATTTTGTCTGTGACTTTTGCTAACAACCGATCTATTACAACGATTAAATATAGCAAAATCGTCTTGCAAAAAAAATCGAAAATTTCACCCCTATTTTTCAAATCCTCATTCTGTATCTATTACTGAACCCTCGTCAATGTCAAATGTCTTAAAATGACGCTATAATATCACGCTTGATGACTGTCTCAAAAACATTGCCATTTATTAATGATTAATGTGAAGAAAATAGAATATATGGTGAAATTTTAATTAAATTTATATTTTCGTGCATATGACGTCATTTTTCGGCGGCCATTTTGAATTGTTTTTTAAATTATTTGCCGTCATTTTGAAGAAGGACATCATACCAACAAAATGGCATACATTTTGTCTGTGTCTTTTGCTAACAACCGATCTATTACAACGATTAAATACAGCAAAATCGTCTTGCAAAAAAAATCGAAAATTTCACCCCTATTTTTCAAATACTCTTTCTGTATCTATTACTGAACCCTCGTCAATGTCAAATATCTTAAAATGACGCTATAATATCACGCTTGATGACTGTTTCAAAAAACATTGCCATTTGCTAATGATTAATGTGAAGAAAAATGGAAGATGTGGTGAAATATTAATTAAATTTCATATTTTCGTGCATATGACGTCATTTTTCGGCGGCCATTTTGATTTTGTTTCGAAATTATTTACCGTCATTTTGAAGAAGGACATCATACCAACAAAATAGCATACATTTTGTCTGTGTCCTTTGCTAACAACCGATCTATTACAACGATTAAATACAGCTGGTCGGAATTAGAGGAAATGGCGGCCATCTTGGATTCAAATGGCTCTAGCACCTAGTAGGGCCACCTTTATTTTTCGGTGAAATCCGGATTCTTTATCTGGATACCATAGGGAACAATAAAAATAGGGTTATTTGTAATCATCGGGGGGGGGTGCACGTGGACCTTATTGGCTCCCCGACTATAGATAGCGTCAGACAAATGTACATGTAGCAAGTGCAATTTGACACTGAAATGTACTATTATAAAGCTATATATGCATGTATGGCTTTGGATTGGACTGGCTGCATTAGGCCTACACTGACTGCATACAGGCGGCAGGCCCTGCAGATTCAAATTCAACAAGTCTCAAGAGTGACCCATATATAGTATTAAAATGACTAATTTCAAAATGTGTGGCCCAATATTAGATATATTTTTTTGTTGGGGGAAGTGTAGATCATGCCATGAATGATCTCTACTCTGGGTAATATGATTATGAGAGGCCACATTCACATTTATATTGAATTGCGCTTAAGTGCAATTGAATGCGCTTAAACAAAATTTATTGCACTTAAGGGCAACGATTGTGCATAAGTGCGATAAAATATTGTGCTTAAGTACAAATAGGGTATTCATGCTTAAGCATTATGAGTTGCACTTAAGCATGATTAATTGCGCTCAAGTGCAATTAATTGTAACTACTATCTAACCTACCCATAAAATATTAATTGTCATAACCTGGAGTATCGCCTAGCATCACAAGAAGAGCATGTGCTAATTTTAACCTTTTTAAATAAGCCTAGTACAGTTACCTCTAACTGTATGTGTGCAACAATCAAAGATAATCCATAATGTCATATAATTATCAGCATCCCTTATATCCAAAAAAATGGATATCTCCTCTAGTATGTTTTAATATAATTTTTTAAAAGAATTTTTGCACAGATTTGGGCCATAGCTATGGTCATATAGCAATAATGGGGTGTCACTGTATGAGGGTTTGCTCACTTCATATGGTGTACTTATTGACTTAAATCGGGTGAAAAACCCTAAATATTGTCATATTATCAGCATCCCTGTCCCAAAAATATGTGTTTCATTCCGGGAGCTTTGGTGTCTCACTCCTCGAGCTCTGGTAGTTTTATTAAATCAGTGTCTCTTGCACAGATCTATAGTATGTCCATATCATAAACTGTAGCGCGAATATGGTGTCACTGAGGACCTGCTTCCCTCATATGGTGCACATGTATACCGGTATATACTCGAAAATCAAAGTTGCACCAACTAATACAGAAGTCAATGCTATCACGAATTGCCTGAACTAAAACAGAAGGTAATGCTATCGCGAGTCTACCATATCAAACTAATGAAAACAAGAGGTGATATGTCAGTAAGAACTAAGGTTGAGTTATGGATAAACCTATTTATTCACCAGGGGTGTTTTATATAATAGTTACATATAACCATGAAATGCGCTTAAGATTAGCCAATTGATTGCGCACAGCAAGATTGATTGCGCTTAAGCACAAATAATTATGTTTTCAAGAACAAATTACTATGCTTAAGCGCAATCGACTGCACTTAAGATCAATGATTGCGCTTAAGAACAATGATAAGTTCAAGTAATTCTGCTTAAGTGTAATTATTTGTGCTTAAGTGCAATTAATTGCGCTCAAGTGCAATTAATTGCGCTTAAGCGCACTTCATTACTAAATGGCAATTTGGCCTCCCAGAGGCTAATGCCCGTAGAAATAATATTGTACCAGTGAAAATCTTTTTGAGGTTTTGATAGGGAACCTTATAAAGCTGAAAAAATAACACGGGAATATATTTCTTTGTTAATACCTGTCGCTTAACAGTTTATTCATAAGTAGGCGAAAGTGCCAGCTCGAGATGACATTATTTAACAGCATAAAAAAGTTCCCAAGTTTTGTACTGATGGAATAAGATCTCTACAGGCGCTAAGCGGAGTAAAGATTCACGGCATGATCTAGGGGAGGGGGTTTCTTCAATTTCAACTAAATAGCTCCAGGCTGTTGACCCAACATTCAACAATAATTTAAACAAGGACTAAATCATGCCAGAAGCTGGGGTTTGTCCCACAAAAATATTCATGATTGCCAATTACTCAATTAATAAATTCAATTGCAAGTCTATCACAGCTGGTGACAGTCAATTGATTGTGATATTCAGTTATTAACAGACTTTTTAATTATATTAAATTTAATTCATTAGTGAAAATTCATACATGTGTTAAGTACCTTATTAATAAATCATTTAAAATAAGTCTTCTTAAATATAGCTCTTCATGATATTGATGATGTCCCTCCCTCCCATGGCGGACCCCAGACTCCTATTCTGAATACTAATAACAAATAGGTGATTTTTCTGTGTACCAGCAGGTACCAGATAAGAAAATATGGATAGTGACAATGGAGTGAAATCTCCTGGAACTGTATGATATATCTCACTGAGAATAATTGTCATTGAGCATCAAATTGATTATTTTTTTGTCAAAATGACATATTTTGATATAATTCAGTCTCATACTTCTTGATGAGCTGGAGTTATGGACAATACTTCAGCAGCAAAAATGTAATTATTTTCATATTTATAATAGTGTGAAATAACCATGGCTTCTATCCTATATTTTTTGTATCCGGTACTCATGATTCACCTCTGTTATTCATGATTTATGGCAGGTGCTAGTACATGTATACCATCAGTAGTCAGAGTAATCAAAACTACAGTAATGCCCTAATTAGTCGACTCCATAACCACAGCAGAATTATGGGTAACTTTTCAGGATTTAGTCGGAAATATGGCTTGTTGCCATTCATCGGAAATCTCTCCCATATAATAATGAAGTGGCAGTGTCTCAGAAACAGAACATTAATTTGATTTGGCCTTACTAAACTCAGCAGAACCACCACCATCATAGTACAGTAATTCCCTAAATAATTGACTCCTTAACCACAGCAGAATTATGGGTAACTTTTCAGCATTTAGTCGAAAATGTGGCTTTCCGAATGGCAACAAGCAATATTTCCAACTAAATTTTGCTGTGGTTAAGCAGTCGATTAATTAGGGCATTACTGTATGTGTTTCATTTATGAGACAAAATACCAAACCTGGAGGGTCGGAACTATAACTAATTACAACAAAAAATGTCTATTTGGAATAAAATCAATTAACCCTTTCATTATGGGAGCAGCATTCACCCTTCCATGATTGGGGCATTGGAAATATTGCACAAAAAAACATGTGCTAATGCATTCTCTTATATATGGTAGTTTCCTGTAGGGATCCTAGAATATGTAAGAGAATACATTACATTGGCCTAACAATATTTACCTTGACCTTGTAAGCCAGTGCATTCTCTTATATATGTGAGGCTACCTAGACCTAGTATGGTATCTGCAAATATAAGGGAATGCATTGGCACATGATTCATTGCTCCACCAGCGCAGTTCCCATCAAGAAATGGTTATATTATATATTCGAGTCTCCCAAGTCCTTCCAACTGCATGTTTTGTAGATTTTATTTTCCTGCTTTACAGAAGAAATTTAATCATTTACAAATTTCCGGATTCACTAAAGATGGATTATCTCTTCCTCTAACATGTGTTGTATAGTTTACTGGTTATAAAATAATAAAAATAAGCCGGAGATACCATTAAAATACTGGAAATTGATTGTATACTATTATAATACTATATACTATATATACTATATATACTATATACTATAATACAAGGGTCTTCGATTCATATTTATTATGTTATACACAGGAAACTATAAAATAATTGTTACAGAAAGAGTTAATTATTAATCCATCTGTAAGAGTAAGGATTTTTCAAGTTGTGTGTTTTCAAGAATGGGAGTGTATCACACTGCGCCAAATTCAATATATGATGGTCAGATATTTCAAAAACTAGAAAAAAATTTAACAGCCTTTTCATTGTTTTAGTAATTTTCTGACTACAATGTAGATTGTGTACAAAACATGATTTCTTTATTGGTCTATGATGAAGACAAAACTATTTTTGAACAAATTGTGTGTTAGACTTACAAACTGAAGGGATTTCCAAACACCTTGCGATGCTATCTTTTTACAATTTAAAGTGTTCTAAGAGGAAAGTTCAAATAATTTAGCACATTTCATGACTGGAGCTTCCTGAAATTTTGCAAAAACACTATACCAATGCATTCTCTTATATATGCCAGTCTCCCATAGGCAGACTCACATATTTAAGAGAATTCATTGACCTAACAACATTTATCTTGACTATGCAAGCCAGTGCATTCTTTTATATATACAAGGTGCCATATGGGAGACCATTATTTATGATTAATCCTTCCATAACTGGAGCTTCATGAATTTTTTGGAAAACCTGTGCCAATGCATTCTCTTATATATGCGAGTCTCCCATAGGATGCATTGCATATATAAGAGAATGCATTAAGCTAACAATACTTGTATTGAACTTCTAAGCCAGTGCACTCTCTTCTGATTGTTTTTTCTATTTATGCCCCAACATTTGTTAAACAGACAAAAATACCAAAAAATGTCATTTTTGGAAAAGTATCAAGACTGAAGGATTAATCTCAGTCATAAGTTAATTTTATTCACCAAAACACAAAAAAAAATGCCATGAGAAAAGCAGGGTATATGGATTTAAATTATTTCAATTTGCTCTGGAGGGGGGGGGGGTGTTAATATATATTCAGACACGTATGTTACTTTTTTACCTTTGACCATTTCTGCAATTCACCCAGCCCCGCAACCAATTTCTTTCCCTCTTTACAGCTGTTTTCCCCAAGCATTTTTCAACACCCCTCCCCATCTGTCTGTCTGAATATATATGTGGAGATTCTATGAGGAAATAAACTATTTTTTTCCTCACAGAAACCCCACTGTGAAAATATTTCAGTGAATTTTGTGTGTCAAAAGCTATTGTTCTTGTTTAATATTACAGTTTTCACCACTTTTACATGAAATAATAAAGGGACCAATGCACTCGCAGTGCGGCAGTGGGTAAAATGTGCAAATATATTCGATAAAAACATCACCTGTTAGAAGAACATGGAGAAATAGATCAACTTTGCTCGATTGGCTTAAAGATGGATCATCTCTTCCTAAATTGTTTTCTATAATTTATAGGGTAATAAAATAATAATGATAAGTCAAGTTGTCAAAGACACCAGTCCAGAAACGCTACTATCATTTAATATTACAACTGATTGATAATCAGTTGGGACAATCTTTTTTTTACTATTTTCCTGCTTGCTATGCTCCGAACGTTTCCTCAAGCAGTAAAATGTCACAAATTATTTGTAGGTATATTAGTATATATACCAGAAAATTCAAAATAGAATGACCAGTAATTGATAGAAGCATTTCCGGACATTATTTTATACCCAGGAAAATATATAAAACTTGTAATAAGAATATATAGACCATCTTTAAACTGTAATCAAAATATGAAACAGAGATTATTCCTTAAGAAAGAATTTCAAGAGAGGGCACTGATTTTCTAACATTTCAACTCAATCAACCTATATAATTAGGAGGCACAAGTTTGAAGTCAGAATCACTGAGTGCATTCTATTTACAACCGAAGGGTTTCAGAAACTTTAAAAAAAAACTCAATATACATGTGATTGGTATATACACATGTATTTACTGATAACCTATTTTAGTATCAAATTTTCTCCAGTCTGCATATACGCTATTACCATACGCTTGTGTATATATGCATTTTGTTATGAGAGGCCAAAAGTAACAATTATCGGTGAATCACTCATCCATAGAGAAACCAGGTTCATTTTAACTTCAGACTGTCAGGGAGGTGGCGACGATGTCACAGTGGGGTTGTCTCTCCCCCCCCCCCATAAATGTTTCCTTCCAAGTGGCCAGTTTCATACCGGTATAATCTGGATGAATCGTATCATTTAGTATAAGGTTTATTGCAGTCTGATAGATATCCAGACTCGTAAGAAAGAAATGAAACACGGTCTAATTTTATTTAGACTGGGTTTATTGATATGTTTTTTTTTAAATAACGTGAACTTTGTTGTCACAATTTAGGATTAAAAAAAAATGTGTCCAATTGGCGCGTTGTCATCAGATAACTTAATACAGTAACGCCCAAAGTAATTGACCACTTAACCACAGCAGAATTATGGGTAATTTTTCAGGATTTAGTTGGAAATATAGCTTGTTGCCATTAATCGGAAAGCTCTCGACGAGAGCTTTCCAACGAATAGCAACAAGCCATATTTCCAACTAAATTCTGAATTATTTTCCATAATCCTGGTGTGGTTAAGGGGTCAATTACTTTGGGTATTACTGTATGTTCTTTTACAAAGTATTTTTTCAAAAGCAACGCATGACAGTTGTGGGAAACGACAAAACATGTGGTGAGAAATGGCCAAATATATGGTGCGAAACAACCAAACACGTGGGGCAAAGTGTACGAAATAACAATAGTACACATATGGGAGGCAAAATTCACATTTAATTGCTAATCACGCTTAAGTGTAATTCATTATGCTTAAGCATAAATTTAAGCTTAATGCGCAATGCCTAAGTGTAATTTAGATTTCCATTATACCATACTTAAGCATATTACATTATGCTTATGCGTAATTCATTTACGATCACACATAATGCATTTACGCTAAAGTAAAGCGTAATAGAATTGGAAAAACTCTCCCTGAAGCTGAAATTGATGCAGTCAATTATGATGCTAGTAATCTTACCATCCGCCCAGAACATTAAACCTTACTAAGTTAGATACATGTAGGCCTACCATTACATATAACGTTGCAAGGCAATACAAACCAATTATGCTTAAGCGTAATGGAGTTACGCTTAAGCGCAATCAGCCATTAAATGTTAGATTAATCTCCCATATAGTACTTAATATATGCAATGATAATGTTGTTGTTTGAGCCATCCAAAATTATTTTGGAGTATAAATATAAGCAGCAAGCGAAATAATTGAAAAATTATTTATTATATATGATAAACAAGCATAATTTTTAAATATTTAAGCAATAGCTCCTTGTTAGCATTGTTGAAAACACTCCATACTGTTGTTCCCCTCGCAGAGCAGATAAAAAACCGTCAATATCACCGACATCAACAACCGACTGTTCCAGGTAGTTCAATTCCACAGTTGTTTTAACAAAGAAGGAGTGTTCGTATTGTGAGCTGCTGGTACGCAGAAGTTGGAACAATTCTGTCTTGTTACACACCTCCTTCTCCACCGGATTTTGACTGACACAGTCCTAAAATTTTGTTGGCTGTATTTCCCTTGTGTCTTTCTTCTCGTGTTCTAGATAATCAGGCTTTAGGCAGGGCTGAAACCAACCCCTTGACTCTTTTGTGGTATTGAACCAGTCACTGTTCTTTCCTTCATTCTTCGAGGGGTGGTAGCTTTACCTCAAACAGCATGCCTGTGACTGATCCATCATCTCGTCTGTTCTTTTCTGTATTTGTTCTTTAAGTCAACATGACCGCTTTCGCAGATTGCTGCTTCCAGCAAGGAAGGATACGCACTACGTTCATGACTGAACTAGAGTTGCACATACTTCCGAGTGTGACTTGATGTGGTATTGAAAACAACAGGTATTTATCTGGCAGGTCCGATTGGAACTTGTATAGATGTTGGTGTATTTATTTTTGAATTTTATATTCAATATTGATATTTCAAATCTGACAAATTAATATGTAGGTCAAATGATGTAATTCCAGAAAAAAATTATCAAAAATATATTTATTGCAAAATTTTATAATTTACAAAGCGGACCCACCAGATAAATACCTGCTGTTTCTTATAGTACCACATCAAGTCACACTCAGAAGACTGAGAAGTATGCAGGTATGTGCAACTCCGCAACTTTCAGAATTTTGCTCCGCAGATTTGCATGGAAATCCACTGTGACAACTGACATTCACTTCCCAAAATCCATGGCGGAAGACACCCCATTCGCTGCTCTTTCCAATTTTTCGGCATCTTCGCGCGGACGAAAACGTCTTATTTGATCGCATTTTGCCAATTTAAGCTCAATATATATCGTCTTTTTCCAACGATATCCTGAAACCATGCTTGCTGTCACTGACAAAACACAGGCAATGGGGTATACCCCCAATCTATTTATAGCAATCAGGGGAGATAAACCATGCATGCAGTTTGCAGAAGCGTTAGGAACAGGCAGTGAACAGCTGATTTCAACAACAACAACATGGTGGCGATTATTTTTGAGTCACTTTAAGTTCGGAATTATTTGGAGCGGGGTGTAAAACATTGAGCGATGATCAAACAAGCTGACTTGATTTTAATTAAATTTTTACTTAATTTCGAAAAGAGTATCAGTATTATTTGTTTCTTACCCTATGTATTTGAAAGGATGTTTAGGGAATATAAGCAGATGACCGACACGAAGATAAGATAATACAAGTGTAGAAGGATTCCTATTCATTAATGGAAATGTTTAAATACGTTAAAAAAAAAGGCCGTTGATTTCATTATATGCATATAATATTTCCTAAGGGTATATTTGCATTGCTGTAGATCTGTATACAGTTCTACACGCAGACTGGTGTAAACGGGTTGATATAGAAATGCACACAGAAAGAAAGCGGTATTCGTTCGTGTGAGCAAAAATCGTGTCCGTTATAAGTCACGGTCAACACCGAGGCATTGCGACAGGCAAATCTCGGCTAACACAAAGTGTGTTTTGTGGATATCGCATTCATACTATCCTTATACTATACTATTAGTATATTCTTGTGGAAATTTTCATAATTTGGTCACTCTTATTTATATATTATAACCTATTATAACGAAGGCCATCCGTGACTTTAAATGTCGCCGAAACGAGACGCACACTCATCGGCAGATGGGAGCACAGCCCCTTGGGGAATACCGTTTATATAGGTTCACAAGTCCGAATTCTGGAAAAACACACCATCTATCATATTCCTCATAGATTCTCAAAATCGTTCATTCTCAGTCACAACATATTTCAATGTGTTATATTCGCCATCAAATTTCCTTTCTTTTGATATATAATTCGATAGTATCAAATTAACGAAGGGGTGTTGAGATATCGTCACTGGTATATTATATATTGTTATATCTGGTATATCTCCCCGGGGCCTGTGATATATTACACTGTATTTAGGGACGTCGCATCGGGCGGGTGTTTCACTGCCGTGAATGTCGCTGAAGCAAATTCAGTTCTATCTTATGAACATTCGGAAAATTTACATTTTCTCTTCAACAGAGGATTTTCCGCAGGAAACATACCAGATGATCGTTGTTCCTGAACTTGTGAATGAGAAACTCACATTCAAATGTGACATGCAGGCACGACCAGACAGGCACTACGACATAACCTGGCTTATAAACGGAGAGCCCTATATCACCAGGGAATCGATACCAAGTACTGATATAACCACTACTGGGCGGTTCCACGAGGACAATTGGACACAAAGGATTAAGATAGGATTCAATGTATGTTGCAAATCACTATATAGTCATATGGACACGTGAATGTGACAATTTTGGTGACAATTCACACACAAACTGCATGTTGTTTTCACTGGACACTGCATGGGGCACGAGTTTAAAAAACATTAGTTGGTGTATAGGAGTGAAGAATATCTTAGCCTCACCATGTATATGTAGATGTTTATTTGTACTATATATAATAATTAATTAACAAAGCAGTGATACAATAATTAATATTATTATCCATCCATTAACTAACACCATTTCCGATTGGGCAAAAACCGTCACGAATTAACTATTGCGAAATTAATCAACGAAATTGTAATCCGCGCGCAACACAGGATTGAGCAAACTCACTTCCGCATTGAGTTTTTTTCATTTCCGTGTTTACTGTTCCAAATCATGCTATCTGATGACCAAATCCAGGCTTTTATAGAGAATTAAGTGCCGACAAATACCAAAAATAACCACTAAAGTTTTATTCCCAAAATTTGGATAAACATACAGATGGATAATACAAATGTCATTATGCAATGTTGTGTACAGTATGAGTTTTTCTTGTACTCGACCAGGTTGTGGTGAAAAGTCATATTGGACTCGACACTGCGTATTACAGCACGACATACTGGCCGTCTTCCTGCTGCTTCTGAATAAATAATACAATAAGAAAATATGATAGCGTATGTAGTTTCATGTTTGCTGGTTGGTGTTAATCTTAAATATACTATATTGATATTTTAATTGAAAATGGTATAAATTGTGAACTTAAAGGGATACTGTACCCAACATGTTGTTGTTGGTTTCTTTTGTCTCCGAGTCGGAGAATAAGGTAACAATTTTTCCATTATTTGAAAGTCTGTTGAGTACGAAGTAGTGTTACGGATGGCAAATTTACCGGAATGCCAAAATACAAATTGTCGTTGTCGAGTAATTTTTGTACAGTTTTCAACCAAATGAATCAAATAAAAGTTATATTATATGCATACTAGTCACATATACTCATTTAAGTTATTGTATCATCACTAGTCAGTGAGTGGCTTGAGTTTTCTCCTCGTATCATCATAATGTTCAAACGATCGTGTGTGCGATCGGTTTACAAATCCAGTATCCCTCAATTACTGTATTTGATTACGTCATGTACACGGGAATTCGTAATTTAATTGACACCATTTTATGGCTCCAGTCATAAATTCAATTTATATCAAATTATTAACTTTTAAATTATTAAATTTTAAGATAGCCTATTAACCTGAGCGTTTACAGAATACATCTTCGACTCAAATTATTTATGTTTCTATATATTATCGATATTAGATCGTTGTTATCACCGGAAATTTAATGAAAATGGCGTACAGTACCCCTTTAAGAGTAGAGATCTTATATAATTTTTGGTCTGATGGACAAGTATAACAAATAATAAATCGAAATAATATTGTGAGGTTGCGACCATTCACATATGCTGCGTTGTATTGTGAACGTTTGAAACAACCACGCTTCTATGTTAAATTAACATGAGCCTCCTTGTGCTGCCTTGTTCCTTATTAACTAACAATAACGCCAACATTAGTTTGTTATATGTGACCCGCCATATCAAATCCAGTCGGAAGTCGGGATTTGTTTTACCCTGTGCCAATGCATTCTCTTATATATGCGAGTCGACCATAGGTCGCCTCGCATATATAAGAGAATGCATTGGCCTAACAATTTTTTATCATGTTTTTTAAATAAATGTTTCTACAATTTTTAGGACATAAAATAAAAAAAAATCCATTACCCTGCAGGGAGCCCCACACATATATAGAAGCACCTAGAAGAGTGTCGTCTGCTCATGTTTGTCTGGGGCTCTGTATGGATGAAATTATAAAATTGTTAAAGAATACAAGAACAAATTATTAAAATTGTAAAAAATTGTTAGGCCAATGCATTCTCTTATATATGCGAAGCGACATATGGTCGACTGGCATATATAAGAGAATGCATTGGCACAGGGTAAAAAAAATCCCAAATTCCGACTGGATTTGATATGGCGGATCACATATATGTATAGGTTATATCATGGTGAGAACCATATACGAGATATATATCCACGAGTCTTTGACGATAGTTTTATCTTAACCTTTATTAGACACATATAATTATTTATCACATAATTTGGCCATAAAAGCAGTTTCATAATTATCGGTAATAGACACGTTTAATATCAGCGCGTGCGATGACGTCACGGCGTTCTTCAATTAACTTGCGATCGCTGTAGTTTATGATTGTTGTTTTCGATGAATATTGCGGGTTGCTTCGGGTTTATTTGATCATGTGATAAAAGGTATCTCACACTCGTCCTATTTTATACGTAATTTATCAACCTCGTCCTCTAATTTCTATTTGAGCCTCGGTAAACCTCGGCTCAAATCGAATTTAGTGAACTCGGTTGATAAATTCCGTATAAACTAGAAACTCATGTGAGATCCTCTATTTATCATATGACTCAATCATTATTTACGTTGGAAAGTATGTCATAAATCAATTTCATATGAACTACTAGTTCATATCACCTTCCGATAATTTGATTGGTTTGTTGACAAAAAGTGTGTTTTGATTGGCTGAATGGCAGCCGGTGAAGAGCCGTATCTCTAACTAAATGCAGGTCAAATTCGTGCGCGTCAATCAACGCGATGCCGAAATTCTCGCAATTATAATCTTGAAATATATAGTTTTGGACATTGTTATACGATAAATAGAATATGTAATTCGTATTTATCTAATAAACATACGATATAATGTCACAAACTGAGAACAGAATAGCGCACTATATCTTCGCGTGCATATTATTTCTGCTAGTTCACCAGGTGTAATTGGGCTTCCGGTGCAATGACGTGACGTCACATTAACCTTTTGCTGCCGATGTCATATAGCTATTTAGTGATTTGTGTGCGTTTTGGACATCATAATCAAATTATAGGTGTCATATGATAAAAAGAATATGTAATTCGTGTTTCTCTCATATGATATTTATGAAACTCGTCACGAATTTTCAGTTTTCTCTCGCCGGAGGTTCGAGAAAACTGAAAATTCTTAGACTCGTTTCATAAATATCATATGAGAGAAACACTCATTTCATATCCTCTATATATGCATACTTCCCATCCGTGGGTCCACCATGCTGTGGATACAACGTTGTCAGAGCTTGCGCATGTATTCCTTCATTTCTGAGCCAATTTTAAAACTTGACACATATATTTTGTACCATGGGAACGTGTGCACCTGTAATTATTAGTTATATGCCTGGCTGTTTTTAGTGGAGTTATTCCCTCTTTTCAACATAAATTTTGTTACAACCTTGTTTAATGTTGTCAGAGCTTGTATTACTTCATTTAGTGGCCAATGTATTTGAAACTTGGAACAATTCGTGACAATTATAGGAAACTGTGCATCTGAAATTATGAGATCAATCGGAGCTTTTTTACTGCAATTACCCCCCTTTTCGACTCAAATGTTTGACAACGTAAGCAATTTTGTTCAAGCTTTTACTACTTCGTTTCCTAGTCAAGTTCTATGAAGCTGGGTGCAGATATTTATCACCGTGGCAACTTGTGAAGCTGCGATTACGAGATTGGTTGTATGTATTGTAGTCGAGTTATCACCCTTTTGACTTGGAATTTGTTCGAAAGAGCCATTTACTTTGAATATGGCTACCTCTTTGGGTCTCGTGTGCGCTGCGGGGTATCCTTAATCCCACTCAGTCCTACTTACAGTTCAGTTTAAAAAATGGGCGTGCTACCTGGTGCTACGTGTATTGTTATGTACCATGGTACGCGAGTTTTTATTCAGTTCATTGCTTTACACGTTGCTTGCTCGTTAAGAGCTAAACGTATAGATAGAACGAAGGCGACACCCGTCTCCGTAGTACGGGAGTTAAGATTCATTTCATTGCTTTACAGGTTGCTTGCTCGAAAAGAGATTCATGTATATACCACGAAGATGGCACCCCATCTCCTTGGTAATGTTATTCATCCCATTGATTTACAGGTTGCTTGCTCGACACGAGCTAGATACGGCGAAGGTGGCACCCAGTCTCTTGGTACGCGAGTTTTTATTCATCTCACTGCTTTCCAGGTTGCTTGCTCGGTAAGAGCTAGATACGGCGAAGGTGGCACCCCGTCTCTTGGTACGCGAGTTCTGATTAATTGCATTGATTTACAGGTTGCTTGCTCGACACGAGCTAGATACGGCGATGGTGGCACCCCGTCTCTTGGTACGCGAGTTCTGATTAATTATACTGCTTTACAGGTTGCTTGCTCGGTAAGAGCTAGATACGACGAAGGTGGCATCCCGTCTCCTTGGTTCACGAGCTCGGAGTTTTATGCAGGAGTTGAGGTAATATATATAACATGTAACCAATAGTATATACACACACTCGATCGATAAATTCACAAATAAGCTTCAAAATCTGTGTCAGACTTCACAAGTAGACAATATTATTGAAATACAATAGACACATTTCGCATAATGAGCTACTCTACTGATAAGAATTACAAATAGCTAACAGTAATCGTACATTTTTCGGACGATCCAAAAACCTTTTCGACTATATATGAGTCCGTTTGCGAGAAAATCGTGCGGTTTAAACCTCTTGCCACTTTCACCAACGTGATTATGTTGTACTTAATTATGTTATTATCAGGTCGTATTCAGCACTTGGTATGCTCGTTTTGGTGAGAAAAAGCAAGACATGGAGACGTGACACGACATAATAACTCCATACTAGGGATATGGCAAAACGACAACTGATAGAAAGACCACAAATTCCAATGACGTAGTACCATATTCGTAATTGTTATCAATAGTAGTTCATTATGCGAAAGATGTATATTAAAATGAAGCAAACAAATATCCACGTGACTTGACTGAGCGAAGATACGCACCAACTCCCTCCCACAATTCACTGAAATGTGAAAACAGTGTGGTAACGGGATATAAACGGAACGAGTATCATCTTCTACTGATATGTCATCACAGTCATGAATTCATTGATATTCGTGAACAGTGTACATTTCAATTTTCAAAATACTATTGGTTATTCATTGCGATTCCCGTTACATAATACCGTATAAGATTGATTACCGGTAATCCGTGGTATGTCGCGGAGATTGGTGGTCGTATGTTGTGAGGTTCGGCTGAAACTGCCACCATCATGTTGATTACATGATAGCGCTCACTATTCCTCGCCACTCAAGATTTCGGTGTTGAGTGGGTCACCGTGAATCATTCTCCCCAAAACAATCACCACCGTATTGAGTGTTTTGCTTATCGCACACATTATATACTTCAACTTTGTGTACATAATGACTTTATATATTCATAATATATTTACAATGATAAATGAATCACGTGATATAGCACAAATCTGTCCTAATTTGGAAGAACCGCCAAAGAAAGCCACCGAGGGCACAAACTTGGTCCTCCAAAGGTAATGTTCAAGAAATATCACCAGCAGGGGGCCGGGTCTCCGCCCTCCGTAACTTTCCATAAACTGCTATTCCATGGTGCGATCACTGCACAATATCGACCCCCACAATATGTATACACCCCAAAGATAAAAATCAAAGTATTAAGTAATATGTAGTACAATGTACTGTAGCACATTTATGGACATAACTATATCATACCTAATTAAGTTTAACCCTTTACCCAACAGAACGGCCCTGTGCCAACGCATTATATTATATATGCGAGTCGACCATAGGTCGCCTCGCATATATAAGAGAATGCATTGGCTTAACACATATTAAAAATGATAAAATTGTCAAAGAATGTAGAAAAATATTATAAAAATTGTTAAAATATGTAAGAATATTTTTTTAAATTGTTAAAGAATGTAAGAAAAAATGGTAAAAAGTGTTAAATGGCCAATGGATTCTCTTATATATGCGAGGCGACCTATGGTCGACTCGCATATATAAAAGAATGCATTGGCACAGGGCATAACTGTAACCATCACAATGTGGTCAATGAACCGATTCCAATGATATCCATATTTGTATGGTGTTATTGAGACAGACCGAAGATATTTTAGGCTGTTGAAGCTTTATTTGGGCGTTTTTGGCCGTTTTGTTGGGTAAAGGGTTAAAAGGAGCATTCAATCGAATATGCATGGACCACTTACCACAGTTTACAGTTTTTACAGTTTATGAACTATGTAAATAATTGTGATCCTGCTCCATCTCCAATATTAAAATTGATACTGTATATTATTACATCTATAGGTAATTGGCAGCAAGGTGATAAATATACAGGAAGGGGATGCTGGTGATTTTTTTCAATTCAGATCAACCGTACCTATCGGCTGTTTTCCGAAAACACTGCTTCCCGCGTATGTATGTCATCTTCGGTTCGACGTTCATGGCTTTGCTACGGAAACGCCTGACGTGTGTGGAAACGAACTTGAGTTTGAAGAACACTGCGGTATTGATATCCCGAGTGACGACTGGTCCGCTATTCGTAAACTACACGTCAAGGCCCACAGCGACGGGACATTCAACAGTCATGATCGCACACAGTATATAAAGGTCCAATCACCCGAAACAACGGTTTGGCACGAGATATGGGCCAATTACCCACTACCAACGTTGTCGGTAAGTGATAAATTTGATGCTTTACATATAACTAACATTGTGGATGAACGGAAGTAGAATAAATTTTACGCGATTTTGAAGTTGTGCTCTTCGAAATGGAGAATGAAAAAGTAAGTCGCAACGATGAATAGAATTTAATTTAAATTCTCATAAATTCCCCAAAAAAATAATCCCAGTTTACTCAAATTGGCCTTCCCCGTATTAGTGGTACCACAATATCTATGTCTATGCAAAATTTGGCAAGGAAACGCATACGAGTTTTTAATATTTGCATTACGAACACCCTAATGTCGCACAAACGAGTAGCAAGTTTTAACCAACTAATCGTCGGTGTCTCTGTATAAAATCATACCGAATATCGGCTGTGTTTAACATCTTCATGTTCATGGCACCGATGTCACCTATATGTTGAAATCCATACAATATTATAACTTCTTAAAGTCGTTTTCTGGGCGCATGGTGTTTGTCGACCAATTTACGACCAGTAAATCAAATTATAATTATAGGACAAGTACTATACACCATTAAGCACATTGCTGACAATCTGATTTCTCGCATTTCAAACTATGGCATGCAATGGGTCGGTTTAAAGTTTAATGAAGTTTAATCGTTAATCAATAGTCGATCCATTGTCACAGAGATTGACAGTGGACAAATTACCCCAAAACAATACATCTACTACAATGGTCACTGGATGATAATTAGAGGTTTTAGCTGGATTCTTATATACAACAGATCATAAACTTCTTTGTTCTAATGTTTTACCCAATGTTTACTTCTAGAAAAAAACATAGTTAAAGTAATATTTGCGCGAAAGAAATCAGATTCACTAAGGTAATCAAATTTATGGATTTATGTACCAGCGTGGATGCTTAAACATCAAGTTTTACTTTCTAAATTGTGGCGTTGCGAATTGGGATGCTATGATGTGTCTAATAACACACAGTAAGATAGTATTTGCCGTACATTTGACTTAACTTATCGCACATTAGTCGACAAACACACGGTCGCCAGAAAACTAATCTCAGATGTTTAACAACACAATTCATCCGTGTAGAATTGAACATGTATATATGTCGTTGGTGACAACTGAAGATAACATGGAGCCCAGATGCGACGAATATCTCACTTTTAAAACAGAGTGAATTTTATAGCATGCCCTAACTTATGTCCTATATAACAGAGACATAGAAGAGTAAACACACACGACATGCGAGCCCATACATACATATTCCACACCGAAGACAGCTGAGATAAAATATACTTTTCTTTTTCAAATCTCATCACCAATAGTATAATGTATACAGTTGATGTGCCCGACTTCGTTCGGGCTGTTGGAGCGTATATATGAGCGAGGTCAAGGCCAATGTCAAGAACACGGTCGCACGTGAAATTAGACCCGCCTATATTGTTCCCGGGATCAAAGTAGGCCTACATACCAAATTTGAGTCGGTCCAGAAACATGCCTATATGAGCGTATATGAGCGAGGTCGAGGTCAAGGTCAAGGACACGACCGAACGTGGAGTTCGACCCGCCCATATTGTTCCCGCGATCAATGTAGACATACATACCAAATTTGAGTTGGATCGGTCGAGCAGTTTTCGAATCTACAACACACATACACACATAGACACAGACAGAAGTTCCAAAATGTGTTTTGGGACTGATCATCCACAATTAATGTAAATAACTGTACATATATTATGTTTGCTATGTTCTACATTAAAATGTTTTAAAAATTTGTTATGTTCTACATTAAGCAGTTCACTTGCTTTTGACTATTCATTCATTCTTTATAGGTAGTCATCGAAGATGCAGACTGGCAGACTAGTGGAAAATACTGTTATTCTGTCAATGATCCTCACATGGGCACGCTCAACGGGTAAGTGAATATATATTCAACATTGAGAATGAATCAACATCAGGTAAAAGTATTCACAAAATAATCATGGAGCCTATATTTTAGAAACGGAAAGTCTGAAGTGGTATTATCTCTAGAATACAGGTGAGTGTGACAGAATAAGAAGGGGAATTGCAGATACAGCTTGGGACACATTTTACACCGCCAATACGAATTCAGTACAAGCTTGGGACACATTTTACACCGCCAATACGAATTCAGTACAAGCTTGGGACACATTATACACCGTCAATACGAATTCAGTACAAACTTGGGACACATTTTACACCGCCATTGAGAATTAAGTACAAGCTTGGGACACATATTACAACGCCATTGAGAATTCAGTACACGCTTGGGACACATATTACAACGCCATTGAGAATTAAGTACAAGCTTGGGACATATATTACACCGCCATTGAGAATTCAGTACAAGCTTGGGACACATTTTATAACCCCATTGAGAATTAAGTACAAGCTTGGAACACATTTCACAATGCAACTGGTACAAATCCAAGACTGGAACAGAATATACATTGAATTCTGAGTTATACTGTATTCGGAGTTACTGATATTGTGGTATAAACACAGTCTCTGCCACAGCGTATGTAGGCAATTTTGGTCAGGTTTAGAATTTGTTGAATATAGTCTATGGTTCTCCGTTGTGTTTTGATAAATTGCATTCATAATATACAAACATGCATTCGTGTTTCATCACTTGATCAGGGGCAACTGTGACTATTTTGAGACACGGACTATAGGATTTACATATTTTACCTAGTACTGTATGAATATCTGTCATACTGTTTTCAATACAACCCTGTTAAATTACACATATGTTACACGATTCAAGATAAACAGTACAGATAAAACTGCGTTGTTTGTCCGCTCCTGTGCGCCAAAACGTCCGGATTTAACCGTTGTATGAGACACTGCTTTCGTTTGCTCTCTCGCGAGATACATAACAGAGAAGTCGTACGTCTCTGATCATAAGTTTCTCTTATACTGTGCACTCATTCTTCCTCGCATAATTCGAGCGTTTGTATGCACTTATAGGGTTAGCTATTCAATTTTTCACAAAATGTAAATTTAATTCGACCTTTGTACATTTTGGTTGCCATTTTTGTAACAGACATTCTACAGACATGGTTTACGACTAAGGGTGGATACACACATCATATAATTACTGTATGTAAAATCCATGTATTCCATGTATTTTACATGGTCACACCAATCATTGATAGCATAAATTTTGTCGCCTGCGCGCGATCGGACAATTTCAACAGGCGAGACAAGTGAGCAGTTATAAGCCATTATCAAACTAACTGCTATCAAGAAATTTCAGGCCAGTCATAAATTCTTTCATGGATGCCGAAATTAATAAATCCTGTCTGATATAATTATGTTGCTGTTTTTCACGAATTTTAATTCATTTCGAAAAGTGGAGTTGAGTCCGTCGATTTTATACATGATTTGTTTCTCGTAATTTCAGGGTCATCCAAAATAAAAATAAAATGTGCAGAATTTGAAGCTCTTTTATAAAGGGCGATTGTGATACACGAGTGTTTGATGTACCATTAACAATCCGATATGGTGCTCTCATGCCTTGAATAACAGGCATTGGAAATTAAGACAGACATTACCGGCTCGTTGAGATTCCTCGTATAGTTTCAGAGCGAGCTCATGTGATAACATTCAATTGGGATTTCCATGCAAATATCCATTACAGCACCAAAAAATTAATGCAGGTACAGCGTTGAAAGTAAAAAGGGTGACAACCCCCCCCCCCCCCCCATTTTTCACCAAGAATTTACATAACAGTATATGTTTCTCAAACCAAAGGTTGAACAAGTTCCAAACTGTCACAATTTTAGCTTGTACACGCTTGAATTATAACATTTTGGACCATTTTCCATGATTGGGGAGGGGGGCTGGTTCTCAAAAGCTTCGATTAACTAAGGGATTTAGTTGAATGTATCAATGGTCAGTCCGGTAGCTTCCGGGATATATAGCCCCCCCCCCCCATGTTGGGGATCATAGCCCCTGCGTTGGGGAAATCCTGGGGCCATCACTGGTATCAAAATAAAGAGAAGACTGACAATGATTAAACAGAAAGTCCAACATTTGGATTATCGCGCGAACAATTATTTTAAGCGGCCTGACGACTTCGTTCAGTCAACGGCTCTCTGTACGTTCAGAGCTTGGCTCACTGTGGTCAAACATAGTCGCAATGATTGGGTTGTCAGCGGACACACATTACATGGTCTGTATGATCCATGTAAAACGACAAATACACGACATTTACAGAGATTACATGCATGTGTGTATCCACCGTTAGCTGTTGGGACTGTTATATTAGTTAACGCCCCTTGCAGGGTGCTGATAATAAGAACCAACTTTTGTATATAAGTTTAATTGAGTTATTTAGTAAGATCGCACGTGCTCGCTCTATTCGTTCATCCTTTCTATTCCCATTATTTGGTCACTCGAACGTGAAACAGTTTACAGCAATGGACAAACAAATGCGGATACGGAGAGCCCATCGGGGCCAAAGTTCGATGCTTCTTAAACAAACGGAAGAAACAATGGACCTATCCGTAGGTACCGCCCCAATTTCTTCAATTATAGCCAGTGAGCCGATAGCTTAATCGCCGAAGCGACATGTGCCTGCCTAGTGATATGAAAGACACCACAAGCGGCTCCTTAACAACCATTGTAAGCCATGGGGAATTTACGAACACGAGAGCAAAATATGTGTTAAAAATCTACAATGGTGTTGAAATGTACATGGGGAACATGTCCGGTTGACGAACGATATTTATACACATGTTTTAGTTCAGTTCCTAAATACAAAAGTAACTAAGACATCTGTTTACGCTGGATTAAACAGTGCCAACGACCACACTTGGATCCTAATGTTATTTAAATTCCAATATTAATATAACAGATTTCAAACTAAAGCGTGGTAATAGTAGTCCCGATCGATGTACGTTATGAATATTAATTGTGCCGCGAGTATTTATTTTATGTGAAGTGTTTTTCGTTATAAATGTATACATGTGTTGCTGTTTTAACACCTTGGTAATATTGAGTTCAAATGTCTGCTATTCACACTAATCTGTAGGATCTCCTGCGAACGTTTTACTGAATCCATTTGAGAATCTTAAGCTTCCTCCATGTTAATGCGACAATGTACGTGTAAATGAGATTCAACAGATGTTTTCCAAGAGAATTACACGAAATTTCACACATTGCACGTGCTTCCCGGTGTATACACGCAACCTTCACCGAACGAGTTCACTTTGTGCCATTGTTGCCACATGGCAACATGTAACTGACTCCAGGATAGTCGGCGTTTTCTTTAATGTACTTACGTGACGGCAAAATAGGATGTGGAATTTTAAAAGACCATTATTTGATAATCCTTTGCATCCGGTCTGATGTCACCGGGGCTCATGCAGGACGCTCGATGTATGGGAAACTGATATTGTGATATTTATTTCGACAAAAGAGGGATTATAGATTAATTACCACATGTACACCTCCGTTTGGTTTATTTCATCAAGTGTGAACTATTAGCATAGCTTCGATATTAAATTTGCTATTTGATATTGAAGTTATATAATGGCTTCATTTACACAGTTTGATTCAACTTAAACATCGATCGATCTTTGTTGGTTATCGGAAATGGCCTAACAATCACAACTGGTGTTTTGTTTAAATTTGGTTACATTTTTTTATATCTAACGACAGTCACTTTTACAAGATGCATATATACACACACAGGTATCTTGAAAATCGTGAAATTCAGAAAGAAGCTATATTATCGTGTTACATGGCGTTTAACAACACAGTCCGTTCTCATCGGAAGCCATTTTAGTAATGAATATGTAGCGAGATTGAGATGGCTTGTGGTGCTTAGTAACAGTAACAATGTAGCCCATTGGTGGGCGGTACGTACGGATAGGTCCATTGAAGAACTGTACCGAAGAAATAAAAGGTAACACTTGAGGAAACAGAGTCAAAGCATGTCGACATGCTGGATGAAAAGACTGACAACTTCGAAGACTTTATAATCGACGGAGACGAATTCTTGTGTGGTCTAAACAAGAGGATCAACGAATTTCACAGTACATTGTCCGCACTAAAGTCTACTTCCATAATCTCAACACCAGAAATAAAAGGACAAATGAAGATTGTTCTACCAAAAACGGACCTACCAACATTTTATGGTGATATTCTAAAATGGCAGATCTTCTGGGAAATTTTCGATTCATCAATTAATTCATGTGATCAACTGAGATATTGATAAATTCACCAATTTGAAATATTGCCCCACTGGTGAAGCAAGTCAGTGTATTGAAGGAATCCCTCTCACAAATGCTAATTACAACAAAGCACTGGAACTGCTGAAAGTTCGATTTGGGAAAACTCATCGAATCGTAGACTCTCACATGAAACATCTGGTGAATCTACCACTTATCACAGAATTCAACATTTTCCTGTCATTTTGGGCGCCTTGTTGAATTGGGAATTTTTCCCAAAGCGGATTTTAGTGAATGTTGTTCTGCAAAACGCACATTTTGAGACAAATAAATACAGCTTATTACCAATTTATTCTGGGTCCAACCGCATAATGACCCTACTAATATTGCATCTGAATTGGTGTATATTTTACAATTTCATTTGGAAAATTATACAATGAAATTAGATGATGGATGACTATTGCATAGAAACGTGACATTAATCGTTACGTTGGTATTAAATATTTGGATTTTTAATATTCACTATAAGGCAAATACACACAAACATTGATTCTGAAACGATGTTTATTGATTTAGACCAACATATTGATTGTTATTTGATGCCTATTGATTTTATATTGACGTATATATATATACTAGAAGGTGACCCGACTTCGTCCGGGCTTTGTTTTGAAGGTCAAGGTCAGGTGGGGTCACGATTTGACCCGTCCAAAACACTCCCTGGAAACAATTACCACTATGGTCCACTAAGTATCAAATTTTGTCAAAATCCGTCTGGCAATTTTCCAACACCAACACCCCAAAAATGGTGGAAATTGGGCAAGCGGATACCGGGAAATCGGCCCAGCGGATACCGAGATACCCTATGTATCAAATTTCGTCCGTAAAAATCCGCCAGTTTTACCCGATTTGATTTCCACTAAAGTATGTAAACGCGCCTCATATACACACGCTCATTAATTATCAAGCTTCAACGTAAAGATAAATTAGCATTGTGTGGTAAATTTTAACTAATTATTTTCTCGCAGTCAAAGTTGAACAATTTCGATGTTGTTGACATTGACGGATTGGGGCCACAGGTAGATTCCATTTCGCAACAACGAAGTATCATTTCAGCTAAATGGATTCTTGGATGAGATTCCAGACCCGCGGGGTAAATGTAAACAGCTTGAGCCTATGCGTGGTGTGAATATACAAAAAGTAAATCTATCGACAATAGACCTAAGAATATTAGCTGTAACAAAAATTTATATATCAGAAATTGTAATAAATGATATATTTTGGGATAGATGCACGATTTTTAATAGCCTGCAAATTGACAATATATATTGTAAATGTTATAATTTTGGGAAAAATACACGATGCGTAATTGCATGCCTGCAAATTGCTAACGTTCGTCGACGTATGAATATAGAGTTATCCTCCCTGCATCGCAGTGCTAAATCCGGCGTGATAGCACTGCGGATCCCGAGATATGAGTTTTGAAGGTCAAGGTCACGTCGCACGGGCAAATCAATAGGCCTATGTTAACCCCCGGCCGAAAATATCCCCACGTACCAAGTTTCATCGAAATCGGGTCGGTCGTTTTCGAGTTCATCGATTACACACACACAGACAGATACACACACACACAGATCTTTCAAAATATATAATAGACTAGAAGGTGACCCGACTTCGTCCGGGCTATTCAAAAACCAAATTTCAAGTCGATTGCTCCACCCGTTTCCGAGATCTGGTCTGCGCATGCGCGAAGCTGGCGTCGCACGGGCTCGGCGACCCGATAAAATTCGTATGCGGGGCAAGATACATTCACATACCAAATTTCAAGTCGATAGCTCCACCCGTTTCCGAGATATATAGCCCAATGTCATTTGCGGATACCTCGGCCGGTGATGAGTTAACGCGACATCGGCCGATTAAGAGTTAACGCGATCACGTCACGATATGTTGATGGCGTAATATATTTACGCAATGATTTTCGATGAGCGAAGCATGGTCCTGCGTTCTTCCCGATAATTAAGGTAGAAACTTTAAACGTACACAGGCGTGTGATACATCATTGGAAAGATGAAGCGCCACAGATTCTAACCGTGCAAATTATATGACTGGCAATTTATTATTCGCGCTATGTCGAATCGATTTGTGAGCACCGAACTGAAATATATTAGCGCAAAACGGCGTAAAAACAGATTTGACCTCGGCACGTGAAAAGTTGACATCGGATCTGAAAATCAATAGGCCTATGTTAACCCCCGGCCGAAAATACCCCCACGTACCAAGTTTCATCGAAATCGGGTCGGTCGTTTTTGAGTTCATCGATTACACACACACAGACAGATACACACACACACACACACACAGATCTTTCAAAATATATAATAGATATATATATATCTATTATATATTTTGGAAGATCTGTTTGTTTGTTTGTTTGTGTGTGTGTTTGTTTGTGTGTAATCGATGGACTCGAAAATGGCCCAGCCGATTTCGATGAAACTTGGTATGTGGGGGTATTTTCGGGTCAGGACTAACATAGGCCTATTAATTTGTCCGTGCGAGGTCAACTTTTCACGTGCCGAGGTCAAATCTGTTTTTACGCCGTTTTGCGCTAATATATTTCAGTTCGGTGCTTACAAATCGATTCGAAACAGCGCGAATAATAACATGCCAGTCATAATAATGACACTATGAGAATCTTTCATGTTTCCTCTTTCCAACGATATATAATATGTATGTATCCGTTTTAGTTATCTGCCTCAATTATTAAGAAGAAGTGGTACGATCTTCTATCAGGGTGAAAACAATGCGTAACTTCTATGACGTCGTTAGAGGTCATAAAGTTAGATCACGTTAACTCTTCTCCGGCCGATGCATTTGACTGTTTCAGACGTCTTGGCGATATCTCGGGCACCGATGGTAATTTATCTTTACGTTGAAACTTGATAATTAATGAGCGTGTGTATATGAGGCGCGTTTATATACTTCAGTGGAAATCAAATCGGGTTAAACTGGCGGATTTTTACGGACGAAATTTGATGCATAGGGTATCTCGGTATCCGCTGGGCCGATTTCCCGGTATCCGCTGGGCCGATTTCCACCATTTTTGGGGTGTTGGTCCCCCTGACCTTGACCTTCAAAATGGTCAATTCAAGGTCAAATCGGGTAAAACCGGATGGATTTCGACGGGTACTTTTGTCGGGTACTTTTGTTCGGGCACTGTGTTTTGGACGGGTCAAATCGTGACCCCATTTGACCTTGGCCTTCAAAATAGACAATTCAAGGTCAAAGCCCGGACGAAGTCGGGTCACCTTCTAGTATATATATATATACTAGAAGGTGACCCGACTTCGTCCGGGCTTTGACCTTGAATTGTCTATTTTGAAGGCCAAGGTCAAGTGGGGTCACGATTTGACCCGTCCAAAACACAGTGCCCGAACAAAAGTACCCGACAAAAGTACCCGTCGAAATCCATCCGGTTTTACCCGATTTGACCTTGAATTGACCATTTTGAAGGTCAAGGTCAGGTGGACCAACACCCCAAAAATGGTGGAAATCGGCCCAGCGGATACCGGGAAATCGGCCCAGCGGATACCGAGATACCCTATGCATCAAATTTCGTCCGTAAAAATCCGCCAGTTTAACCCGATTTGATTTCCACTGAAGTATATAAACGCGCCTCATATACACACGCTCATTAATTATCAAGTTTCAACGTAAAGATAAATTACCATCGGTGCCCGAGATATCGCCAAGACGTCTGAAACAGTCAAATGCATCGGCCGGAGAAGAGTTAACGTGATCTAACTTTATGACCTCTAACGACGTCATAGAAGTTACGCATTGTTTTTACCCTGATAGAAGATCGTACCACTTCTTCTTAATAATTGAGGCAGATAACTAAAACGGATACATACATATTATATATCGTTGGAAAGAGGAAACACGAAAGATTCTCATAGTGTCATTATTATGACTGGCATGTTATTATTCGCGCTGTTTCGAATCGATTTGTAAGCACCGAACTGAAATATATTAGCGCAAAACGGCGTAAAAACAGATTTGACCTCGGCACGTGAAAAGTTGACCTCGCACGGACAAATTAATAGGCCTATGTTGGTCCTGACCCGAAAATACCCCCACATACCAAGTTTCATCGAAATCGGCTGGGCCATTTTCGAGTCCATCGATTACAAACACACAAACACACAAACAAACAAACAAACAAACAGATCTTCCAAAATATATAATAGACTAGAAGGTGACCCGACTTCGTCCGGGCTTTGACCTTGAATTGTCTATTTTGAAGGCCAAGGTCAAGTGGGGTCACGATTTGACCCGTCCAAAACACAGTGCCCGAACAAAAGTACCCGACAAAAGTACCCGTCGAAATCCATCCGGTTTTACCCGATTTGACCTTGAATTGACCATTTTGAAGGTCAAGGTCAGGTGGACCAACACCCCAAAAATGGTGGAAATCGGCCCAGCGGATACCGGGAAATCGGCACAGCGGATACCGAGATACCCTATGCATCAAATTTCGTCCGTAAAAATCCGCCAGTTTAACCCGATTTGATTTCCACTGAAGTATATAAACGCGCCTCATATACACACGCTCATTAATTATCAAGTTTCAACGTAAAGATAAATTACCATCGGTGCCCGAGATATCGCCAAGACGTCTGAAACAGTCAAATGCATCGGCCGGAGAAGAGTTAACGTGATCTAACTTTATGACCTCTAACGACGTCATAGAAGTTACGCATTGTTTTTACCCTGATAGAAGATCGTACCACTTCTTCTTAATAATTGAGGCAGATAACTAAAACGGATACATACATATTATATATCGTTGGAAAGAGGAAACACGAAAGATTCTCATAGTGTCATTATTATGACTGGCATGTTATTATTCGCGCTGTTTCGAATCGATTTGTAAGCACCGAACTGAAATATATTAGCGCAAAACGGCGTAAAAACAGATTTGACCTCGGCACGTGAAAAGTTGACCTCGCACGGACAAATTAATAGGCCTATGTTGGTCCTGACCCGAAAATACCCCCACATACCAAGTTTCATCGAAATCGGCTGGGCCATTTTCGAGTCCATCGATTACAAACACACAAACACACAAACAAACAAACAAACAGATCTTCCAAAATATATAATAAGATAGCTATATATATATATATATATATATATGTTGTAACCAAACGCCCGCCCATACAAATATAGACATTGACACATTTTTTCTCTCACACAGGCAACCCTACGAAATGCAGGATCTACCTGGTGAATTTATTATGTATCGTAACAACAACACTCAAGTGCAGGTAAGTGCTAAATTTAATTTCACCCCTTCGGGAATTTCGTTATGCTGTTATAAATGTTGATAAAATTTCAACAAACAATATCTACTGTGGAAAATCTTAACTATAGGAGCCATTTAAGCGCCACATTTGACGGAACGTATGGGAACATTCAGCTATTGGTATAAGCATGATATGATTTTTACTGAATATCGATTGAACAAGTGAAGTATGAAAGCACATTCTCAACGATATATACATTAAACGGTGCAATGTCCAGCTGTTGTTTCAGGTAATAACTTTCCCACTATTGACAGTTTTGTTCAGGTTTACGGTAAACAGTCTCTAACATAGGGGGCGCCACGTCCCAGAGATCAACACCTCTTGATATTGGCGGCAAGATTTCTCCTTATGTCAGGTCAATTAATTAAGTGTACGTTGCCCTTATACATAAAGAAACCGACTTAAACGCTGAACTATAGTGACACACACAGATGGCAATACAGATTCGTTGATCCACAAAAATCTCAATATATCTATTGTAGGTTAATGCAGTATTCCAACGATGTTATCCCGGGAGCTATGTAACATGCAACTGTGGTGTTGCAATGAGGGTTCGTGGTTCTCTGTTTGTAGTGAATATGTGTGGAACCAGATCGATGACGAAAGACATGCGCAAATCGATGATAAACAAATACATGCGCGTCGATGGTTGCGAAGATGGGGCCTTTCAGTTCCAAATTAATGGCGACCAATATACGGTAATTATTAGACTATTATTTAATTCGGGGGGGGGGGGGGGGGTGGGGGGCGGGGGCAACTTGGATTTGCGTCATACAAATGCGGCACAAAAACTCGTTAAAGATATTGCACGATTGTTTTGTGAAATGTTATTGCACGATTGAGGGTTGTAAATAACTAGTGTCATCAATATCATGCGGTAAAGTGTTTCGAGTTACAAGATTTTCTCTTCGGGTGGCGCCCACACGGTATATTCCAACCCGCATAAATCTTAGGTGATCATATTTTGAAAGGAAGTTATACAGATCGGCACCTAGATTTTGCAGCACCCGTAGCTGGACCTTTCGGCCTTTTACATGAGACGTTCTGGCACCTGATTTCTTAGTTGTACATGTATATCAGATGATGTTGTAACGAGATCCACGCATATAAATACGTCATGATACGATACAATGACCTGGGTAATGTGAGAATCTATGCAATTTACCGCCTCCCGAAAGCTATCAATTAAACTTAGTGTCTATCTGAAGAATACTATCGAAACCGATATACGGTAATGATTGACGACATGTCCTCTTTATAAAATTATTCCACAATATAGACAGTCCCGATTTTCGTTTCCATTGTGCATACGCACCAAATCACGGTGAATTATGTCACGACCCAAGATCCAAGGGTTCCATAAACAAATGCAAGAAAAGTCAACACCATGCGAAGTCGACCCCTGAGAAGTCGTACCCAATGAGTAGTGACTTGGTGGGGTCTATATGTTTTCTTATTCCTTAATTATAACACATCTATATTTTGAAAGCATTTTGGAATGAACCTACAGGATAAATCAACTTAAAGAGGCAAAATTAATTTTCGGAATTTACAAATTTAAAGGAATTTTGTTCATGACATAACAAATTAAACGTTTTCCGCGTGTTTAGTCGTAGTTTATTATATCTTAATGATATCCATAAATAAACAAAGAATGAATTTAAACAATGTTCTGTCATGCATGCGCTCAACTTCTATGGGGTCTACTTCGCATGGAGTCGTCTTCACCGCGGATACCCATAGATCATCATGCACCCTAATGTAATGCCTTCCCAAATATAGAAATATTACAATATCATATAAGTTATTTTGGCACGATGAGTATGCATTTGCAAAGTTTACCCACGCGGAATTCGTTCATCTACTGTTCTCCATAACAAGAACAAACTATAGGCATTCCATACACCCGCAACGACCAGATGAATATAACTGTTGTCCGAAAGATGCATTATCTCATATATATTTTGAAGACCTCTGTCTGTATGTATGTTTGTTTGTTTGTTTGTTTGTTTGTCTGTCTGTCTGTCATTTATACAAATCTACGATTCTCGACAGATCGGGACGAAACGTGGTACGTGTGTGTAGTTTGACCAGGCGGTGAACGTTGTCGTATTGGCGAGCCCGTGCGGCGCCCGCTTCGCGCATGCGCAGACGAGATCTCGGAAACGGGTGGAGCTATCGACTTGAAATTTGCTATGTGAATGTCTCTTGCCCCGGATACGAATTTTATCGGATCGCCGAGCCCGTGCGACACCAGCTTCGCGCATGCGCAGACGAGATCTCGGAAACGGGTGGAGCTATCGACTTGAAATTTGCTATGTGAATGTATCTTGCCCCGGATATGAATTTTATCGGGTCGCCGAGCCCGTGCGACGCCAGCTTCGCGCATGCGCAGACCAGATCTCGGAAACGGGTAGAGCTATCGACTTGAAATTTGGTTTTTGAATAGCCCGGATGAATAGCCCGGACAACGTCGGGCTCATCGGCTAGTCTATTATATATTTTGGAAGATCTGTGTGCGTATATATTTTGAAGACCTCTGTCTGTATGTTTGTCTGTCTGTCTGTCTGTCATTAATACAAATCTACGATTCTTGACCGATCGGGACGAAACTTGGTACGTGTGTGTAGTTTGACCAGGCGGTGAACGTTGTCGTATTGGCGAGCCCGTGCGGCGCCCGCTTCGCGCATGCGCAGACCAGATCTCGGAAACGGGTGGAGCTATCGACTTGAAATTTGGTATGTGAATGTATCTTGCCCCGGATACGAATTTTATCGGGTCGCCGAGCCCGTGCGACGCCAGCTTCGCGCATGCGCAGACGAGATCTCGGAAACGGGTGGAGCTATCGACTTGAAATTTTGTATGTGACCAGATCTCGGAAACGGGTGGAGCTATCGACTTGAAATTTGGTTTTTGAATAGCCCGGACAACGTCGGGCTCATCGGCTAGTCTCATATATATTTTGAAGACCTCTGTCTGTATGTTTGTCTGTCTGTCTGTCTGTCATTAATACAAATCTACGATTCTCGACCGATCGGGACGAAACTTGGTACGTGTGTGTAGTTTGACCAGGCGGTCGTCGTTGTCGTATTGGCGAGCCCGTGCGGCGCCCGCTTCGCGCATGCGCAGACGAGATCTCGGAAACGGGTGGAGCTATCGACTTGAAATTTGCTATGTGAATGTATCTTGCCCCGGATACATATTTTATCGGGTCGCCGAGCCCGTGCGACGCCAGCTTCGCGCATGCGCAGACGAGATCTCGGAAACGGGTGGAGCTATCGACTTGAAATTTGGTATGTGAATGTATCTTGTCCCGGATACGAATTTTATCGGGTCGCCGAGCCCGTGCGACGCCAGCTTCGCGCATGCGCAGACCAGATCTCGGAAACGGGTAGAGCTATCGACTTGAAATTTGGTTTTTGAATAGCCCGGTCAACATCGGGCTGGGTAGAGCTATCGACTTGAAATTTGGTTTTTGAATAGCCCGGACAACGTCGGGCTCATCGGCTGTCTCATATATATTTTGAAGACCTCTGTATGTTTGTCTGTATGTCTGTCTGTCTGTCTGTCATTAATACAAATCTACGATTCTCGACCGATCGGGACGAAACTTGGTACGTGTGTGTAGTTTGACCAGGCGGTCGTCGTTGTCGTATTGGCGAGCCCGTGCGGCGCCCGCTTCGCACATGCGCAGACGAGATCTCGGAAACGGGTGGAGCAATCGACTTGAAATTTGCTATGTGAATGTATCTTGCCCTGGATACGAATTTTATCGGGTCGCCGAGCCCGTGCGACGCCAGCTTCGCGCATGCGCAGACGAGATCTTGGAAACGGGTGGAGCTATCGACTTGAAATTTGGTATGTGAATGTATCTTGCCCCGGATACGAATTTTATCGGGTCGCCGAGCCCGTGCGACGCCAGCTTCGCACATGCGCAGACCAGAACTCGGAAACTGTCTGTCTGTCTGTCTGTTTGTCTGTCATTAATACAAATCTACGATTCTCGACCGATCGGGACGAAACTTGGTACGTGTGTGTGGTTGGACCAGGCGGTGGTCGTTGGCGTATTGGCGAGCCCGTGCGACGCCCGTGCAGCGCATGCGCAGACGAGATCTCGGAAACGGATGGAGCTATCGACTTGAAATTTGGTATGTGAATGACCACGATTATGATAATTATGATGACGATGATAATGGCGATGACAACGACGACGAAGACGTCGACGATTATCGTAGTGAGAAAAATAATAATGTTGATGATGACTTTGATGTTGAGGGCAATGATGACGACGACGACGTCGACGATTATCGTGGTGACAATAATAATAATGTTGATGTTGAGGGCAATGACGACGACGATGATGATGATTATGATGATGCTGATGATGATCATGGCAATGCATGGTGATGACGATGCTGATGAAGCTGATAAAGCTAGGTAATGATAACTATATTACGTAGGTAATGATCAATACATTGTAAATAATGAACATAATTATGTTTATTATAAGACTCTAAATCGGTAATATATGGGAATTTAATACCGCCTCTGAAATTTGGTATGTGAATGTATCTTGCCCCGGATACGAATTTTATCGGGTCGCCGAGCCCGTGCGACGCCAGCTTCGCACATGCGCAGACCAGAACTCGGAAACGGGTAGAGCTATCGACTTGAAATTTGGTTTTTGAATAGCCCGGACAACGTCGGGCTCATCGGCTAGTCTCATATATATTTTGAAGACCTCTGTCTGTCTGTCTGTCTGTCTGTTTGTCTGTCATTAATACAAATCTACGATTCTCGACCGATCGGGACGAAACTTGGTACGTGTGTGTAGTTTGACCAGGCGGTGGTCGTTGGCGTATTGGCGAGCCCGTGCGACGCCCGTGCAGCGCATGCGCAGACGAGATCTCGGAAACGGGTGGAGCTATCGACTTGAAATTTGGTATGTGAATGTATCTTGCCCCGAGTACGAATTTTATCGGGACGCCGAGTCCGTGCGACGCCAGCTTCGCGCATGATCAGACGAGATCTCGGAAACGGGTGGAGCTATCGACTTGAAATTTGCTATGTGAATGTATCTTGCCCCGGATACGAATTTTATCGGGTCGCCGAGCCCGTGCGACGCCAGCTTCGCGCATGCGCAGACCAGGTCGTATTGGCGAGCCCGTGCGGCGCCCGCGTCTCGCATGCGCAGACGAGATCTCGGAAACGGGTGGAGCTATCGACTTGAAATTTGCTATGTGAATGTATCTTGCCCCGGATACGAACTTTATCGGGTCGCCGAGTCCGTGCGACGCCAGCTTCGCGCATGCGCAGACCAGATCTCGGAAACGGGTAGATCTATCGACTTGAAATTTGGTTTTTGAATAGCCCGGACAACGTCGGGCTGGGTAGAGCTATCGACTTGAAATATGGTTTTTGAATAGCCCGGACAACGTCGGGCTCATCGGCTAGTATTATATATTTTATATTTAGGTTGTTGACTGACAAACTGTTTTTCGCTCCATTTCTCCTGTTATATTGACATTTTCCTCCACCAAACACAGGTTACCTTGGCAACGGGCGTGGTTGTGAAGTTTAATTTGGCGCATTATATTATATGGTGGATCTTTATATACCCAGCGGCAGGGGACGAAGGCAAGGTTGAAGGACTGTGTGGGAAGTTTGACGGCGTGCGGGAAACTCAGCTATCCAATCGTGCCAAAGGCCATGAGTATGGCATAACGTGGAAGTAAAGTATCGTTTTCCATATTTATATACATGTACTTGCAACAAAAACCAAAGCGCATTGCCTTCGGCTTATATGTCAGCTGTCCATTCATAATAAACGATATGCGTGGTGCTGGCTAGAGCACTAATATATAATGAAACATTCATGTCAAAGACGCCCGTGTCAGCATCTGAATGGGTATAATATATAATAATAATAAAGTATGTTTTATTATATAACATAACATAACATAACATTTGTATTGACATAATACACCCACGCGGGGCAGTTGTCATAATACAGATAATTTAAACACAAGTCAAGACAATTTCATATAAAATATATATATAACATGTATTTGTAACTCAACACTATATTCTCATTTATTTGCGAAAAACTGCCGAACCATGTTACAGATCAGATTGCATATACTCGGGTGTTCAGCCTTCATGAGGAATATGAACTTTTCTATTTCATCAAAGTTTACGAAAATTGGTTGGTGAACTCCTATATGGGCATACTTAAAATACCTTTTAAACGAATTAAGTGTGTAGTAGACACACAACTTAATTTGGAGCATGTTCCTACATATTAAGTGTGAAAAATAATCAGACGACAGGATGATGAACAGATACTACAAGTGCTGAAGGTTTCATATTCTTTGTTGGGAAATGGTTCTACTATGGTCGTTTGTTGAACTTGTTATCTGAGCATGTCCTAAGGGAACTACTCGTCAATGAGTATTTAGTATAGAAATGGTTATATTGGAAATATCGATAGTTTTCGCAGCGAACTGTTCACAACCATGTTATAAATTCATTCGTGTTATTGTGCGACTGATATGCCAAATGTTTTAATTGTTAGAACATAGTTCCGATTGTTGCATGCCTATAATGGAAGCGATGCACTTAGAACATATTTTTTGAGACAGTACATTGATCGTAATGACCACTGTGTTTTGGAGAACAGCAGTTTAACATCTGTTCGGATTTTGTGACAACGTATTTAACTTGTGAAATATTATGTAATTTGACCATGTTGTTGTTGCTTTTGTTGTTTCTATTGTTGCTCCTGATGATGGTGATGATAACGGTGACGTTGTCTATTATGATGATGATTATGTTGATGGTGAGGGGTATGACACTGAATATGATTATGCTGATGATGGTCATGATTATTATTATGATGATGATGTTTATTAGAATTATGATGATGATGAACACGATTATGATAATTATGATGACGATGATGATGGCGATGACAACGACGACGACGACGTCGACGATTATCGTAGTGACAATAATAATAATGTTGATGATGCCTTTGATGTTGAGGGCAATGATGACGACGACGACGACGTCGACGATTATCGTGGTGACAATAATAATAATGTTGATGATGACGTTGATGTTGAGGGCAATGATGACGACGATGATGATGATTATGATGATGCTGATGATGATCATGGCAATGCAAGGTGATGATGATGACGATGCTGATAAAGTTGATAAAGCTAAGTAATGATAACTATATTACGTAGGTAATGATCAATATATTGTAAATAATGAACATAATTATGTTTATTATAAGACACTACATCGGAAATAGATGGGAATTTAATACCGCCTCTGGGCCCGGCGTCAGGTGACGTCAAACTCGGCGTGCTAGGGCATATAGACTAGACGCTAGCTCTGTGCCTTCACTACGATAACGAGTAACGTTCTCATCATGCGTAAGCGTGACGTCGTGGGGGAGGAACGGAACAGTGAGCGGGGCTGGTTGGGCCAGGGACGAGACTAATTCATATACCCCAGATGTTCCACGTGCTCATATACTATACCCCCGATGTTTCGCACACGTTCTCTTAACCCCCGTTGTCAATGGTGACATGGTGCTTTGGACGTTTCGTTGTTACTATAGTTACAACCGAATATGGGGACAAAAACTATTATATCATGTTTACCCAGTTTTATTAATATATTTCTATTGTTATAAAATAGGGTGACAGATGACCATAGCTATTTCGCAGAAACAGTCATCTTAGAAACTTGGGCACCAGAAGGAAGCTGGTGTCAGTGCGCCGTCCAAGAGGGGCCGATTGCGGGCGATGAATATCCCCATGAAGTACACTGTAACCGTTCTGCAAGCGACATCCTCTGCGTCCGGGAGCGTGATATTCCGGATGGTTTCGTTAAAGGTGTGTGTGGAAACAGCCGAACGCGACGAGACACGAGTCTGGACGATGACGTTATCTTATACGAACCATTGGTCTTTGAGGATAGCAACGAAGAGGTAATTGATCATATATAAAATTAAATTTTTTATCATGTATATGCTGTTTCCGATGAGATATATTGAACAACGAAAAATCATCAGGTAAAAACAAATTGCGAACTAATAGAACAATGAAATGAAAATAGATGATACTAATAGAACCATTACTTAAATCTCAGTAGAAAGGTTTCGCAACTCACTGGCGCAGCAACGGATACGTTTACGGCGACGAATATGGTACTATGTAACCACATAGTGCGCACGTTCTACCCGCATATAGTCGTAATTTCCAGTCCGTACGACGGATAGAGTATCAATTTGTTCGATGTGTACCCAAAATCCATTTAAAAATACAGACACTCTGTCAGTTTGTTTTGTCGTGCAGCCATCATTTATAAGGCTTTGGACAATTTTCCCCAATTGGCCGATTGATGAGAAGATTATCGTTCGCGTTGTACATATTCTCCATGCCAGATCAAGCTATATATATATGCATTTGAACAGCCATTCCTTGCTGTCCATTCTATTTGATAAATACGTTCCGTTGGTCGACTTAACATGGGCATGACTTTATTCAATGTTATTTGGTATATTCAAACCACACGTTCATCTCATTTTCCGTCTTCAGGATAGCAGGTGTCTCTACCTTGGAATTTCCAACTCAACCCCATTGAACCATACAAAAACTTACAAGTTTGCGTAATTCCATTTGCATCCCCTTGGGCTTTAGTTTACGCCAACTGTTTCCCCACATGCCTGGGTAGTAGCCTGTTATGAATAGATCAGTAGTCTTGTGGCCATGTATGACACAATTTTGAGATGAAAACCTGAAAATTTCATGGTTCTGTCCGGTCTAAGAACATTATGGAATCTGAACATGAAAATTGGAAACTCCTTGCAACTGGACTCACTGGCTTCGAGCAGTCCAGGTGTTGGAAATTTCCAACCTGATATCCCCTTTATAATGTTGAAACAGTTTCAAACTGAAGGCAGTTTCACTGTAAAATGTTTACCGAAGGTAATATGCAAATACTGGACTAAGAACAACAATTGTTCTACTAAGAACAACAATTGTTCTGAGTTGGGTGGGGTGATACACCACCAAAACAAACCATGTGGCCACGTCCCTGTTTGCAGGACGATATTAATGCTAACTCATTTGGCGTTCCATGCAATCTCGGTATAGTAATTATAAAGTACAAAACTATTCAATGATCCTAATGGCGGTCATAACATTTTGTGAAACGATTTTTTGGCCCCACGTGAATTTTAGGGATGGCTAAGCATATCCGTTGCTATATCAGTGAATGGCGATACCTTTCTACTAACAATTCCCCAGTTAGATTAGCGATCACATAGATTCAGGATAGCAACCATGGTGTAGAAACATGTATCCAAACATGTCCGGAATTTTTTTGTGAAATTTGGCACAAGCGATTATTGTGACACACTCTTTAAGAACCATTGGATATTATAAACTCATTTGCTTCACTTTTATGGCATGAACAATATTTAACATATCACTGTTTTAGGTACCAAGAACTACTGTAAAATATATTTTTTTCAAAAGTGCAGTTCATAGATCCATGATATGATATATGAAGATCACGAGAGGAGACTTAATTATTCTAGATTCGTGAAATTTAAAAACAATTTTCATTTAGAAAGGCAACTACTAATAAATTTTATTTATAATTTTCTCATGTAATACCTACCTTCTAACTGGACTGTAAAATGGGCAATACTCATAACAGGCGACCTGCGGAAACATTCAAATGTAGCGGGGGGGGGGGGGGCTCTATCTGGCTAGCACCCTCTATCAAGGCAAATGTCATTTCGAATCTGCGTCAGAACTAAACCGCTTTATTATGCCTTTGCTGATAAATATATACCAGATATTCTGTTTGATCGATGTTTTATTCACAACAATTTATTTGTAGTTCTGAAATGTTTTATTTTTTTACAAAACGCATGTTATTTTAATTTCGGCCCCAAAGAGCTACATTATTTTATAAACAAAATATAATGGACCCATTATTAGACAAAATTCAAGTTTTGTTATGTCGCTACACATATATGTAATTATGTATATACAAAGATCATTCGCTCGTTTTGAAAAAAATAGACAGAGCAATAGCCTATATTAATAGAGCTAGATAAATGATCTTAGTTATTTAAGACCTTTGTAGATGTCATTCTTTTAAAACGCAAGTTATCGGTGTATAGGAACAGCCTTTGTCCTACAAATAATAGAAGATTACAAGAATGCTGGTTATATAATTATGTTTACTACACGTAACACCGAAATTAAACTGAATCGGAGGGAGACAAGTGGGCCCGATACATACCTATATGTTTGAATCTGATTATGTTTTGTCCTGCATTATCTGCACGAGACAATGCAAGGTAATACTATAATACTAGATTGCTATACTGGTTAATTACAATCCAAGGTAGTAATATAATACTAGACTCTTCCAAGGTAGAGATAGAATGCTATACTGGTTAATTACAATCCAAGGTAGAAATAGAATGCTAGACTCTATTATAATCCAAGGTAGAAATAGAATACTAGACTGGTTAGTTACAATCCAAGGGATATATATAATGCTAGACTCGTTAAATACAATCCAAGGTAGAAATAGAGTACTAGACTGGTTAATTACAATCCAAGGTAGAAATAGAATACTAGACTGGTTAATTACAATCCAAGGTAGAGATAGAATACTAGACTGGTTAATTACAATCCAAGGTAGAGATAGAAAGCTAGACTGGTTAATTACAATCCAAGGTAGAAATAGAATACTAGACTCTTTATTGTAATCCAAGGTAGAAATAGAATACTAGACTGGTTAGATACAATCCAAGGTAGAAATAGAATACTAGACTGGTTAATTACAATCAAAGGTAGAGATAGAACGCTAGACTGGTTAATTACAATCCAATGTAGAAATAATAGAATACTAGACTCTTTATTGTAATCCAAGGTAGAAATAGAATACTAGACTGGTTAGTTACAATCCAAGGTAGAGATAGAATACTAGACTGGTTAATTACAATCCAAGGTAGAGATAGAAAGCTAGACTGGTTAATTACAATCCAAGGTAGAAATAGAATACTAGACTCTTTATTGTAATCCAAGGTAGAAATAGAATACTAGACTGGTTAATTACAATCCAAGGTAGAAATAGAATACTAGACTGGTTAATTACAATCCAAGGTAGAGATATAAAGCTAGACTGGTTAATTACAATCCAATGTAGAAATAATAGAATACTAGAATGGTTAATTACAATCCAAGGTAGTAATATAATACTAGACTCTTCCAAGGTAGAGATAGAATGCTATACTGGTTAATTACAATCCAAGGTAGAAATATAATACTAGAATCTTTATTGTAATCCAAGGTAGAAATAGAATACTAGACTAGTTAGTTACAATCCAAGGTAGAAAGAGAATACCAGACTCGTTAAATACAATCTATGGTAGAAATAGAATACAAGACACTGACAACGGTGGAGATGTTGAAATTATTAAGTATACCACAGGAACCTACTTGGGGAAACTGGACAGAAGTTGCGGCACGAAAGTCCTGTGAAGATGCATTTTCAGTCTACCAGGGCGCCACGGACATGTTCGCAGAATATGCTCAAATCACCACGACTCAGTCGATCGAAAACTGCATGCTTGACATCAAGGTATGTTTCCCCACATATAGCTATAAATGCGGTTACGTATTAACAAACAATTGTTAAGTTGTTATGGCCTGATACGGTAAAGGAAAACCTATTTGCAGTTAGATCATGATAGAGTAGTGCATTATGTATTAGAATAGTTCGTGATAGGTATCCAGGGTGCCTTACTTTGTGCGAATTTATGTGAGAGAATCGGGTACCCTTTTCCCGTATTTAGCGATAAATGTGGTTACTTAATAACAAACATTTGTTAAGATTGTATGGCCTTATACGATAAAAGACAGCCTATTTGCAGTTGGATTGTGATAGCGTAATGTATTATGTATCGGAATATGTCATGACGAGTGGTCCTGTTGCTTTAGTATATGCGCATTTTTGCGTGGCAATCGGGTGGCCTTTTTCCGCATATAGCTATAAATGCGGTTACTTATTGACAAACAATTGTTAAGTTGTTATGGCCTGATACGGTAAAAGACAGCCTATTTGCAGTTAGATCATCATAGAGTAGTGCATTATGAATTAGAATAGGTCGTGATAGGTACACAGGGTGCTTTACCTTGTGCGCATTTATGTGAGAGAATCGGGTACCCTTTTCCCGTATATAGCGATAAATGCGGTCACTTATTATTAACAAACATTTGTTAAGTTTTTATGGCCTTATACGGTTAAAGGCAGCCTATTTGCAGTTAAATAACGATAGAGTGGTATATTGTGTATCACATAGGCCATGATAGGTGCCGCGTGTGCTTTTCTTTGTGCGCATTTATGTGTGATAATCGGGCCCCCTTTCCCTCATATAGCGATAAATGCGGTTACTTATTAACAAACGATTGTTAAGTTTGTATGGACTTACACGGTAAAAGACAGCCTATTTGCAGTCAGATCGTGATAGCGTAGTGCATTATGTATTAGAATATTTCGTGATAGGTACCCAGGGTGCCTTACTTTGTGCGCATTTATGTGAGAGAATCGGGTACCCTTTTACCGTATTTAGTGATAACTGTGGTTACTTATTAACACATATTTATTAAGTTTGTATGGCCTTATACCGAAAAATGCAACCTATTTGCAGTTAGATCGTGATAGCGTAATTTATTATGTATCAGAATAGGTCATGATAAGTGGCCCTGTTGCTTTAGTATGCCCGCATTTTTGTGTGGCAATCGGGTGCCCTTTTCCCGCATATAGCTATAAATGCGGTTACATATTAACAAACAATTGTTAAGTTGCCATGGCCTTATATGGTAAAAGACAGCCTATTTGCAGTTAGATCATGATAGTGTAGTGCATTATGCATTATAATAGGTCGTGAAAGGTACCCAGGGTGCCTTACTTTGTGCGCATTTATGAGAGAATCGGGTACCCTTTTCCCGTATTTAGCGATAAATGTGGTTACTTATTAACTAACATTTGTTTAGTTTGTATGGACTTATATTGAAATAAGTCAGCCTATTTGCAGTTAGATCGTGATAGCGTAATGCATTATGTATTAGATTAGGTCATGATAAGTGTCCCTGTTGCTTTAGTTTGTGTGCATTTTTGTGTGGGAATCGGGTGCCCTTTTCCCGCATATAGCTATATATGCGGTTACATATTACAACAACAAAATGTTAAGTTTTATGGCTTGTTACGATAAAGGGCAGCCTATTTGCAGTTAGTTCGTGATAGAGTGGCATATTATGTATCAAGATATGCTATGATAGGTGCCACGTGTGCTTTAGTTTGTGCGCATTTATGTGTGAGAATTAGGCACCCTCTTCCCGCATATAGCGGTAAATGCGGTTACTTATTAACAAACAATTGTTAAGTTGTTATTGCCTTATATGGTAAAATGCAGCCTGTTTACAGTTAGATCGTAGTAGAGTATTGTACTATGAATCACAATATGTCATGATAGGTGCAGCGAGTGCTTTTGTTTGAGCGCATTTATGAGTGAGAATCGGGTATCCCTTTCCCGCATATAGCGATAAATGCGGTTACAATTGTTAAGTTTTTATGGCATTATACGGTGAAGGCAGCCTATTTGCAGTTAGACACCGCTAGAGTGATATATTGTGTACCATGATAGGTGCAGCGGTTGCTTTACTATGTGCGCATTTATGTGTGATAATGGGGCCTCTTTTTCCCCATATAGCGATAAATGGGGTTACTTATTAACAAACAATTGTTAAGTTATTATGGCTTTATACGGTAAAAGACAGCCTATTTACAGTTAGATCATGACAGAGTATTGCATTATGTATTAGAATAGTTCGTGATAGGTATCCAGGGTGCCTTACTTTGTGCGCATTTATGTGAGAGAATCAGGTACCCTTTTCCCGTATATAGCGATAAACAATTGTATGGCCTTATACGAAAAAATGCAGCCTATTTGCAGTTAGGTCATGATAGTGTAATGTATTATATATCAGATTAGGTCATGATAATATGCCCTGTTGCTTTGGTTTGTGCGCATTTTTATGTGGCAATCAGGTGCCATTTTTTCCGCATATAACTATAAATGCGGTTACTTATTAATAAACAATAGTTAAATTATGGCCTTATACGGTAAAATGCAGCCTATTTGCAGTTAAATCACGATATAGTAGTATATTGTCTATTATACCAGGCCATGATAGGTGCCCTGGTCTTTTAGTTTGTGTGCATTTCTGTGTACCATTTGGCCGCATATAGCGATAATAGCAGGCAAGTGGCTAAATTTAGATGGCCTTATAGGCAAAAATTGAGTCTAATTGCAGTCTGGTTGCGATAGAGTAGTCTATGTTGTTTCAATATAGAACGTGAGGGGTGACCTGATTTCTTCCGATTGTGCGCATCTCTGTGTGAGACTCGGGTACCCTACCCCACATGTAGCGATGAATGCGGTTACTTATCACGATGAAAGCGGCACAAAATGGGTTTAATGTGTGAACATTTTGTTAATATTTCGAGGTGAAGTTCATCAGAATATCGTCTGGAGAATGAATATTTGAAATTAGCATCCATTTCAAGCGCATTACCGTTCAAATATGACAATAACGTACATGGGTAACGTAGGTAACGGGTCGCGGTGGTCGCGGGTACATATCACCAAATAAGATCTCTATATATATATAAATATATATATAGCTATATATATATTATATACACGCGGTGCACAATATTCAACTAATGCTGTTTTAGGCATGATATTTCCAACAGTTGAAAAATTTAACCAAACTTGGAGGAGGTTAAACACCCCACCCCGTGTCGCCACGTCACTATTTAAGTTGTTTACGCAACCAAATCCAATCCGATTTCTTTGATTTCTATTTAATTGGCTTATAAATTTGCCAATCGTCAGATAAATGGTCTTGTCTTCTGGATATGATTTGCATACATAATTACGTGTGTATTATATTGAAGAGTGAGACACTTAGGTCAGAATTTGTTCTTGATTGTCATGCATCAGCGAGATGTTTCCATTAAACAAGAGCATCGCTAGGGCGTGGCAAAATAAGCCCGTGGTAATTTCAACAAAGGGCCACAATGAATAATCCATATATCATTTTTGAAAAACAATCAGATAACTAAAACTAAAGTTATCACCCGGAAACAAAATAATCGGCAAACTCCAAGTCGAAAAGCAACATAACTCCGGCAAAAAATGGCGGGTGGAACCAAAATTCGAACTTGTCCTATATTTTAGGTTAGTATAAACACACATATCAAATTTCATTCCATTCAGTTCAGACGTTATCATCCGGAAACGAAACTTGACCACAAGTTCGAACCAAAATGGCCGTAACTCTGGTGAAAATTGTTGGGCGGAACCCGAGTTCGAACTTGATCTGTATTTTGTTTACTAGTAAACCTACATACCAAATTTCATTCAATTCAATTCAATCTTACTAAAGTTATCATCCAGAAACGAAAAAAGCGAATGGACAGACGGGCGTCTCGCCGAACGGACGGGTGGGCGGACAAACCAATAATATAATATGTTCCGTTTTTTTCAAAATGGTCCTATAAACCGAATTAATTTTCTTAACATATCAATCGGTGCCAATATTGGCGCCAATTTTATGTAAATTATATTGAAAGTAAATAGAATTTGATATGAAACGAAATACACAAATATGCATGTCAAAACAATAGCGCAGATACACAGGAAAAACTTCATATAGGGAAATTAATTTATGGCTGCCATTTTGGAAGCCATCTTCGATAAATAAAGGTTCAAACTACTGACAACTGATATTGAGCTTTGCTTTAGAGCTCTGCTATTTGCTAGAGACAAATACTAACCGAATGCATAGCTACAATGTGTCTAGTTAAGACTAACATGGATAAATGTTCGTCAACGTATGATCCGACGTTTAGCGTTATTGTGTTCATATGCCTAGAGTTAATTTCTAGATTGAAGATTCTACATTGAAATAACCTCGTTCTATGCACGTTTTGTTATGACAGCTCAGTGGAGGCACTACGTGGACTGAGGCCCATATAACATCATTCAATTCACACGCAACAAAGGAAGTGAGTAGAAACCAGACAATCATGGAAACTGTTTCGCCGTTGGTCGAAGGAAAAACAATTCTCGAAACAATCCTCGAGAAAGTGTGCGACCGAAACTGCTCTGGGCAAGGAACATGCCTACAAGGTAAAAAACACCACCAACGAATACAACTTCTAATATCAAGGTGATGACACTCCACCGGAGTCAGGGCGCTATCGTTAGGGTAGTATGTAATCTCTACCAGAGCGCACCAGTCATACTTCCTTTCTGTCACCGGCTGGGTAGTAGTCTGTGGTTTCTATATACAGCGTGAGTTTTCCAGTCAAAATTGCGAAAACCGATCGCCCCAAAGTCAAATTTCCTATGTGGCTTGACAACAATTCCCGAACTAAAAACTTAATGACAGAATGGAGACTAATGCGATAGTTTTGTTGACGATTTTCACAAGCTACTATATTCATAATTGCAGCAAATTAGAACTCTTGTAATTGACTTGTCATGCGTGTTGTCGTGACAATATCGTCCATGTGCGTTTAGACATTTGTGTTGATTAAATAATCGGAGAACCAAGTTTCGCATTATAGTTCTTTTGTTCTAGTGGGACTTTCCAAACTTAATGTACGAACTTACATACATTTTGTGCTTAATAATGGCAAAATGTTGCTATGTTCGCTTAGTATATATCTTATTACATGTATCACGAAATTCCACCAAATGTGGGTAAGATAGCAGCCGTCTTACCGATTCATCAAGGGAGGTAAACACTGCATGGAGTTTGGTAGTATGGTTCGAAGCTCGAAAGTCAGAACCATCTTCTGAAATTATTATTCAAATTACAGTCAGAACCAAAGTGTGAGCTTGTGTGTATAAAAGTCAATATATTTTCACATGTATACTTGTTGATGATAGTTGTTTTGCAAACTTTTATAACATTTATTTTATTGGGCATGAACCCAATTTGAAGGCATTGCATCCCTTATTTCAACTGAAATCAGCATACGTACTTTTTAAATAAATACAAGGGCCATAACTCTATAGCTAGAAGAATTATGACATTTCAGGACATTTCGTTTTGTTTTGTTACAATCTGCTCACATGAACTGAATTTATCATCCGAACAAACATTGTATTCCACTGTATGATACAATTGGGTGCTGCCAGCCTGCATGGAATGGTTTTAAAAGTATAACATAAAGTGATCCAGCCAGGCAGGCAGACCAGGTAAAAGCAAATGTTATCACTGATAGGGTATAGTTATTTCCGGGTACACAAACAAATCACCATGCCAATTTTCACTGAAAACTCTTCGAATGCAAATATTGCATATCTCTGTCTATATTACATCACAAATGCCGGTTTCATCAGAAAAGCTTTGGTTTGATCAAGTCTGAGTTTAGTGTGCCTGTCATTTGCAGAATGAGTTCCACAGGGTGTGAATTTAGTGACGCTATCCCGCACAGCGGGCTAACATAACTAAATTCACCCTCTGGTGACCCCATTCTGCGTAGGCCTCATCTCCTCTGGAAAGTTTCTTTATTATCAAATTTCTATAGAAACGTCTTCACATAAATTCTAGTTCTATATAGTTTAGTTTCTCTATATCCCAAAATTTGCAGACGACACATTGCATAATTGAGGTTCCCAATGGGTATACATCACCATATTCAACATTTGGGAACTTCAATCTGAGTCTATGTCTCCCATAGCATATAAGGTCATGCAGAATGAGGTCCACCGAGGGTGCATTTGGTGATGACAGTCCGCTATACTAGATAGCATAACTGAATTAACCCCTGGGGACCTCATTCTGCAAATGACAGACACTCTAAAAACTCAGGCTTGGGTTTCATCCACAGGAAAGTGCACGTGCAATCCCGGATTCCTTGGAACAGATTGTTCGGGCGACACAACTGTCCCTCCAGAAATCATAGATACACCTTTAGGAGGTAAATGTGACAGCTCTCAACGACCATGTCGGAGATTTCAACTGTTTGTTAACTGGGCATTCTCTGCTCCACTGACGTGCCACTTCTCATTTTACAAGGTCAGTTCACGATACACGACCGGCTTATAGACACAATAGTAGTCAAACTTTCATAAGGTGGTGTTCTGCGTACCAGACAAAGGGAAATGTTATCAAAGATAACATGCACATCATAATATGCGTTATTATTCCCAGAAACATTGGATGATGATGTCACACATATTTCATGATTATTTTTGGCAAGTTAAGTATTGTAATGTCAAAGTGTCCAGTTATTGGAAATTTCCAACCTGCCACCATCCCTTCAGTCCTAAAGTTTTCTACTTTTGTTCTAAAAACAACATATTTCACACTAATCTTTTTGGGAAAATTAAACTGTACATGAACGATATCAAACAATTTTCGGTCTGATATTTCCAATAGTTTCAGAAACTGTCCGTCCTTTATTTGACGAAGGAGGATGGGATGACAGCCGTTCTGCGCCCGCGGGGCAACCAGATCGTAAAATCTCCGACTTGAGCTAGCATTTGGCCTCTGGAGATAACCAATTTGCCGAAGAAATTCAGTAACAATGGGGCATAATTCTGTACCTATAAAATGCCAAGCATTATATGTGAGGCAATTTGATTCCGAAACTTAGTGTCAAATCCAGCAAAGAGTGGTTAATGTTTTACAGGTTACGACACATGGCACAGAATATACTGGTCGTAAATCAAATGCCACAGCCATCAGAAGATTCGGAGAAGAGGTTTTATGCGAACTTCCCGCTAGTCGGAGAAAGAGAGCTCTTGATGACAATGTCATCGCAGAAGGCATTGGTGTGAGGTTGAGTTACGACGGAGCAAATATCGGTCAAGAATACAAGATTGTTGTGTACGATGGGGCGTGCGTCGAGTGTACTGATCTAGAAAACTGCACACAAACGGTAAGTAGGGGCGTGGTTAGATGGTCCCCGTTTTGAGAGGGGTGTCCACATAGAAGTTTACAATTTCATCCCCAGCAAGTTCGAGAAGTTTCATTTGGACCCACACGCGTTGGAATTTTTGCAACTGCTGGTCATTTCAGTTCAAAATTTTTAAATCACGTACATTGTATACCTATGGTTCCCGCTATATATACATTGTACCTATACATTTTGTATAGTATCTATGGCACCCGCTATATCCACGTTGTGCAGTACATATGGCGCCCGCTATTTACATGTTGTACATATGGCGCCCGCTATATTCATGTTGTACCTGTGGTGCAACTTTGCGTGTAAGTTGTGATCATACAACTGATCATACGGTAATAACATGTAAATAAGCATATCTCTGACATGTTTAGTGCACACGTCGGCCATTGTGTGTGTAAGATATGGTCATACAGCAATACAATGCATATAAACATATCTCTGACATGTTCATGCAGTGTATCTGATTGTGGCGTCACTCTGTGTAAGCTATGGCCATTTGACATACAGCAATTAAATGTCAATAAGCATAATTATCTTTGATATGTTCATTGTTTCGCCCAATTTGGGCGGTTGTATGGTGGTGGATTTTCATCTGATGTGTGTGTCGGAATAAATGAGGTGGAGGATTTCTGTAAATGTTAGCCCAAACTACATTTCCAAGTAACGATGGTTTTGTTGTTTATTTTGAGGAATCATACCACATCAGATGAATTCAGCCCCAATATATTAACAGTTGTCATGTAAAACATTTGCAGTAGGTTAGCGTTATTTGGTATTTGCGAATGTCGTTTAACATGGGGAAAATAGACTACTTCGCTTGAACGGGCATGTGCATTTGTCGTTTTTTAATGTATAGCAACTTGATACTCAATAACAGAGGCCTGCTCTGTCAAATACAGTCGCTCTATTTGCGATATTAATTGGGAAACTTTCTAAATTAAACTAAGCACAAACGGATACATGCTGCAAATTAAGGAAGCTTGCTCACGATTATGGCGCCATCTATAAAGGGTGCCGGAAACCGACCCACTCGCCCCAGGGCCGACTCGCCCCAGTCGACCTGGGCCAGCTCGGGACACACTATAAAGTGTATGCCGAGGCCGGCTCGGAATAAAACGTGTATACGGGGTGTTATATGGCGTTTGGTCCGTTGTTTCTCAATGAATATTATTGAAATATGTCCGGACTGGGACATGGAATACAATAACGTTTGAATTGTTTTTAAATTCACAAATTTGTTGATTTTATTCAACTTTGTCGTTCTGAAACAAACTATAAAGTGTATGCGGCCGGCTCCAAATAAAAGGTGTAAGCGGGCTTGATGTCGCATTATCTTCTTTGTTTATAAATGGACATGACTTAAATTTAGTACATATGTCCGGGTTATGACATGGAAAACATTAACGTTTGAATTATTTTTAAATTCACAAATTTGTTGATTTTATTCAACTTTTCGTTCTTTCATTCTATAAAGTGTAAGCGGTCGGCTCCATTTAAAAGGTGTAAGCGGCCTATGTGCTTAGGGTTATAGGTAATCGGATGAACTAATTGGCGACTCTAAACTATTGTGTTTTGGGGTATTTGAGGTTTTTTTGTGAAATAATAATTTAGAAAGTGAATACATTTATTTTAAATGATCTTTATTTAATCATAATAAACACATAAAATATAATAACAGACATGAGACATACATGATTTATAAACTGTTAACAAAAGATATCAAACTCAATACATGACAAAGATGACTCAATGAAGTTTATAAAGTGCACATAAAAATATTAAGGTAAGAATCTTTTTAAGGAAGCCGATAAAATTAAATTTTAATTAAATTTAAAATTAAAAGTGACAATTATTATTTTACTGTTATAAATATAAAAATATTATTGAAATTATTATGTCAATTTTGTTAATTAATTATTAATTAACTTTTTTTAAATATAAACTTTATTATTCATATATATTGTTGTCACCGATTTAGGTTGTCTTTTGTCTATAAAAATAAAATATTCTGTCGATATATAGTTTCATCATTGTGCGGTCGAAACATCCACAACAGTCTTACAAAAATCAACGTTTCTGGTTTTGCATTTTTTATGTTTAGAATGCAGCAAAAAGGGAGATAACTTGCCAAATGTCATTAAAACATCGATAAATCTGGTGTATAGATCGAAATTGTGTACAAATTTCGGGATTGAAAAAAGACCACACAATGATGAAACTATATATCGATCGAATATACATGTCTCAAAGTTATCGGGGCGGAATGCCCTTAACAACAATATTTTCAATCCCATCATTTTATAGACAAAAGACAACCTAATTCGGTTGAACAAGGAGAGGTGTTAACAATTAAAGTGCAAGATAACTAGTCGTGACTGGTATGCAAAATTAGGCATTTCGATTACACCCTTTTACGACCGGGTAGCATCATATCGCACGTTCCTAACTTGAATTTCACGTGCCACAAATGTACATTTTTATATTTCCACAGCCAATATTGCTACTTGTGCTAACAAATATTTATTAAAATGGTCAAATGTCACAGTCAATATATGAGCTGCATTAGATCATCCTACAAATAGTCCTTGAATGTCGAAATGTTTGACAGTTCCGCTTGTTTGTTATCGTAACTTGCACTTTAACTATCATAAGTAACCATGAAAAACCCCCACACTCTTTTGTTAATGGTAGTCTTTTATATTTTTAAACTATAGATTAACTATATAGTTTACAATGTGCTAGAATTTATCCAAAATATGACAAATTGTATCTTGTTTTAGTGGAAATAAGTCACATGATAGCAGAAAATAACTCAATATAACACAGTATAAACAGTATACACCTTATACACAATCATACACCTCTACCAGCATGAGAACAAAAATTAGAATATCGGAATTGTCCGGTATAAGAGAAGAATCGAACGCATTCTGAGAGGTGCCACCCAGCACCGAACATGAAACTGTAAATTCTATGAATTCGGTAGGCTATATTGCCGATTTGCTTAGATCAATCGACTGGCGGATTTCAGCGTCGACTTGTTTAATAATCGAGTCGACGCCGATTAGTCAAATAATTGTTTCAACGCTAGTCAGAAACCATATATGCCTTGTGTAACAACAGTGAACTACTTCGAAAAGATCTATTGAACTTGAGAAGGATTGGTTTTGCAACAAATAGGTACCGACAGTATGATGATTATTATTATTATTATGACAATAGTCGTCAGCAGCTTTTGAGATAAAATACATGTATGTCACTGCGGATGGTCAGTTGAGCTCTTGATCTGCATGGCAGGTGTTACACGTGTGGTAATCAAAGAGTAATTACATGGAGTAATAACTGGATTTCTTTATAATCTTATATAGCCATCAACGTTTTCCGAGTTTTGATGAAAAACATGGGCGCCAATGACCATCTTCGATTTTATTCTTTCAATGATTCAATAATTTGGTATACCCTACTTGTCCAATCGTTAATAAACTTCATATGGATCTTCGGGATAACAACAAGATGGGAGTAGTGTAGTTTTTCCGAATTTCGTTAAAAAACATGCCACTGACAGCGATTTTGGATGTTACTATTAGCATTTCTAAACCCTTTAGCACAGACCACAGTCCACTTCACTCATCCGATCATCACCAAACTTCATATTTATCTTGATATTGATCTATTAGATAAGAGCTATCAAATATTTTTTGAATTTCATAGGAAAAAATGGTCGCCAGCGGCATTATTGCATTTACGTTATATGTTATCGCGTCATGTCGATATCTAGTATTACTTAGAAATTTCAGCTTTCCAGATTCATAATTGCTCCATTGACTGTAACTGATGAAATTATCCCCCTCTTCGGATAGAGTGTCACTGAAACTTTATTTTGTCAGACTGCCTGTAGTCACTGATTATATGTGGAAATAATCTGTAATAAGATGTAGCACTGTTTTATTTTATATTTACATGTAGTGCTGTTATTTATACAACAATTCCACCCAGGCTTCTCAACGGTACACAGTACCGGTACCGGTACCGCCGGTACTCGGGCATTTTTGCGGTACCGGTACTGGTGTGCAGTACCGCCGGTACTCGGTACTGTGGTTGCATATATGCACATTCGTAGACCAGCAGGCTGTTTGGCAAAATACAGTAGTATCAAGTTTCGCTCTTTAAACTACACGCGATGTACATCGATCGTGATTGTATTCATGGCGAGAGAGGTCGATCTCGGAAGGGTGGGTCCTGGTTTTTATGTGTCTATTATAACTCTTCAATGGTTAAATTCCAATTTTTTGAAAGCACGGCATTGTGATATTGTTTTAATCTTGTGATTGGAACTTGGGATTGCAACTTATCTTTTTGCCTTTATTATTGCCCAGTTGTGGCAATTATACACTAAACCCAGTTACAATTTCTTATCATTTATTCACCAACAACCCCACCCACAAGTATGTCCCCACACGTTTTGATTAATCACATACACAGGTACCCGTTCACATGTCGTATCAGTTTGCAAATAAGGTCGACCATTTTGAATTTAAATGGGACTCATGGAACCTTCAGTTATAGAATCAAATCGGCAACGAATATCCACGAACCGTGCACAATGTAATTTGCTGAATAGACATGATAGTTCATATTTGGTATAGGAACACGTGGAGAGAAATTGTTGCCTAACTTGACTCATTATTGTTTAGATTTAAAATGGCCGACCGCGCGACTTTGCAAATACATTTATTCTGATTGAATATTGTGAAGTGAAAACCACCGATGTGTGTCGCGTTACGGAACACTTTCTATCAGTTGATCTTGAATTTTACTATTTTTATGACTAAATAATTTGGTTGATCCTACAGACGACATCCCTTGTCCGATCGTCACCAGATTGCACAATGATCTTCTGGATAACCAGGATGAGAGTAATCTAATTTTTCCGAATTTCGTTAAAAAACATGACCACAGGCAGCAATTTTGTATCTTACTCTTTGCATGACTGAATTCTTTAGCACCTGGACAGACCACATCCCTCATCTGATAGTCACCAAACTTCATATTGATCTTCGGGGTGACCACTAGATGGGAGCTATCGAATGCTTTGAATTTCTTTGGAAAACATTGTCGCCAGCAGTCATCTTCTATTTTGGTTTTTATATACATGTATATCTCTTCATGAGGATAGCCAGTATTACTTAGGTAGTTCAACTTTCCGCATTCCTGTCATCATTTGAAATATAAAAATTTACCTGATACATGTAGTCCGTTGAAAATTAACAAGCGTCCATAAATTAAATTATTTACTTATGATCCTATTATTCCTCACAATCACATGCACCCTTCAAAATTTTGTTTCGTCGTATTTATTTTTAATGACCCCTATAGTAATATTGATATAGATACATTTGTCAAACATTTCTTTGTACAATATACAGGTATATAGTTTGTAACTAAATCTAGAAATATATAATACTAGGTGATGTACTCGACTTCGTTCGGGCTATTTAGGGATTTCTTTGTGATCGCCTCGATCTGGGCAGTGCCCGGTATATACAGCGTCTGGACAAACTATTGTTCAATTGGTCCAGAAACATGCCTATATCAGCACGTTCGAGGACATGGTCCCACATGAAATTGGACCCGTCCATATTGCTCCCGGAATCAAAGTAGTCCTACACACAAAATTTTAGTCGGATCGGTCAAGGTCCTATACATGCCTATGAGCGAGGTCAAGTTGACACGTTAAATACCAAATCCGAGTCGGATCGGTCGAGCAGTGTTCGAGTCTATAACACACATAGATACATGTATTCATTTCGCCCAATTTGGGCGGTTCTCTAGTGGTGGTTAATTGTGCAACGTGTGTGCCAAGGAAACGCAGACGCAGCATTTGTGTAAATGTTAGCCCAAACTACATTTCGGCTATATTTGAAGTAACGACAGTTTTGTTATTTATTTCGAGGAATAATACCGCATCAGATGAATTCAGCCCAAATATGTTAACAGTTTTCGTGTAAAACATTTGCAGTAGGTTTGCGTTATTTGGTATTTGTGGATGTCCTTTAACATGGCGAAAATAGACTACTGCGCTTGAACGAGCATGTGAATTTGTCGTTTTTAATGTATAGCAACTTAATAATCAATAACGGAGGCATTCTCTGTCAAATACAGTCGCTCTATTTACGATATTAATTGCTGAACTTTCTAAATTAAAATACGCGTAAACGGGTACCTACTGTAAATTATAGAAGGTGTCGGAATCGGCCTAATCGCCCCAGGGCCAACTCGCCCCAGTCGACGTGTGCCAATTCGGTACACACTATAAAATGTATCCAAACCCGAGGCCGGCTCGAAATAAAAGTTGTATACGGGTGTTATATAGCGTTTGGTCCGTTGTTTCTGAATGAATATTATTGAAATTTGGTGTATATGTCCGGGCTGGGACATGGAATACAACAACGTTTGAATTGTTTTTAAATTTACAAATCTGTTGATTTTATTCATTTTGTTTCGTTCTGAAACACACTATAAAGTGTATGCGACCGGCTCCAAAATAAAAGGCGTGAGCGGACTTGATGTCGCATTATCTTCTTTATTTATAAATGGAGAAGACTGAAATTTAGTACATATGTCCGGGTTATGACATGGACAACATTAACGTTTGAATTGTTCTTAAATTCACAAATTTGTTGATTTTATTCAACTTTTCGTTCTTTCATTCTATAAAGTGTAAACGGTCGGCCCCATTTAAGGTTAAGCGCTTATGTGCTTAGTGTTATAGGTAATCGGATTAACTAATTGGCGACTCTAAACTATTGTGTTTTGGGGTATTTGAGCTTTTTTGTGAAATAATAATTTAGGACGTGAATACATTTATTTTAAATGATAACTTTATTTAATGATAATACACACATAAAATATAATAACGAACATGAGACATTCATGATTTATAAACTGTTAACAAAAGATATCAAATTCAATACATGACAAAGATGACTCAGTGAAGTTTATAAAGTGAACATAAAAAACATTAAGGTAAGAATCTTTTTAAGGAATGCAACTTGATTTAATGATAATAAACACATAAATTAAAATAACAAACAAGAGACATACATGATTTATAAACTGTTTACAAAAGATATCAAATTCAATACATGACAAAGATGACTCAGTGAAGTTTATAAAGTGAACATAAAAATATTAAGGTAAGAATCTTTTTAAGCATTACTAAACCCTTTAGCACAGGCCACAGTCCACTTCAATCATCCGATCATCACCAAACTTCATATTTATGTTGATATTGATGACTTGAAACATATTTTATTTGCAAAATATACAAAAGGGATTGGGGCACAAGATTTTGCAACTTATGAAGCCCCTCTCCTAATACAATATTGTAACACACATGTGATCAAGATGACGGTACAAACTTATTTACATGGTGAGTAGTTATGGGAGATATAGTGTGTAGCGCCTGTAGCGCCTTCCAGAGATGATCCAACATGAGATTGCTTCTTATCTGTGAGAAAATTTGTATTTGAAGAATGTCACTATTTTATTAATGTTGGAATGATTGACAAGTGCCAATATATTATCTATTCTAAGCACTTTTGTGTTGGTTGTAAAATATAATGGTACACTTGATTCGTTCTCTATTTTGTTATTGTTGTGCTCTGGAAGGCAATACAGATGATAAATCAGAATGAGATGTTTGAATGGGAGGTTTGTCCACTTGTGAGGTAAAAGTTGAAATTCCGGAAGCAAGTATAGATTCGCAAATAAGATAAATATAATCATTAGGGGTCAAAACGCTTAGTCGCTGCAATATATTGCTTTGTGATGGAAAATAGTTTCATATTTTGTTGGGACGAGAGATAAGGTAATCCACACATGAGTTCTGAAATATGGCTTACTTTGAGATTTACGCGGTCTAGTTTCTCAAAGAGAACTGAGCGCTCACGTTGGTACAATGGGCACATGAAGAAATAGTGATATGCGTCTTCAGATCTATTTCCACATGAGCATGCGGGGCTGTCAGCGATATAATTATTGAACATATCACATCGGAGTTCACTGCAAAAATTACGTATGCGACAATGAAAAATGTTGTATTTCCTGCGTCCAGCATAGAAATGTAGAGGGGGGCTGATTGTGGGATCTATATGATACAAGTTGGTTTTAAAGGTAGAAGATTGATCAGCATCGGTGATTACTTTGGGAAGCTTATTCCATTCTAACACCATCGCTGGAAAAAGGACTGTTTGAAGTGTTCAGTATTGCAATAGTATGAGTAAAATTTACCGGGGCGTCTCCAATTATAATCTGCAACCTCGTGTGATCTGGGGGGAAGTGTATTGGCTAGATAAGAGGGGGCTAGATTATTGATTATTTTATAGAGTGCCTGCAGTTTATGTAGTTGACGTCGTTTATTGAGTGATGGCCATCCGACCTCCTGTAATACCGTGTTGTCCGAAGCAGAACGGGTGATACCACTGACTATCCGTCCAGCGTCGACATGAAGCCAGTCAAGCTTCTCTAACATATAATTTGAGGCATTGTCCCAGACGGCGTCTGAATAATCAAATAAGGGTAAAATATATGTTTTGTAAATAATTTCAATGGTTTTCCGGTTGAGTTGATATTTAATCCGCCGGAGTTGAGCCAGACGTGAGGCAATTCTTTTGACAGACCCTTCAATGTGTGCGTTCCATTTGAGATTTGATTGGAGTGCCAGACCTAAGTGTATATGCTTGTCCACGAAGTTGATTGAATTTCCTACGAAATTGAGGTTTGGTTTCACTGTTGAGGGCGCAACTAATGAAAAGGACATGCCAACTGTTTTAGTTGGGTTGAAACTGACCAACCAGTTTTGGGACCACGCTGTAATTTTGTCTAAATCGCTGTTCATAGTATGTTCAAGTATATTAAGATCAAAGTGACTGTTCGTGAGGCAAGTATCGTCGGCATACATTCTCGTTATTGATTCAATACCGTCGGCTAAATCATTTATATAGACTAAGAACAAAAATGGCCCCAGGATTTACCCTTGTGGAACTCCCGCTGGGATGACCTCGTATTTTGAAAATGTGTCATTGATTAGGACCCTCTGCGTCCGATTTTCTAGGTAGTTTTCTATCCAATGATCTATCAGATGAGAGCTATCAAATATTGTTTGAATTTCATTGGCCAGCGGCCATATTGCATTTACGTTATATGTTATCGCGTCATGTCGATATCTAGTATTACTTAGAAATTTCAGCTTTCCAGATTCATAATTTCTCCATTGACTGTAACAGATGAAATTACCCCCCTCTTCGGATAGAGTGTCGCTGAAACTTTATTTTGTCAGACTGTCTGTATAGTCACTGATTATATGTGGCAATAATATGTAATAAGATGTAGCACTATTTTATTTTATATTTACATGTAGTGCTGTTTTTATACAACAATTATAACCCCCCCCCCCCTAGATCATCATGTGATCGACCATACATCGCGTGTGAGGACCTGGTTGAATTAAGGGGGGTTTTATGGATCACTTTTGTCATCAAGCTAGATTATACTTATGCCATTTAATGGCATGTTTCTAACGTGGAGGGGTAGATATGCTTGAGACCCCACCACTCTTCAATTCACACCAAGTTCTCAGCTGTCATGTTCGGATATTAGAAACATAGCCATGATATATGGTTTATTTTGTGTATACTAGTAATATAGTTATTTTCAGTACCTTTATATACCAGTACTGTGTATAACAGTGCATATAAATGAATCCATGTGTACATGTATATTGATTCAACGGATTCAGTGGTTTTGTCCATCAGTCTATCAAATTTGCGGGGAAAACATGTCCAACAGCAATACACCCTGCTAAATTTCAAATTTGAATCAATTGGCGCACCCTGCAGCCAGCTTTTATTGGAGAACTTTTTCTCATGTGGATATTTTGGGTCATCACTAGATGTGAGCCATATTTTGTTCTCAGACTTTCCTTGTGAACACATCACTGCCAGCGGTGATCTTGAATTTTACTATTTTATGGCTAAATAATTTGGTTGATCCTACAGACGACATCCCTTGTCCGATCGTCATCAAATTTCACAATGATCTTCTGGATAACCAGGGTGAGAGTAATCTAATTTTTCCGAATATCGTTAAAAAACATGACCACAGGCAGCAATTTGGTATCTTACTCTTTGCATGACTGAATTGTTTAGCAACTGTATAGACATATCCCTCATCTGATAGTCACCAAACTTCATATTGATCTTCGGGGTGACAACTAGATGGGAGCTATCGAATGGATTGAATTTTTTTGGAAAACATTGTCGCCAGCAGTCATCTACTATTTTGGTTTTTATATACATGTATATCTCTTCATGCGGATAGCCAGTATTACGTAGGTACTTCCACTTTCCGTATTCCTGTCATCATTTGAAATATAAAAAATTACCTGATACATGTACCCTTCAAAATTTGTTTCGTCGTATCTATTTTAATGACCCGTATGTTAATATTGATATAGATATATTTGTCAAACATTTCTTTGTACAATATACAGGTATTTAGTTTGTAACTAAATCTAGAAATATATAATACTAGCTGGTGGACCCGACTTCGTCCGGGATGTTCCCCTCTGATTTTCGGAGAATTGCGCGATTTAATCTTGAATTGACAATTTTAAAGGTGAAGGTCATGTCGGGGTCACGATTTGACCCGTCAAAAACACTTCCCGGACTAAAGTGCCCGACAAAAGTACCCGTCGAAATCAGCCCGGCTTTACCCGATTTGACCTTGAATAGACAATTTTGAAGGTCAAGGTCACGTCGGGGTCATGATTTGACCCATCCAAAACACTCCTGGGACAAAAGTAACGGTAGGTATCAAATTTCGTTGAAATCCTTCCGTTTTACCAGATTTTACCTTGAATTGATCTTTTTGAATGTCAAAGTCAGGTCGGGGTCAAGATTTGACCCGTCCAAAATACTTCCTGGAAATAATTTCCCCTAGGTATCAAATTTCGTCAAATCTGTCCGGCAGTCTTCCCGGCCATAGCTAACAGACAAACAGACAGACAAAAGTCCCAAAATAAATATTAGACTAGTTGATGTACCCGACTTCGTTCGGGCTATTTAGGGATTTCTTTGTGATCGCCTCAATCTGGACAGTACCCAGTATATACAGCGTCTGGACAAACTATTGTTCAATTGGTCCAGAAACATGTCTATATCAGCATGTTCGAGGACATGGTCCCACGTGAATTTGGACCCGTCCATATTGCTCCCGGGATAATAGTAGTCCTACACACAAACTTTTAGTCGGATCGGTCAAGGTCCAGAAACATGCCTATGAGCGAGGTCAAGTTGACACGTTAAATACCAAATCCGAGTCGGATCGGTCGAGCAGTGTTAGAGTCTATAACACATACACACATGCATTCATACATACACACATACATACAGACAGATATTCCAAAATGTATAATCGATAGCTACAACAATTCAATGGTAGATAGTTCACGGGCGACCTGATGCATGCATCTTAGTTTTCTTGTTTCGGCCAATTTGGCCGGTTACTTCATGTGAGTTTTTCATCTGACGTGTGTGTCGGAATAATGATGTGGAGGATTTATGTAAATGTTAGCCCAAACTACATTTCCAAGTAACGATGGTTTTGTTGTTTATTTTGAGGAATAATACCGCGTCAGATGAATTCAGCCCAAATATGTTAACAGTTGTCGTGTAAAACATTCGGCAGTAAGTTAGCGTTATTTAGTATTTGTGGATGTCCTTTAACATGGGGAAAATAGACTACTGCGCTTGAACGAGCATGTGAATTGTCGTTTTTAATGTATAGCAACTTTATAATCAATAACAGAGGCATTCTCTGTCAAATAAGGTCGCTCTATTTACGATACCAATTGGGGAACTTTGTAAATTAAATTACGCGTAAACTTAACCTGCTGCAAATAGAAAAGGTGTCGGAATCGGCGTACTCGCCCCAGGGCTAACTCGAATTGTTTTTAAATTTACAAATTTGTTGATTTTATTCATTTTGTTTTCGTTCTGAAACACACTATAAAGTGTATATAATATAATAACGAACACGAGACATACATAATTTATGAACTGTTAACAAAAGATATCAAATTCAATACATGACAAAGATGACTCAGTGGAGTTTATAAAGTGAACATAAAAACATTGAGGTAAGAATCTTTTTAAGGAATTCAACTTTATTTAATGATAATAAACACATAAATTAAAATAACAAACATGAGACATACATGATTTATAAACTGTTAACAAAAGATATCAAACTCAATACATGACAAAGATGACTCAGTGAAGTTTATAAAGTGAACATAAAAATATTAAGGTAAAAATCTTTTTAAGCATTACTAAACCGTTTAGCACAGTCCACTTCACTCATCCGATCATCACTAAACTTCATATTTATCTTGATATTGATCTATCAGATGAGAGCTATCAAATATTTTTTTAATTTTATAGGAAAAAATGGTCGCCAGCGGCCATATTGCATTTACGTTATATGTTATCGCGTCATGTCGATATCTAGTATTACTTAGAAATTTCACCTTTCCAGATTCATAATTGCTCCATTGACTGTAACAGATGGAATTATTCCCCTCTTCGGATAGAGTGTCACTGAAACTTTATTTTGTCAGACTGTCTGTATAGTCACTGATTATATATGGCAATAATCTGTAATAAGATGTAGCACTATTTTATTTTATTTTATATTTACATGCAGTGCTGTTTTTATACAACAATTCTAATCCCCCCTAGATCATCATGTGATCGACCATACATCGCGCGAGGACCTGGTTGAATTAAGGGGGGTTTTTATGGATAACTTCTGTCCTCAAGCTAGATTATACTTATGACATTTAATGGCATGTTTCTAACATGGAGGGTTAGATATGCGTGAGACACTCCTGGGACAAAAGTAACAGTAGGTATTATATTTCGTTGAAATACTTCCGTTTTACCAGATTTGACCTTGAATTGATCTTTTTGAATGTCAAAGTCAGGTCGGGATCAAGATTTGACCCGTCCAAATAGTCCAGAAACATGCCTACATCAGCACGTTCGAGAACATGGTCCCACGTGAAATTGGACCCGTCCATATTGCTCCCGGGATCGAAGTAGTCCTACACACAATTTTTTAGTCGGATCGGTCAAGGTCCAGAAACATGCCTATGAGCGAGGTCAAGTTGACACGTTAAATACCAAATCCGAGTCGGATCAGTCGAGCAGTGTTAGAGTCTATAACACATACACACATGCATTCATGCATACACACATACGTACAGACAGGTGTTCCAAAATGTATTCGCGCTGGACCGAAAAAAACTTTAGCCAAAAGTTTAGCTAAATGAAAATTTTATTAGCCAAATGAAAAAAACTTTAGCCAAATGTTTTTTGGCCAAATTTAAAAAACTTTGGCCAAATTAAATCATCGTTTTCTGGTCGGTTCACAATTAATGACGTAAAATCTAACATACACAGGTGAAATACACAATAATTTAAATAATTTTTTGGAACTAGAAGTATTTTTATATATATCATTTATTAAAAATTTATTAATCGGTATGTGAAAGAGTGATTTGGAGGGGGGGGGGGGGGGGGGGGGTAACCCGGGATTGTCCTTCTTAATGTCATTATTTTTTTGTTTTATATCAATATCTTTTTTTAAATCATTAAATATTTATCCTTGCGAAAATATCTAACTGACATCTGGAAACTAATAACTTAATATTGTTACGCCATTATCAAATTACAATCTGTCATAAAAGCATGCATATTATTTTAACTGTATCGGTATTGACGACAAATAGCCACAAAATATCTGTCGTGATTCACTTTGTCTGATTAAGCTATTGTCTTACACTTGGTGCTCATAAACCTCGACCGTCATAAATACAATGTCATCATAAACGTGCATTGTGCAGGAGCGCCGTGAGTGACCAGACAAACAATGGGCTGAATGGGGGATTAGGGGATTAAATGTAATAATTAATAATGACCTTTTGCTGCTTCGTGCAGAGTGACGTAATCTTTCTCCAGATTAAAACAGCCTGTTACGAACAAATTGCTTATATACAGGCGTCAATGCACTTTACAAAACATTGCTTTCTTCACATTGTCATAATTCAACCACGGTCGGTTTAATGTCCATGCGTCTTTGAATGTCCGTCTTGTGAAAACTAAAGATGATTGCATATCACTTTGTGATCGCTTGGTTGATAGAGTTGTCGATCGGGTTTCCCTTTGTACGATATTTCATAAGTACGAAAATAATGAAATACTTTCGTCACCTAACTTCGTCTTGAATGTCGATCTATTGAGCGCTTTTATTAATTAGCTTTCTATCTCCATGCTTTCAGTCTCCATTTGGGTTCAAAAAAAGTTTAGCCAAAAGTTTAGCCAAATGAAATTTTTATTAGCCAAATTCGAAAAAGATTAGCCATTGGCTAATTTGGCTACCGACAGCGCGAACACTGGGACTCCAGACGCTGCATATACCGGGCACTGCCCAGATCGAGGCGATCACAAAGAAATCCCTAAATAGCCCGAACGAAGTCGAGTACATCAGCTAGTATTATATATTTCTAGATTTAGTTACAAACTATATACCTGTATATTGTACAAAGAAATGTTTGACAAATGTATCTATATCAATATTACCATAGGAGTAATTAAAAATAGATACGACGAAACAAAATTTTGAAGGGTGCATGTGATTGTGAGGAATAATATGATCATAGGTAAATTTAATTTATGGACGCTTGTTATTATCATTGGACTACATGTATCAGGTAAATTTTTATATTTCAAATGATGACAAGAATGCGGAAAGTTGAACTACCTAAGTACAATGTTTTCCAAAGAAATTCAAAGCATTCGATAGCTCCCATCTAGTGGTCACCCCGAAGATCAATATGAAGTTTGGTGACTATCAGATGAGGGATGTGGTCTGTATAGGTGCTAAAGAATTCAGTCATGCAAAGAGTAAGATACAAAATTGCTGCCTGTGGTCATGTTTTTTAACGAAATTCGGAAAAATTAGATTACTCTCATCCTGGTTATCCAGAAGATCATTGTGGAATCTGGTGACGATCGGACAAGGGATGTCGTCTGTAGGATCAACGAAATTATTTAGTCATAAAAATAGTAAAATTCAAGATCAACTGATAGAAAGTGTTCCGTAACGCGACACACATCGGTGGTTTTCACTTCACAATATTCAATAAGAATAAATGTATTTGCAAAGTCGCGCGGTCGGCCATTTTAAATCTAAACAATAATGAGTCAAGTTAGGCAACAATTTCTCTCCACGAGTTCCTATACCAAATATAAACTATCATGTCTATTCAGCAAATTACATTGTGCACGGTTCGTGGATATTCGTTCCCGATTTGATTATATAACTGAAGGTTCCATGAGTCCCATTTAAATTCAAAATGGTCGACCTTATTTGCAAACTGATACGACATGTGAACGGGTACCTGTGTATGTGATTAATCAAAACGTGTGGGGCCATACTTGTGGGTGGGGTTGTTGGTGAATAAATGATAAGAAATTGTAACTGGGTTTAGTGTATAATTGCCACAACTGGGCAATAATAAAGGCAAAAACATAAGTTGCAATCCCAAGTCCCAATCACAAGATTAAAACAATATCACAATGCCGTGCTTTCAAAAAATTGGAATTTAACCATTGAAGAGTTATAATAGACACATAAAAACCAGGACCCACCCTTCCGAGACCGACCTCTCGCGCCATGAATACAATCACGATCGATGTACATCGCGTGTAGTTTAAAGAGCGAAACTTGATACTACTGTATTTGCCAAACAGCCTGCTGATCTACGAATGTGCATATATGCAACCACAGCACCGAGGGTACTGCACACCAGTACCGGTACCGCAAAAATGTCCGAGTACCGGCGGTACCGGTACCGGTCCTGCGTACCGTTGAGAAGCCTGGGTGGTATTGTTGTATAAAAAACAGCACTACATGTAAATATAAAATAAAACAGTGCTACATCTTATTACAGATTATTTCCACATATAATCAGTGACTACAGGCAGTCTGACAAAATAAAGTTTCAGTGACACTCTATCCGAAGAGGGGGGTAATTTCATCTGTTACAGTCAATGGAGCAATTATGAATCTGGAAAGCTGAAATTTCTAAGTAATACTAGATATCGACATGACGCGATAACATATAACGTAAATGCAATATGGCCGCTGGCGACCATTTTCCCCTATGAAATTCAAACAATATTTGATAGCTCTCATCTAATAGATCAATATCAACATAAATATGAAGTTTGGTGATGATCGGATGAGTGAAGTGGACTGTGGTCTGTGCTAAAGGGTTTAGTAATGCTAATAGTAACATCCAAAATCGCTGTCAGTGGCATGTTTTTTAACGAAATTCGGAAAATCTACACTACTCCCATCTTGCTGTTATCCCGAAGATCCATATGAGGTTTATTAACGATTGGACAAGTAGGGTATACCAAATTATTGAATCGTGGAAAGAATAAAATCGAAGATGGTCATTGGCGCCCATGTTTTTCATCAAAACTCTGAAAACGTTGATGGCTATATAAGATTATAAGGAAATCCAGTTATTACTCCATAAATAATTAATTTATGGACGCTTGTTATTATCATTGGACTACATGTATCAGGTAAATTTTTATATTTCAAATGATGACAAGAATGCGGAAAGTTGAACTACCTAAGTACAATGTTTTCCAAAGAAATTCAAAGCATTCGATAGCTCCCATCTAGTGGTCACCCCGAAGATCAATATGAAGTTTGGTGACTATCAGATGAGGGATGTGGTCTGTATAGGTGCTAAAGAATTTAGTCATGCAAAGAGTAAGATACAAAATTGCTGCCTGTGGTCATGTTTTTTAACGAAATTCGGAAAAATTAGATTACTCTCATCCTGGTTATCCAGAAGATCATTGTGGAATCTGGTGACGATCGGACAAGGGATGTCGTCTGTAGGATCAACGAAATTATTTAGTCATAAAAATAGTAAAATTCAAGATCAACTGATAGAAAGTGTTCCGTAACGCGACACACATCGGTGGTTTTCACTTCACAATATTCAATAAGAATAAATGTATTTGCAAAGTCGCGCGGTCGGCCATTTTAAATCTAAACAATAATGAGTCAAGTTAGGCAACAATTTCTCTCCACGAGTTCCTATACCAAATATAAACTATCATGTCTATTCAGCAAATTACATTGTGCACGGTTCGTGGATATTCGTTCCCGATTTGATTATATAACTGAAGGTTCCATGAGTCCCATTTAAATTCAAAATGGTCGACCTTATTTGCAAACTGATACGACATGTGAACGGGTACCTGTGTATGTGATTAATCAAAACGTGTGGGGCCATACTTGTGGGTGGGGTTGTTGGTGAATAAATGATAAGAAATTGTAACTGGGTTTAGTGTATAATTGCCACAACTGGGCAATAATAAAGTAATTTAAATTATTTAGATATTATGTAATTACTCTTTGATTACCACATGTGTAACACCTGCCATGCAGATCAAGAGCTCAACTGACCATCCGCAGTGACATACATGTAGTTTATCCCCAAAGCTGCTGACAACTATTGTCATAATAATAATAATCATACTGTCGGTACCTATTTGTTGCAAAACCAATCCTTCTCAAGTTCAATGGATCTTTTTCAAGTAGTTCACCGTTGTTACACAAGGCATATATGGTTTCTGACTAGTGTTGAAACAATTATTTGACTAATCGGCGTCGACTCGATTATTAAACAAGTCGACGCTGGAATCCGCCAGTCGATTAATCTAAGCAAATCGGCAATATGGCCTACCGAATTCATAGAATTTACAGTTTCATGTTCGGTGCTGGGTGGCACCTCTCAGAATGCGTTCGATTCTTCTCTTATACCGGACAATTCCGATATTCTAATTTCTGTTCTCAGGCTGGTAGAGGAGTATGATTGTGTATAAGGTGTATACTGTTTATCCTGTGTTATATTGAGCTATTTTCTGGAACATGTTATCATGTGACTTATTTCCACCAAAACAAGATACAATTTGTCGTATTTTGGATAAATTCTAGCACATTGTAAACTATATAGTTAATCTATAGTTTAAAAATATAAAAGACTACCATTAACAAAAGAGTGTGGGGGTTTTTCATGGTTACTTATGATAGTTAAAGTGCAAGTTACGATAACAAACAAGCGGAACTGTCAAACATTTCGACATTCAAGGACTATTTGTAGGATGATCTAATGCAGCTCATATATTGACTGTGACATTTGACCATTTTAATAAATATTTGTTAGCACAAGTAGCAATATTGGCTGTGGAAATATAAAAATGTACATTTGTGGCACGTGGAAATCAAGTTAGGAACGTGTGATATGATGCTACCCGGTCGTAAAAGGGTGTAATCGAAATGCCTAATTTTTGCATACCAGTCACAACTAGTTATCTTGCACTTTAATTGTTAACACCTCTCCTTGGTCAACCGATTTAGGTTGTCTTGTGTCTATAAAATGATGGGATGGCATTTCCGCCCCGATAACTTTGAGACATGTATATTCGATCGATATAGTTTCATCATTGTGTGGTCTTTTTTCAATCCTGAAAGTTGTACCAAATTTCGATCTATACACCAGATTTATCGATGTTTTAATGACATTTGGCAAGTTATCTCCCTTTTTGCTGCCTTCTATACATAAAAAATGAAAAAACCAGAACAGTTGATTTTTGTAAGACTGCTGTGGATGTTTCGACCGCACAATGATGAAACTATATAACGACAGAATATTTTATTTTTATAGACAAAAGACAACCTAAATCTGTGACAACAATATATATGAATAATTGACATAATAATTTCAATAATATTTTTATATTTAAAACAGTAAATTAGAAAAATGCCATTTTAAATTTAAATTTAATTAAAATTAAATTTTATCGGCTTCCTTAAAAAGATTCTTACCTTAATATTTTATGTGCACTTTATAAACTTCATTGAGTCATCTTTGTCATGTATTGAGTTTGATATCTTTTGTTAACAGTTTATAAATCATGTATGTCTCATGTTTGTTATTATATTTTATGTGTTTATTATGATTAAATAAAGTTATCATTTAAAATAAATGTATTCACTTTCTAAATTATTATTTCACAAAAAACCTCAAATACCCCAAAAACACAATAGTTTAGAGTCGCCAGTTAGTTAATCCGATTACCTATAACACTAAGCACATATGCCGCTTACCCATTTTAAATGGAGCCGGCCGCTTACACTTTATAGAATGAAAGAACGAAAAGTTGAATAAAATCAACAAATTTGTGAATTTAAAAACAATTCAAACGTTAATGTTTTCCATGTCATAACCCGGACATATGTACTAAATTTCAGTCATGTCCATTTATAAACAAAGAAGATAATGCGACATCAAGTCCGCTTACACCTTTTATTTTCGAGCCGGCCGCATACACTTATTAGTGTGTTTCAGAACGAAAAAGTTGAATAAATCAACAAATTTGTGAATTTAAAAACAATTCAAACGTTATTGTATTCCATGTCCCAGCCCGGACATATTTCAATAATATTCATTGAGAAACAACGGACCAAACGCCATATAACATCCCGTATACACCTTTTATTCCGAGCCGGACTCGACCTCGGCATACACTTTATAGTGTGTCCCGAGCTGGCCCAGGTCGACTGGGGCGAGTGGGCCCTGGGGCGAGTGGGCCGGTTTCCGGCACCTTTTATAGCAAGCTGCAAGGCAGAGTTCAGTCCCCTAATTTGCAGCAGGTATCCGTTTGTGCGTAGTTTAATTTAGAAAGTTCCCCAATTAATATCGTAAATAGAGCGACTGTATTTGACAGAGAAGGCCTCTGTTATTGATTATCAAGTTGCTATACATTAAAATACGACAAATGCACATGCCCGTTCAAGCGTAGTAGTCTGTTTTCCCCATGTAAAATGAAATCCGCAAATACCAAATAACGCTAACCTATGTGCAAATGTTTTACATGACAACTGTTAATATATTTGGGCTGAATTCATCTGATGTGGTATGATTCCTCAAAATAAACAACAAAACCATCGTTACTTGGAAATGTAGTTTGGGCTAACATTTACAGAAATCCTCCACCTCAATTACTCCGACACACACATCAGATGAAAAACAACCATCATACAACCGCCCAAATTGGGCGAAATAAGCATATCTCTGACATTTTTAGTGTACAACAACAACATCAACTACTACTACGCCGACAACAACAACCCCAACCACCACCACCACCACCACCACCGAACTCACAACTACTACGCCGACAACAACGACGACAACAACAACAACAACAACGTCAACAACTACTACGCCGACAACAACGACAATCCCAACCACCATCGAACTCACAACAACAATAACAACAACAGAAACAACAACTAAGTCAACGACTACTACGCTGACAACAACGACAATCCCAACCACTATCGAACTCACAACAACAACAACAACAACAACAACTACGTCAACAACTACTACGCCGACAACAACAACGACAACCCCAACCACCATCGAACTCACAACAACAACAACAACAACAACAACAACTACGTCAACAACTACTACGCCGACAACAACGACAACGCCGACAACAACGACAACAACAACAACTACGTCAACAACTACCACGCCGACAACAACGACAACCCCAACCACAATCGAACTCACAACAACAACAACAACAACAACAACTACGTCAACAACTACTACGTCGACAACAACGACAACAACAACAACTACGTCAACAACTACTACGCCGACAACAACGACAACCCCAACCACCATCGAACTCACAACAACAACAATAACAACAAGAGAAACAATAACTACGTCAACGACTACTACGCCGACAACAACAACAATACCAACCACCACCACCGAACTCACAACAACAACATCAGCAACTACTACGCCGACAACAACGACAATCCCAACCACTATCGAACTCACAAAAATAACAACAACAACTACGTCAACAACTACTACGCCGACAACAACAACAACTACGTCAACAACTACTACACCGACAACAACAACCACAGCCACCACCACCACCACCGAACTCACTACAACAGCAACAACAACTACTTCAACAACTTCTTCGCCGACAACGACAACCCCAACCACCACCACCGGACTCACTACAACAACAACAACAACAACAACAACAACTACTACGTCAACAACTATTACCCAGACAACAACGACAACCCCAACCACCACCAACGAACTCACTACAACAACAACAACAACGTCAACAACTTCTTCGCCGACAATAACGACAACCCCAACCACCATCACCGAACTCACTACAACAACAACAACAACTACTACTACGTCAACGACAACCCAAACCACCACCACCGAACTCACTACAACAACAACAACAACTACGTCAACGACTACTACGCCAACAACAACGACAACCCTAACCACCATCACCGAACTCACTACAACAACAACAACAACTACTACGTCAACGACAGCCCAAACCACCACCACCGAACTCACTACAACAACAACAACTACGTCAACGACTACTACGCCAACAACAACGACAACCCCAACCACCATCACCGAACTCACTACAACAACAACAACAACAACTACTACGTCAACGACAACCCAAACCACCACCACCGAACTCACTACAACAACAACAACAACTACGTCAACGACTACTATGCCAACAACAACGACAATCCCAACCACCACCACCGAACTCACTACAACAACAACAACAACTACGTCAACGACTACTACGCCAATAACAACGACAACCCCAACCACCATCACCGAACTCACTACATCAACAACAACTACTACGTCAACGACAACAACGACAACCCGAACAATAACCAACACCGAACTCATCACAACAACAACAACTACGTCAACAACAACGACAATCCCAACCACCACCACCGAACTCACAACAACAACAACAACAACAACAACTTCAACAACATCAACAACTACGTCAACAACTACTACGCCAACAACGACAACCCCGACCACCATCACCGAACTCACAACAACAACAACAAAAGCGTCAATAACAACTAATACGTCTACGACAACCCCCACCACCGTCGAAGTAACAACAACATCAAAAAAACCAGAAGCACCCACGAATACTACGCCGACGACCACTACAACCACCATCGAACCCACTACAGCAACAACTTCAACAACAACAACAATTACTTCTACTACTACAACAACTATCACTTCTACTACTACAACAACAACTATTACTTCTACGACTGCTACCACAGTCACACCCACTCATAAGAAGACGACGACAGTCACCTCGACTACGACAACGACGACGGGCACGAAACAGGTCACAGCATCGAAACCTTTGTCCAATTCTGCGCAATTCGGTTAGTGTTATAAGAATCTACTGATCTACGTGTATTGTATTGCTTTCTGATCCATGACATTGTCATCAATTGAGATGGAGTGTCTGTTCCTCAAGTTTTCGAAATGAGCATGTTTAAAAGGACGTGACTCGCTCGAACCCAAAAATTATGTACCCTTTCAGTGCCAGGTCCGATTTTTGTATCAACCCATATACCCTGTGCCAATGCATTCTCTTATATATGCGAGTCGACCATAGGTCGCCTCGCATATATAAGAGAATGCATTGGCCTAACAATTTTTCATCATTTGTTATTATTTTTTACAATTTTAATAATTTTTTCTTATATTTTTTAACAGACTTATTTTGTAGGTTTAGTGCCAGGGAATCTTACGTTTTTAATGGGCATCAAAATTATTACTATGAATACTTGGTGATTGTTTTGAGTTATAACATGCCCCTAGGGTTTTATCCATATTTTTTTTCATTTTTTTTTAGGGCCGATTTTACAGACCGTAAATTAGGGCCGATGAGATCGGCCCCTGGCACTGAAAGTGTACTTATACGCAAGATTTCCGAAAAAAAATGTTAATAGAGCGCTGAAAATACGTTTATTATATATTGCGATAAATTTGAGATATTTTCGTTCGTGCTGGTTCATTTGTTTCGTCATTCACGGTCGGACTGTAATCTGCTCCGTAGTGCTGCGTTGGAACAACAAGTGGCATCGGTTAAGAAATCAATCTTCAAAACGGCAGAATCTCTGGGGTGGAATATTGCAGACCTAAACAATCCGGGTCCCGTTCTGAGTCAATTCAAAAGAAATCTTATTGAAGATTATTATATATATTTCAGACAGAGTCTCACTGATGAATGCTCAGAAACGGGAAGTAATAAATTACGAACATACCGACTTTTCAAACTTAAGTACGAAATAGAACCTTATCTTCTTCACACACCATCAATAGAAAATAGAATCGTTTTCACTAGACTGCGTATAAGTAATCATAAATTGGCTATTGAAAAGGGACGCCACACCCAACCACCGACGGCATTGGAACAAAGACTGTGTATATTTTGTTCCGATGATGCTATTGAAGATGAAAAACACTTTCTTTTGGAATGTACATGTAGTGCTTACCGCACACCGCGGCTTGAACTAATAACTCTTATGAAGACACAGTTCACAGACTTTGACAACATGACACAAACTGAACAGCTTGTCAAAATCCTATCCAACAATATTTCAAATTCATGCACTTCAATTTGTCATATAATCCGAAAATTATTTTCCGCACGCGATGACCATCGCCTCATAAATCAATGCATAAATGAAGACGAGACGACCCTATGCACATTCAGTTTTACTAAGGTTATATATTACCAGCTATTATTATATCATTTATTATATTGTTCGATGTACAACTATATGTTACTAGCAGATGAGACCGACGTTGTCCGGGCTATTCAAAAACCAAATTTCAAGTCGATAGCTCCACCCGTTTCCGAGATCTGGTCTGCGCATGCGCGAAGCTGGCGTCGCACGGGCTCGGCGACCCGATAAAATTCGTATCCGGGGCAAGATACATTCACATAGCAAATTTCAAGTCGATAGCTCCACCCGTTTCCGAGATCTCGTCTGCGCATGCGCGAAGCTGGCGCCACACGGGCTCGCGAATACGACAACGACGACCGTCTGGTCAAACTACACACACGTACCAAGTTTCGTCCCAATCGGTCGAGAATCGTAGATTTGTATAAATGACATACAGACATACAGACAGACAGAAAGAGGTCTTCAAAAATATATATGAGATTATGTTGCATACTGTCCTTATAAGGATGTTTTGCCTATTAAACTTATCTTATCTTATGCAGCGTTCGCTTAAAGATACGGTTGGCCTTGGCGGTGGGCAAAAGCCGCCACAAACAGAAAGAACATCAAACTTTGTCCGAATACAAATAAGAAATATCACATAAACAGTATGTTCTTGTCATATTTTTGACCATTGTTATGTAAACAAAAGCTTAAAGGCACGTGAGGCCTTAGTTATCGAAAATATTCATATTTGTTCCAATCACCCTAAACAGAAAAACATTAAAACGCATACAGTTACGTTCATATATACCATGACCATCCCGTAAGCAGCATTTTATCATAAAGATTTACTATATTTTACCTAAGCAAGAGCCTGATTGTGTTACAGAAGACAACACAATGCTGCTGGCTAATCACCCACAAGTGGCATAAACGCTCTTTATTCGTACCATATCAGGAATTCACCAACAAAGAACGCTCTTTATGTTTACCATCATAATATAAACAAACACCAGAAAAGTTACTTTTTATGCTTTTGTTTACATAACAATGGTCAAATATATGACAATAACATACTGTTTATGCGATATTTCTTATTTGTATACGGACAAAGTCTACATTTTGTTGTTCTTTCTGTTTGTGGCGGTTTTTGACGGGTGGAAATATTTTCACAGGATACCCACCGCCAAGGCCAACCGTACCTTTAAAAAGTTTATATTATGATGGTAAACATAAAGAGCGTTCTTTGTTGGTGAATTCCTGATATGAAACTAATAAAGAGCGTTTATGCCATTTGTGTATGATTAGCCAGTAGCATTGTGCTGTCTTCTGTAACACAACCAGGCTCTTGCTTAGGTAAAATATAGTAGGTCTTTATGATAACATGCTGTTTACGCGGTCATGGTATATATGAACGAAATTGTATGCGTTTTAATGTTTTTCTGTTTACGATGATTGGAACAAATATGAATATTTTCGACAACTAAGGCCGCACGTGCCTTTAAAACTTACACCTGTTGACAGTTGGGAAGTAAAGCTAGAGCTTTCGCCGCACTGAAAGGTTTTTGGTACGACATACATGTGATGACTAAACGAAGATAAAGCAATGCGTGCAATGTTTACTTTAAAGGTACCCAATCCGATCAGAGGGTCCCCATATATTCAAGATACAACAACAACAAAATTTCTTCAAAATACGCTTTAGTTATCAGAATCGATTAATTGCAACAAAATAATGCTAACCGATGAATTATGGTATCAAATTTATCAACATTTTGTTCAACGAAATATCGCCGTATTATCACTTGAGTATACACTAAATCTCGCCGTATTACCACTTCGTTTTTAGAGTTCCATCTTCATCCGCAATTTTGACCGAGACCATCCGTTTGATTGCGTGTTTCTGGGCCACAAATAATTGAAATAACAAACTGCAAAAAACGATATCTGATCACTCTGATCTTTGGTGGGTAGGTTCCTCGACTCGAATCAGATATTTTTTACCCCCGAAGTCAAAGAAATAGTAGTTTATGGGTGTTTAATCGGGTTGAGTACCTTTAAATAGTTTCGCGTTCAGATATCACGCAATATGCCTTTTCCGGACATTTCATTTCCGATTGCAGAATTCCGATGATTGATAATGGTAGCGTGTTTGTACGGTCCCCGTACATTGTGTTGGAAGTTGTATTTTTATTACTTCAATGCGTCTTTCTGAACTTGTATTTAATACTCGTAAAGATGTAGTTCATATATTTATCTATCTATTTTGATACCGGGAAATATTCAAAAGCTAATATTACAATAAGTGTATTTTGAAGCGCAAACCGCCATGTTGCTTTAATATCAACTCTAGAAGCCAGTAAGCCATCGTTTTATGTTCGAGAGCTACATACTTGTTGTGGTTAACATAAGACACGAATGATGGCTTCCCTGTTGTTATGTGAATATAACCTTGAGAACTATATTTAGCAAACTGTTTGCTGAATTTATATCGCGGTCAAACACGTGACCACGTTGAACCCGTCGTTTATTACTTATATTTACATACTTTAAGATTGTATGTCTCTACTGGGCCACACATACAACAACAACATCATTTTTATTTATGAATTAAATACAGATAACGATTGTGTATATTATTAGTCGATAAATGCGTAATAAAGTCGTTTATTTCTGGTTATCTCCACCGATTTCCGGGAACTCTCTGGTAATTTGAATACATGTATTAGTCGGATTCCTTATGTCGAAAAAAATGGTCGCGCGTTTTCGGAATGTTAAAAGCGATATGAGAACAGTTTCTATACCACCAGTGTGTCTATTTTCAGAATCTACCTGTTTCCAGCTTGATATTTTAGTGGAAACAGGTTTTTGTGAGGCTTTTGTTTGTGTACCCCTCTATTTTTTTTCCCGTCCACCTGGTAATAAAAACATGCTATTACGCATAGCCAGTTCGGTAAGTGGCTTTCTTTGTTCTTATAAATCGTAAAACATGGAGAGATCTTGCCATAATTACTTATTTACATATCTTAATGTGGAATTTTATCATAAAATCATCAGATGAATTGTATTTATGACTGCATTTTCAATTTTCTTTCCCAAATATTAAGGTATTGTATATTCTTAAAACCAACTAGATCACACATAGACGAACATGAACAATCTACAAGGATATCTTGATCATATGCCACAAACAAAACTTCGATACATCGAATTTTGGTAAAGATATCGCAGAAAAGCTAACCCTACCCCCACCCTCACTGATTTCACAAGTCAGATTCCTTTGGTCAAAAACAACGGTCGCGCAATTTCGGATTGTCTAAAATGACACGCGAACGGTTTATTTATCAATAGCGTGTCTACTTTCAGAGTTGACCTGTGTCCAGTTGAAATTTTATTGAAAAAAAGTGTTTTTGGACTGTTTTAAGAATTTAAAGAGCGTTTGCTTATTATACACATATTAATCCTCATAACTAACCTTCTGGTGGATGTGCGAGTTGAAATTAACAAAAGTATCAAATATGGCGGTCTACTTTCAGAGTCTACTTGTTTCCAGTCTGACATTTTAGTGGAAACAAATTGTTTGGACGGTTTAAAAAATTTAAAGAGCGTTTACTGATTATACAGATATTAACTTATACGATTAGCCTTTTCATGAATTGTGCGAGTTGATATTATGCACATATGTCAAGTATGTCAAGTCCGCCATCATGGCATCAGCCACGGCGATTTGAGATAAAGGGTGTTGTAGGGTGGCCCGTAAAACAAATTAAGTAATCACCCCTTTCACCAACCCGATCCAAAGTTGCCGCCGTCCTGGGGGTGGGTCACATAGGTCACCCACGACATTCAGTATATCTTGGGGCCACCCTACAGCACCAATTCTACCACATCAAACGGTTAAGGGGCCGAAAAATTGTATAGGTGCCATATTTGAACCCATCTGGGCGGCCATTTTGGATCGGAGATGGATAAGCCAGTGAATATTTAGTTTGTCTCATCAGGGGTCATCCTACAACACACTGTATTCGACCTAATATTGGGGGGGGGGGCTATTGCATTGTAGCATAATTATATGGACCCCAATGATCATTTATCAGTTTCGCTCGAATGGGCTGAAGGTGTGAAAATTTAGCTTGCTTTGCTAGCCATCGTACAACACCCTTTATTTGATCTATATCGGTCAAGTGTACTTCTCGATGTTCATGCGAATTATGAGAATAAATCATCATCATCACCAAGAAATAAAGTGTACCATATTTGACCCCTTCTGAGCGGCGACCATTTTGGATCGGGTATGGTTGAAAGGGGTGAATATTTATAAGTTTGTTTTGGGCCCACCCTACAAAACCCCTTATTTGACTTAATTCGGCCAATATATATGCCGAGTGAAATGTCATTCCCATTCGATCCCTTGTGGTAAAAACTAATGAATATTCAGTTTTTCTTGGAGCCACCTGACCCGTGTTTCCCCGTTCTCTCTGGACTAGTTTATATCGGACGTTCATATCCCCATAGAGCCCGGGTCCCACGCCATAAGGGGTTTATAGTAGCTTCTCTGCGATCGTACAAATTGTTTCTCAAACATCAAGTGTAACCATACCGTAGCAGGGTGGCAGTAAGACAGTCTAGCCTGACTATGCCACCCCTTGAATATACAATACAATATTTGTCAAATGTATTATGTATTAATATGTGTATATTGAAATAAAATATCCCATCCTATCCTATCCCACCGTAAAGGTATCTGGATATATGCAAAGGTCAATCAGTTATAATTCGCCACGAATTAGTATTTCGTTGCCACGAATTAGTAATTTAGTGGCCACGAATTAGTATTTCGTGGCCACGAAATAAAAAGAACAATTTCCCATGTCCTAAACCAGCCACCGTAGCTTATGCATCATTCTGTTTGGTATTAAATTTGGAGAAACCCGACCAGCATCAATGTAACAACTACAACAACTCATCTGTGACAACGATGTGTTTAGCCATACATGTGGATAGGGTGCACAGTATTGTTTAAAAATGTTAAACAATGTTATCATGTCCTTATGTATTGCTAAATATTGCTGGGCATATATAGATGGATGTTCTATAATTCCTGGTCGGGTTGATCAAAATTGGGAGTTTAAATTATGTTCATCTGATGATAAAGAAAATACTTTCTCCGTCCACTCGATAGATCCCCCGGCATACATGTTTCACATACTAAATTAACACCTTAGTCAACATAACAAATCACTCCCTCAAGTCCTTTGCCACAAGAATAAAAATAAATTGTCAGTATAAATAGGCAAGACATCTCTGGACACTTTCTAAGAGATAATTTATTTATAAGAAGATATATGTGTGCAATATGTGCTTGGTCTTATATATAGTACCACACAGTAATATGCAAGTGACACAGTGCGGGACAATACTGTGTCGAAGAACATATTTGAGGGGACCCTTCCACCATCCTTCATAATGTATCATGACTCCATCCGTTGTGAACAAACCATCGACTTAGGCTTAATGGATCGTTCTCCCCCAATAATATACTTGGCTTTGAACCGATCAACATTCTGGGCCGTGGCATTTTCCAGTAAATTAGATAGTGTCTATAGTCGGATGGTATTGGTTATGTTGAAATGGTGACACAGATATGAAACTGTACATGTTAGTGCCCCATGGGCCATTGCTCATTATAATATCGAGAAACTTAGTCTAGGAAATTACCGGGAATTCACTAGAAATTGCAATTGTAACAGATAGGGTCGTAATTCAACGTTTGCGTTTCCGATGCAGTTAATACCCAAATGTGAAATTTGAGATATACCTGGCCGTCAAAGTGAACCATATGTCTTATTTAAGGTTAACAACGGTTGCTAATCATTCATTGGTATTGCCATAATTTAGTCAGTGTCTAATCACATGGTGCTGGTTTTGTTCAAAGTTGGGCACATGTATATATGTCTTTTAACTGTGCAGCCATGGCCTATGTTCTGCATAGGCCACTGATCATTATAAGATCGGGATACTTTGTCGCCGATCCCGATAGCTCCTTAGTAACTGTTACTAAGAACCTACTGGGAATTTGCAGGAAATGCAACTATGGTTGATATATATTTTACTCATTAAGCTCTACTTTAGTGGAAATTCGAATTTACTTGATTTTCACAGCTATACACGAACCGTGGAAATTGACTGTGGTCAGAATATTGATGGTGAATGTTGGGTTTCAGTCGCTGTACTGAAGTTGGCCCAAATGTAACTGACGTGGGAAGTATGAAAGCAAAGCCTATACCGCTATAGCAAAGATCTCAGTTGCACCGAAATTTCCATTTATCAGTAGCACAAATTCTGCGAAAACACAGATTTTCTCAGTGCATGTGGGATAGACTCCGATGACAACGATTGAGTTAATGACAACTACAATCTATATACGTAATATATACCTGTGTATTTGTGACACTACATCCCGTTATGATCAACGATGTGGTTTTAAAAACTAGTCAGTGGACAACAAGACATACAAGTATCAAATAAAACAATATTATAATATGTAATCACATCGTGAATAGTCTTGTTGTGAATATTTTCGTTTGATTCAACAGACTGCATATTATCGAAATTACAAAACCATTCGACACTTAGTTTTGCCAATAACTGTATCTTGAGGCATAACTATATCATGTATTAATTGTATCTATTAAATCACGGATAGTTACAGTGGGTCAAACACGAGTGTTAGTCTACATATATATTTGCGCACGATTGCCAATAAGTGATATTACAATCAACGTTTGAGCATAACACGAAATTCTCCATAGGGTTAAGTGTTAAATTTTGATCGCAACTGTACCCAGCAAGAATCATCTGATCACATCCATTCTTTTAAAAACTACGTCTGTGTTTCATACTTAGTATTCTTTAGAAATATAAGTACGCGCATATCATAATACGCAAAATGGCGCCATTTATCCAAAGTACTATAATCTCCATAGGACTCAGTGTTAAATTTTGATCACAACTGTAGCCAACAAGAATGAACCGATCACATCAAAATTTTCAAAAATACATGTAACAGTCATATCTAGTAGTTTGGAGAAGTTTCAAATCACACCGATCACCATATGCCAGATGGCACCATCTATCGTTTTCTATAAATACGAAACGCTCTCTAAATTATGTTGACCCCGATTTAGGCCGACCCGCCAAAATTCAAGAATGGAAACAAGTGAATCCTGAAAACACACCTACTAGGCATACATAATCCGTTTTCAAATCGCTTTTAACAAACCAAAAATGCAAAATGACATAAGGAATCCGACTATATGCCAGTTAAAATTGCGGTCAATACGGTTATAGGTCTATGAACACATTGGTTCAAGCGGAGTGGCCATCATATAACGCTATTAGAAAAGCCGAATCAGTATAAATTATATTAGGGGTATGTATATATTTAAATATTATGTGATATTTACTTACATTTCAGATGATGTCAAGATAGCTGGAGCAATCGCTGGGGTTTGTGTCTTGGTTATATTATGTGCAATCCTTTTCACCGTGGCAAAGATATACCGGTGAGTATACAGGTCAGGCACATGCTATATTACCTACTATAGATATATTCCATTATTGTAGCACCTGAATCAGGCTGAATGTGAATATCGCTGTTGTGTGAATTCGATAAAAGAGGCATAACCCAATATTATATTTAGCAAACAATTGTTAAAAAAAACAGTGCCGTATACTAAATTTGTGCCACGTTTGTTTTCGTAACAAATTAACGCGAATGATTAATTATGATGGCACATGATAAGAAGTCAATTGACATTCAATTTATCTCAATATTGTTATGGGGGAGCGAGTGTGTACCCATGCTAAATTTCATTTAGAAATGTATACTTGTGCGAGTATTAAATAAAACAATTTGGCGCAAATGTTTTTTTTTTACTTTAAACATATTATATTTGTATATTATGGATGATACAAAAGGGATTGGAATTGGGGCAAGTTACAAAACCTAGTTTGCCCCTCTCCAGATTTACAATAATTTTATACAGAATTTAAACAACATGGTGTAGAAGAAGAAACAAAATCATATTAATATTAACATAAACAGGGTTTGGGGTGGGAGATGCCAAAACCAGTTAGTTTCGTGGCTAATATTCTTAAGGTGGCTGTAATCTAGTCGAATTCAAATCATTTGTAGTCGCAGTTATAAATCGATGGGCTATCTTGAAGAGAATTTTCTATCTTCTAGTCGAAAAGTAAATCGTTTATATGTGCGCAAAAGGTTGCAAAACGCATTTGATCTTGATAATGTTCATTTATGCGCGATCCCATAATTTCCGCAGAACATGGACATAGTGGTTTCTCTCTAAATGTATCTATTATAGTTGAATATAAGTATATTAGGCAAATCCAGGATGTGCCTGACCTGGTATAAGTTGACATACAAATAAAAATTCAAACGTGTAGAAGCAGCATTATTTGCCTTCGTAGTTCTCCAGCCACCGTAATACATATATGAGCTTGACTGTGGCTGATGAACGTTTGCGAGCAAGAGCTCGTCTGGCAAATTATCCATAAGTTTGGTATTTTTGTCATTACATGTACATCAATTTCGGTGTGTGGTAACATTTGAAAATAACTTAATCTTGTTTGTATATGCAAATGATCCATAAAATTAGCCTTATTGAATAATTAATTGCCAATATAACCGAGCATGTGGTCAACTCATATACGATATGGGCAACTTGAGCTTATGATTGTGAAGTGATAAAGTGAAATAGCACTGAAGAGCTACTTTACTCTAACTTTTATTGTACCCTCACCAATGAACAAAGGATCAAACATCATTAAACAAGGTTGTGGAAATGAGCAATGCGGTTGCAATTACACGTTCATTTCAGGTGTGGACCTTGGAAGACTGTTCACGAGGTAAAACCGAAGGGAAATACTTCAAGTCGCGGGGCCAGAGAGCACAACTCTCACTTGCCCACTACGATTGACAGTTCAGACGGATACAAGGATTTCACAGACGCAAATTTCCATTCGCCATATTTCTACAATTGGAGGAACACCTCTAAGTTGAGCGGAAGTGGAAGTGGAAGCGGAAGCGAAAGCGGAACTCGATTCGACAGATGATTTTGGAGCTAGATTCCGCGCTCACTTGTGTTATTCACATATAATAAGGCAGTGGAGAGGTTACGATTGAAGAATATAAACGTCGCACTTCAATCTTAGCAGACTATAAATATATATATATATATGTGGCGCTAACATAATATAATTATATATCGATAAGCACATTATACCAGCCGTGCAACTTATTTAGCGAGAGTAGCGGTCGCATATAAAACGGAATATAACAGTCTTCCTGTTAGCACTTCCAACAGCAGCAGTAGCAACAAAAACAACAACAACAGCAGCAGCACCACCACCACCACCACCACCACCAACAACAACAACAACAACAACAACAACAACAACAGCAACAACAACAAAATGTCTATGAGCCACGTTTCAATTATTAACATAAACACAGAAGATAAACATCTGCAGTCAGATGCTCGTAGCCCGTTTATATATAACCATGGGTATATGCGAAAAATACACAACGAAAACACACTCCACAGTTTGGATCGATAAGTTTTGCAATGTGTATTTTGATGTTGATTTTTTTGACAATCGGTCTTCCGTATCATTTCTACAACACAATTATCGTCTTACTTGCAGCACGACTTTATCTGGTTAATACATTGCCGCCGGTGAAGTGTATTCTCGGATAAGAAACAAATAGGCCTATGCCGAGGGCAGAAACTAAAGTTGCGAGAGGCACCCCTGGTTGAGTGTTGGATATTTGGCACTCGAGACTTGGTTAGAGGGTTTTCGTTGGGGTGGTCTCCATCTTGGAATTTCCAACTGCACCCCACTCCATTGAACCACACCAAACTCATAAGTTTGCGTAAATCAATTTGCACCCCCCCCTTTGCTTTTTCCCAAATGTTCCCTCACAGACTACCAGATGGTAGACTATTCCACAGTAATATAGTGGCCACTTGTCGTGCGGGGGGGGGGTGAAAAAGATGGTTCGGCCCAGTATGAGATTAAAACATCTTAACATCTAGTGATATAACACCACACAAATTTACACCCCGATCTATCATTTCTTAATTTCTGTCGAGGAATCATAGCCACCCCCGTCGGTGAGTTATGTAATGGTCAACCCGGCAGCTAAAGCCCGCCCCCTGTCGGGGATATCCTGGTGCCACCCCTGTTTGAAATCATATGAAACTTTTAAAGAAGAAGACCAAATATTGAGCAGAAATCAGGGGGAAATGAGCTCTCGTAACCACAAACGTGCACTAAAGACATCCCAATAGATGCAACCGCATATTGTATATATATGGTATTGTTCTGTTTGCCTCTCTATATCTAGGGACGTGGCTATATGGTTTCCGTTAGGGGGTGTCCACCATTGGAAATTCCAACTGCACCCCCTTGAATCAGAATAACCCCAAACACAAATTCCATTTGCACCATCCCCATTGTACATCAGTGCTCACGCCTACTATCCTATACATATCCTATATATATATTTTAAAAAACATGGTTCTATATTCCAGGTTTGAAAATGCAGATAGTTTAACCTGAACAATTGCATAAATCATAACATCTAATGGTCTAACTCCAGACAAATGCCCACGACTACGGGCAAGAGGCGGGGACACACCGGGTTGACCATGGTTCTTCGGCCCGGTGTGAGAAAATTTTAAAACTATAAAAGAACATATTAAATCCTAGTATGCATCTAGACTGGCCTCAACTGAACCTTTCCTGGTGTTGGAAATTTCAAACCTCATACTCCCCCTCAGGTTGGAAAACACTCCAACTGATGACTATTTCAGTCCACAAGTTTGACCAAATGAAGTAAAATATTGTTTTGTTAAACTAATTAGCAGTTTTTGTATTGGCCACGGGGGAAGGGACAATGAGAACGATAGGCCCGGTGTGCAATTTTTTTTTAATCTGAACAGGAAAATCTCAAAATCCTAGCATCTAGACTAGCCTCAAACCTTTCTACAGTTGGACATTTCAAACCTGACACCCCCACTTAGGTTGGAAAATTTCAACTGATGACAATTCCAATGTCAATGTTGACCAAATGCATGACAATATTGTTTTCTTAAATTAACTAGCAGTTTTTTGACTGGACACGGGGGAGGGACCAGGACACAAACTGCCCAAGTGTTGGAAATTTTCAACCTGTCACCCTCCTAAGGTTGGCAATTTCCGACTGATGACCATTTCAGTCCAAAATATTTAATATGCAAATAAATTGTTTGAAAATCAAACTACAAGAACTTTTTCAACTTAATGTTGGTGTGAAATTTCCAACTAATGTTTTGGCAGGTATGAAATTTCCAACTGTTGAACATTTTGACACACAAAGTTGGGGGGGGGGGGGGGTGAGACACCCCAACCCCCTGTCGCCACGTCTCTATCCATATCAATAAATACTTTTTCTAAAAACCCTTAAACCAACTCGACGTGCGATTTCCCTGCGCTCCTGTGGCGCAAATTCTAGTATAAAAAGTGCGTCTATTTCAGACAAAGTTCAAACTGTAAATGTGACCAGACAAGACATAGAAACCGCTAATCTCATATTACCAATCTGACGACACCAGTCGAACATGATTACCTTTCAAATCAATAACACCGGGCACCATGTTACGGACAACCACAGGCACGCACACCATGGATAAATACACGGTAAAAAGAACGGCGTTTTTTTGTACAGTTATATCTGGCATATACCCATGGTTATATATAAACGGGCTACGAGCATCTGACTGCTGGAGTTGCTCATTTCACTTAAAATTGTTCATGAAAGAGACACACCGTCTTTATTAAGAATATAATTATAAGCTTGGATATGTTCTTTGATAGACGGAACATCGGTCTATGTGATAAGATTCTTAAAAAACACCATGTTCCTCCTTCTAGTCGATCTTTAGATATATTCGACCAGTATTAATAAAGCCAGAGCTTATAATCTCTGAGGCAATATGTGGATAATTATATTACAAACGGAGTATCCATGTCCAATGAAAATCAATCACTCGAATACTTCAAATGCTAATTTATAATTAATAATTAGTCGGTAAAGCTGCGTAATTACGCCCTCGAACTATCTAATTATAGACAGAAATGGAGTATTCCCAATTCTTCCATAATGATAACCTAGGGCACACAGCGTTGCTCGGGTAAAGCATGAGTAAATTATCGGTGCCCCTTCAAGTCATTCAAATTAGTTATTAGTCACCTGAGGTAATCATCATATATATCATGACATTCTCTTATTAGTGCCTCTTTAAGTCATCTGATGTCAACGGCACCTATCACATGACACTCCCCGTGTCAAACTACACCCATGTGCCAATTTCCCCTCATATATTCTGAGCTGATAAGAAACTATCTTCATTCATCTTCTATGTTGGTATAATTTATCAGTCCTACTCAGTATTCACGCTGGGCCGAAAAATCTTTTGGCAATTGTTTGGCCAATTATGATTTATTTTGGCCAAATTAAAAAAACATTGGCCAAATTAGATCCTTATTTTCTGGTCACACAATTAATGTATTTTGTGTTTTATTTAAAGGGGTACTGTATACTAAATCCGGTCATTTATGGGATCATCTCCTTTTATACTCAACAGAATAAATGCAACAACTGAATGAATTTGAGCCATGAATCAGTGTATAATACACTCATGTGCTCTATTCACGATTCAAACAACATGGTAGTTATAATGAAAATGAGTTTATGACTCGAGGCGTAGACTCATTTTCATGGGAATTTTAATTTAAATTTATTAATCCAGGTGTGAAAAGTATCCATGTGTACTGGTCACTGTTTTTTTTACCTGTGATTAACTGATCACCAAAGGAAAACCAAAATTGGTATGACTCGCTTCTGGTTAACAACAGTTCTCGTTGACATGTATGTTGTATGAATTATGGGGCTATTTGATTCTGGCACAATTATCTACTGTAAAAAACGGCCTACCTGCCTGTCCTTACGTTTACCCCCCCCCCCCGTGACAGTATTAATAATAACAGACAATAAACATCCATGACAAAGTCGCACTTTAAATATAATAATTATCTTCCCATCCATACTGCGTAGTCGAATACAGAAAAAAAAAACACAAGCAAACCCATTTATTTCTGTGGTAAAAATGATGAAAACCCATTTTCTGAGAATCAGTCTTCTCGGAATTCACACCCTTTGGGTAATATAGCATAACAACAAAAACGTGAATCAAACACTCATGTTATATCCAAGACACATTTTGTTCAGTGTGTTTTTCTATGTTACAAGATTCAGGAAATGTACGGTTTTCAGTTTGTATACTAGTATATGATTTATGTTTTATGTATATGTATATATATTAATATTATATATATTAATTTAACTTACTAATTGTTTTCTGATAACCAAAATATATGTCTTGCAATAATTTGTATGCATCAATTATATCTATTGTGTTAACATTAAACATATATCTATATATATTTATTTTAATGAAAATAATTTCGTTATACTTTTTAAGTCAACCCAACGAGAGAAAAGCCTGTAGAGTGAATTCACACTATTCGCTGATTAAAGGTACTCAATCCGATTCGATGGTCCCAATCTCATCAGTTTCCAACAACAACAACAATTTTTGAAATGCCGCTTCAGTTATCAGAATCGAGTGGGAAATGAGTGGGAAAAAGGTTCGATTGTTTTATTGCTATAGGATAACCCTTCAGTCTACTGGGTTCGATGATACTTGGCATCGCCAAAAGACGATGACACCTTCGATGATAGGCAGTATGCACTCAGCTTTGATTAATACTTTTAAATCGGATTGGGATAGGGATATATCTGCCTCTTCTTCTCGTGGTGAATTATACAGACATCTTAAAACCAAGCCCACTCTCAGTATTTTTTATTATGAATTGTCATTTAATGACAGAGTAAGTATTCAAAAAATCCGAACAGCGAATCATAGATTGGGAGTAGAAGTGGCTAGATGGGGCAAAAATAAAAAGGGGAATAAAACGCAGCTTGTGTGCCCCCTTTGTAAGGTCTCTATATCAGACGAGTATCATTTTATAATAGTTTGTCCGAAGTTAGCAGACATTAGAGAAAAACTTATCTCAAATGAGTATTGGACAAATGGATCCATTGATTATCTGTATAAACTTTTGAACTCTACTGATCTCATTCAACTAAAAAATCTCGCAAAATTCATACGCATAGGCATGAAGCGATATGAAGACAACTGAGGCAGACGGAATGGTAAATTTAAGGGTCACAACTGACAATTTTAGTGCTAACCAGTTATTAATCAGTCCTCATTAATACTTGGTGCATATTGTATCATGACTATTCGATATTTGATGACTTAAATATCTCTTATACGTGAGTATACTCTATTGAATATTCTATACTACACGCAAAGATAACGATGATTAATACCCCAGCATACAGCATGATTAAGAACAAGAAAACTAAGATGCATGCATCAGGTCGGCCGTGAACTATCTACCATAGAATTGTTGTAGCTATCGATTATACATTTTGAAACACCTGTCTGTATGTATGTATGTATGTGTGTATGCGTGAATGCATGTGTGTATGTGTTATAGACTCTAACACTGCTCGAATTTGGTATTTAACGTGTCAACTTGACCTCGCTCATAGGCATGTTTCTGGACCTTGACCGATCCGACTAAAAATTTGTGTGTAGGACTACTTCGATCCCGGGAGCAATATGGACGGGTCCAATTTCACGTGGGACCATGTTCTCGAACGTGCTGATATAGGCATGTTTCTGGACCAATTGAACAATAGTTTGGCCAGACGCTGTATATACTGGGTACTGTCCAGATGGAGGCGATCACAAAAAAAATCCCTAACTAGCCCGAACGAAGTCGAGTACATCAGCTAGTTTAATATATATTTTGGACATTTGTCTGTCTGTTTGTCTGTTAGCTATGGCCGGGAAAACTGCCGGACAGATTTGACGAAATTTGATACCTAGGGGAAATTATTTCCAGGGAGTATTTTGGACGGGTCAAATCTTGATCCCGACCTGACTTTGACATTCAAAAAGATCAATTCAAGGTCAAATCTGGTAAAACGGAAGTATTTCAACGAAATTTGATACCTACTGTTACTTTTGTCCAGGAGTGTTTCGGGTGGGTCAAATCATGACCCTGACCTGATCTTGACATTCAAAATTGTCAATTCAAGGTCAAATCGGGTATAAAGCCGGGCGGATTTCGACGGGTACGTTTGTCGTGACTTTTGTCCGGGGAGTGTTTTGGACGGGTCAAATCGTGACCCCGACATGACCTTCACCTTTAAAATAGTCAATTCAAGGTTAAATCGCGCATTTCTCCGAAAATCAGAGGGGAACATCCCGGACGAAGTGGGGTCCACGAGCTACTATTATATATTTCTAGATTTAGTTACAAACTAAATACCTGTATATTGTACAAAGAAATGTTTGACAAATATATCTGTATCAATATTACCATACGGGTCATTAAAATAGATACGACGAAACAAATTTTGAAGGGTGCATGTATCAGGTAAATTTTTATATTTCAAATGATGACAGGAATGCAGAAAGTTGAAGTACCTACGTAATACTGGCTATCCGCATGAAGAGATATACATGTATATAAAAACCAGATGAGGGATATGTCTGTGCAGTTGCTAAACAATTCAGTCATGCAAAAGAGGATCAAAGAGTAAGATACCAAATTGCTGCCTGTGGTAATGTTTTTTAACGAAATTCGGGAAAATTAGATTACTCTCACCCTGGTTATCCAGAAGATAATTGTGGAATCTGATGACGATCGGACAAGGGTGTCGTCTGTAGGATCAACCAAATTATTTAGCCATAAAAATAGTAAAATTGAAGATCACCGCTGGCAGTGATGTCTTCACAAGGACAGTTTGAGAACAAAATATGGCTCACATCTAGCGGTGACCCAAAATATCCACATAAGAAAAAGTTCTCCAATAAAAGCTGGCTGCAGGGTGCGCCAATTGATTCAAATTCGAAATTTAGCAGGGTGTACTGCTTGTGGCCATGTTTTCCCCGCAAATTTGATAGACTGATGGACAAAACCACTGAATCCGTTGAATCAATATACATGTATACATGGATTAATTTATATGCATTGTTATACACAGTACTGGTATATAAAGGTACTGAAAATAACTATATTACTAGTATACACAAAATAAACCATATATCATGGCTATGGGTTCTAATATCCGAACATGACAGCTGAGAACTTGGTGTGAATTAAAGAGTGGTGGTTTCTCAAGCATATCTAACCCTCCACGTTAGAAACATGCCATTAAATGTCATAAGTATAATCTAGCTTGAGGACAGAAGTGATCCATAAAACCCCCCTTAATTCAACCAGGTCCCCGCGCGATGTATGATCGATCACATGATGATCTAGGGGGATTAGAATTGATGTATAAAAACAGCACTGCATGTAAATATAAAATAAAATAGTGCTACATCTTATTACAGATTATTGCCATATATAATCAGTGATTATACAGACAGTCTGACAAAATAAAGTTTCAGTGACACTCTATCCGAAGAGGGGAATAATTTCATCTGTTACAGTCAATGGAGCAATTATGAATCTGGAAAGGTGAAATTTCTAAGTAATACTAGATATCGACATGACGCGATAAAATATAACGTAAATGCAATATGGCCGCTGGCGACCATTTTTTCTATGAAATTAAAAAAATATTTGATAGCTCTCATCTGATAGATCAATATCAAGATAAATATGAAGTTTGGTGATGATCGGATGAGTGAAGTGGACTGTGGTCTGTGCTAAACGGTTTAGTAATGCTTAAAAAGATTCTTACCTTAATATTTTTATGTTCACTTTATAAACTTCACTGAGTCATCTTTGTCATGTATTGAGTTTGATATCTTTTGTTAACAGTTTTTAAATCATGTATGTCTCATGTTTGTTATTTTAATTTATGTGTTTATTATCATTAAATAAAGTTGCATTCCTTAAAAAGATTCTTACCTCAATGTTTTTATGTTCACTTTATAAAGTCCACTGAGTCATCTTTGTCATGTATTGAATTTGATATCTTTTGTTAACAGTTTATAAATTATGTATGTCTCGTGTTCGTTATTATATTATACACACTTTATAGTGTGTTTTCAGAACGAAAAAAAATTGAATAAAATCAACAAATTTGTAAATTTAAAAACAATTCAAACGTTGTTGTATTCCATGTCCCAGCCCGGACATATACACCAAATTTCAATAATATTCATGGAGAAACAACGGACCAAACGCTATATATAACACCCGTATACATCTTTTATTCCGAATCGGACTCGGGTACATGTTATAGTAGGTACCGAATTGACACACGTCGACTGGGCGAGTTGGCCATGGGGCGATTAGGCCGATTCCGGCACATTCTATAATTTACCGTATGTATCCGTTTACGCGTAGTTTACTTTAGAAAGTTCCGCAATTAATACCGTAAATAGAGCGACCTTATTTGACAGAGAATGCCTCTGTTATTGATTATCAAGTTGCTGTACATTAAAAACGACAAATTCACATGCTCGTTCAAGCGCAGTAGTCTATTTTCCCCATGTTAAAGGACATCCACAAATACTAAATAACGCTAACCTACTGCCGAATGTTTGACACGACAACTGTTAACATATTTGGGCTGAATTCATCTAACGCGGTATTATTCCTCAAAATAAACAACAAAACCATCGTTACTTGGAAATGTAGTTTGGGCTAACATTTACATAAATCCTCCAGATCAATTATCCGACACACACGTCAGATGAAAAAGTCACATGAAGTAACCGGCCAAATTGGCCGAAATAAGTAGTAGGCCCCTATATCTCGATTCATGTTATATTGTCGAGCACCGCAATCAAAACAAAGTAACTCGTGAACTAATTTAACTTTTACGTGGTATCTATTGATTCTTTATATTTTGGGGTATCTATATCTATATTTGCGAATGTCTGTCTGTCTGTCTGTCTGTCTGTCTGTGTTCTATAGACATTCACAGGGGACGATCTAGATTATACCAAAGGGGTCTACTAGGGGTAACTTTTCACGAGAAAGATAATGGTCGGGGTTAGAATTTTCTAAAGTGACGCCGTTGTTGTCAGGGACAGAAAAGGGGGAGGGGCAGAATTTCTTTTGTCGCCGATTGCCACGAAACTTACATATAATCATCCCCATGATATGAAGAATCTAACGGTGTGGTTTAAAATATGTCAAAAGTGGCGTCGTTCGAGTCAGGGATGATCGGAAGGGGAGAGGGGCACCAAAGTTGATAAAACTAATTTTAGCGCCGATTTCCACCAAATTGATATATATTCTTCTTCATGATACAAGGAATCTAATTGTGCGATTTAACAACGCCAAATTGTTGTGGCTTAAATCTGTAAAATGTGGCCTCATTCGAGTCAGGGGTGGATTGAAATGGAGAGGGGCACCAAAATTGATGCACAATTTTATTAGCGCCAATTTCCACCAAATTGATACACGTTCTTATCCATGATACGAGGAATCTAATCGTATGATTTAAAGACGCCATAGTGGTGCTGTTTGGGTGAGAGATGGGGAGCGGAGGTGGGCACCAAATTTGATAATACAATTGTTTAGTTGCCGATTATCACCAAACTTATAAATAATCATCTCCTTGATATCAGGAGTGTAATTGTGTGGTTTAAGGATGTCACAAGTGGGGCCATTCGAGTTAGTGGTGTATAGAGGTGAGAGGGACACAAAATATGATATCAATATGTTTAGCGCCGATTTCCACCAGATTGATACATATTCTTCTCCGTGATACGAGGTATCTTATCGTGTGGTTTAGATACACCAAATTTGTGCCCTATGGGTGAGAGATATGGGGACCTTAAATTTGATACGAAATTGTATACTCGTCAATTTTCATCAATTTCATATATATGCATCTCTAAGCTCTAATGAGTCCGAAATAGGGACGGGAGGGTCATCAAAACTGATACAAAATATTTTAGTACCAACTACCATCAAATTCAGACACGTTCTTCTCAAATGATACGAGACTGTCTTTCTGTCTGTCTGTCTGTGTGCGTTCTATATATAACTTCACGTGGTACAATAGAGATGGCACCAAGGCGTTCTAAGAGGGGTAACTTTTTACAAGGAAGATAATGGTGTGGGTTTAAATTTTGTAAAGTGACGCTGTTTGTGTCAGGGGAAGAAAAGGGGGAGGTCGGAAAATTAAAAAAATATGGTGAAATAGTTTTGTCGCCGATTTCCACCAAACGCATACATAATAACCTCCGCGATAAGGCGTTTAATAAACTATTTTTAGCCCAGATTTCCACCAAATTGATATATTATTCTTCTCTATGATACGAGGAATATCATCGCGTGATTTAAAGACGCCAAACTTTCTGTCGTTTGGGTGAGAGATGTGGGGTCAAAACTATTCTCATAATTTGTTTAGTTGCTGATTACCACCAAACCTATATATAATCATCTCCAGTGAATCGTGTATCCATGATTCTAATGGGCGTGGTTTAAATATGTCAAAAGTGGCAAAAGCTGATACAAATATATTTGGCACTAATTTCCACCAAATTCATACACGTTTTTATCTAATGATATACGATGAATTAAATCACATTTGGTGTCGTTTGAGTCACGGATGGCAAGAGGATATGCACTATCATTGATAAGATTGTTATTCGCCGATATCCACCTATAAGTTATATATAGTCACCCAGGCCATCTCCATATCATTTTAAGGAGTTTTGGGCGTTCACATTTCACAATCTCGACAAATGGTGACCCACTTAAGTCACTTGAACAATTATATCTTCTCAACTGTCATATTTATATGGGGATGGCAATCAGGGCATTCACACAATGGGCTAGCAAAAAGAGATACATAGAAGCATTAAACGTATATTTATCATTATATTTAAGAGATACATATATTCGTGCAAACTGAGATACCTCGAACCGTCAGAGGATTGCATATATATTATAACACAATTGAGTCTGTTGCATTCAGTACAGTTTCCACAAAAAAAAGTTACAATTCGTCAAGAGATATGGAAGGCCTGTTCAAAAATAGTGGTCACGGTGTGCAGTCAAATATAGTTTCTTCTGATATAAAAGAAAACGCAGTCAGTAGCACATGACTTTTCAGGATCCTCCAATACTGAAATCTGACAAGGGTTTTATAACAGACTCATCGACTGACATAAACAACTCAAAATCTCGCTCTGTACCTGGCACATGCAGCTGATATACTTGCGCAGCAACATTTCTTTTAAACTGATAATATATAGCCAATATATAGCACCACGAACAGAGGAGCACCTGGAAATATGTTTGAAACATCTATCTTCGTGGATATATGATAGCCAGGTGTCCTCAAGATCTTAGTCAAACCCACTAGATTGATACATCTCAATATGTAAAACCCAATTGTCGTCTTTTATTTTTGCGAACTAATGTGTTTATGATGTTCATGTATCATATTATAACGTCTGAAGTATACGCAGTTGTAAATAAATAAATTCTTCATTATTGGTGGAACGAATTAATCGCGATAAACAAAATGACAATTGACAAGGTGAGCCACTACTTATATTCCATGACTGTAATAATGATGTTTGTGATGCTATTTGAATATACAATTTATGAGTATTCTCTATTCCCAACAAATATACACAGCATGCAGATGGTTTCACGTCGCATTAACCTGGGCAACGCCGGGTAACCCTGCTAGTATAGTTATATAAGCAATTGTCGATGGTAATCGAAACTGTATTCATTTAATGTTCGCGGGTGGATACTTGTATATATGTGTACATATGTTCTACATTATGCATGTCATTATATGTTATATTTTCCTTGTATCATGTCAAAATGGCTGGAAATAAACAATCAATCAATCAATCAATCAAAGTAATTGCCCAAAAGTAATGCTAACCAAAGTCAACTATAGTATAAAATTGCACAAAACCTGTTATTTATCAACATTTTGTAACGAAATTTTATCCATCTTATCCATCTTCATCCGCAATTTGGTCAGAGAAAGTCTTCTCGTCGACTGTTTACTGGGCCGCTTAAAATTACCGGCGGTGAAAAAAAATAGATTTCAAACATCGATATCTGATCACTCTGAGCTTTGATGAGTACCCCCGAAGCCAAGGAAATGGTAATTTGCGAGCGTTAATTCGGATTATGCATCTTTAATCTCCCACCAAATAATTCATGGCTTCTCATTGGCGACTGCCTTAATGTACGTTGGGAAACATTGATATAAAATGCATCTGTACCACAGCTAACTACTTGATATGTAAAATCTATGTAGTTCCACCTGAACCGATGCTACCGAAATTTGCATGTAAATAGCATGTAGTTATCTCGCATGAATAAATCATACATGTATTTGAAGGCAAATGTCAACAGCACCGTTACGCGTTGAAATATACAGATATTTTACTTCTCATGTCATTAGCTGTGGTACATATACATTTCATATGCATATTTCCGTTCATATTCTGGCACCATATCGTTTTTTTACGACGAAATGTCTTCAAAACATATAGTGCAAACTTGCAAGTGTACGAACGTGCCCTTAGTTACTATGCTCATACTCAATATGTCCACGAATATAAAACGAGCGAAAAATATTATTATTGCTTTGAACAACAAATAGTGGGGTGAAGGAGAAAATCACTCGATCTTTTCGACCACACCGCGTGCTTCGCGCCCAACCACTCGCCATATATATGCTTCATAAACATCGATTTCTGGTTGACATGGCCTCCAATAACGTTGATTATTACGCCACCTGTGGTGTATCTAGCTGCAGAGAGTTTGATGGTGGACAGGGCGAATGAATTCTTGTGGGGCTTTTATTTATAGAGTTGGAAATTCCGTTTATTTAAAAGTCGGAACTACGCGACCAGTAGGCCAAGTCCAGTAAAACGGTTCGTTATATGTGCTGGTTGTTATTGTTATTTTAACGGAATTCTGAGTTGGTCATTCGCGAAACCAATATATTTTATATTCTATAATTAAAACCGTGGGTATATAATATATGATCCTCTCTGGATATTGTATGAAGGTAAATTTAGCTAAAGCGGTGGGATATCTTGCAAGACAACACATTTCGGTTTGCGCTATAAATGCCCAATGTTTTAAGGTGTTACACAACGTCTGATAAAAAGCGTTCTATCTGGAATATTCACACTATTTGTTCAGAGAACATGCATAGAGTAAACATAGTCCTATCGGACTATCGTAAAGTAGTTCCGTTTAATTCGGGATTAATTAACCCTCAGACTGCCGAAACTGCCGACAATAAATTCGCTTGTTCGTGTCCCCCGAAAATAAAACTTGCCTGTTTAGAGGTCCCATTTTCGTGCCTAATGGTGATAGAATCACAATTTTTCAGTCAAGTTCATGGATAAATTACATTACACTTAATCGGCTTATGTCCGCGGCCATAAACCTGCGTTTTGATAACAATTTATTTGAGACAAACTGTTGCGCGGGTATCAGTCGGCGCTTATCGGTTGAAGTTATTATGATCGTGCAGCCTGCACGTGCAACAAGTGTTCAAATACAACAGAAAAAAATACTATGTCAAATAAATAACGTGATCAATGGACAGACAAGTTTCATTTCCGTGGGACACGAAAAAGCGAATTTAAGGTCGTCAGTTTCGGCAGTCTGAGGGTTTTAATTAATCTCCTTTACGATAACCCGATAGGACTATGTTTACTCTATGTTCTCTGAAAAAAAATGGTGTGAATATTCCCGATAGAACTATTTTTATCAGACGTTTTGTAACACATTAAAACATTGAGCGTTAGCGCAATTTTCTGAAATTTCGAACTATTTCGTCTATAAAAATACGATGAGAAACTGAAAATGTTTTTCAACATTCTGGAAGGGGTATATGTCCATGGTATATATGTTTAAAATTTCACGCATAAACTATGCCAGATAACAAAGTTATATAAATTAGTTTTATAGGCCCACCATAAATCCCCTATAATAAACGCATGCGGCCGTAAGCACATGGCTTTGCTGTGGATACTTTCGTTCCCAGCATGCATCATTCTCGCTATCTGTAAAATGTCTATGAACAATGGCTGTGCCATGCACTCTTAGCTTTGATCCGCATTTAGAAGCATTCTGGTGTGGCGAATGAGAAACCTGCAGTAATTTATAAGCCGTAGTTCATTGTAATAATTTGAAGAATTACTTGTCTTAACGGAATTCGGAGGCGGTCCATTCATGTAACCAATATATTTTATATTATGATTTATATTTATTGCTAATAATATGATCTTGGTGGCGTTACCATTTCTGACTATGGTTTTCTTGTTATTATTATGGTATAGGGAATCACCAACATCTCGCATGCAAAGCACGTTACTCTGAAAATCATAATCGAAATAAAATTTACGGACTGCTTTCATTGGATAATACAAGCCCTTTGGAAAGTGTGAGCATTTTCTTGAAATTAGCTCTGAATAATATAAGTTATCATGACACGTCGATTGATGATTATTTTCATGTTTGTGAGACAAGCCTACAGGTGTAAAAGAGAGTTATATATGTATACTATGTTGTGTCTATATATTCAGTCATGTGTATATAATGTATACGAGTAACACATGTGTTTGTATATATTGTGTAATAAACAATTCAATGAAATTCTTATTTAGTACTGAATGTGTTCAATGATAATTTAGAGATTATGTTATTGAGTCCAGTGTGGTGTTTTTAGTGAAGTTTGAAATAATTCAGCTTCTAGCGAAAATCGATAACACTGGTTTGGTTTATCGCGGTGGTCACTTTCCGCAAATCAAAAGGTCAATGTTTGACCGCAGGTCCCCTTAAATTTGGAAAGAGAACACATCAAATGAAGGCAGGTATAATTTATTCAATTAATTATTTAGCTTACCTGCAATAAAAATCTTTACAAGTACTCAATGGAGTCATCAGCACCCATCCTACATGCAATGACTTGGCCTCACGGTCTCCATTTGGGGGTGGGGTGATTGTCCACCTTGAAAATTTCAGCCGCGCACCAGACCTTGCTCCAAGGTTGGCGAAATTCCATTTGCACCCCCTTGGAAATTTCCAATTGATTGACATTTCAGACCAACATTTTGACAAAAAGTAGAAACATATTCTATATAATATTGGTCTAGGACAAAACATTACCCACTAATAACTGGTTGCAAAACCAAACAATGAGTTTTTTTTAACAATTTGAAATTACATATGCTGCGTAAAATTTCCAACCATTGTTGTGTCAGGCATGAACTTTACAACTGTTTGGATTAAAAAAAAAATCAAATTTAGGGGGTTGAGAAACACCCAAATCTCATGTCGCCGCGTCCCACATGCCTTCAGTAATACAATTATAACTGGACTACTTGACCAAGTTTGTTTTGAATGACCGTGTTTTCTGGCGATCCCAGAAAATGACACGGAAGCATCGGCTAAGTTATTAGGGCCGTATTAACAGTAAAACTCAAACTCGAACAATTGTTTGATCTGAACGACGATGAGCAAACAAACAGGTAATGTGCGAACAGAACTACTACGGAAACCAACGTGACTCAAGGAAATTTTACAAATTCTCAGTCTACATCACCACGTTTATCTCCGACGTGTGAACTCCGTTTTGAGACCCTTTAGCATACCTTATTCATACATATGTCCATGGTGTTTTCTCATACGGAATAAGCATGGAGTTACATATATGTTCCCGTATTAGATGCGCGATTGTTATTCTACTTTCAGGTAAGTTACTTTTACAGGGGTACTATTCACTAAATAGGGCCATTTATGGTACCGTCTCCTTTTATACTCAAAATAATATATGGAACAAATGAATGGATTTGAGCTCAGATTATTGCAAAAATACACCCATGTTGTCCATGAACGATACAAACAACATGGTAGTTATAATGTTGTTGCACCGCCCGTGGAGCACATGTGTGTATTTTGCACTAAACCATGTTCAAATTCATTTATTTGTTGCATATATTAAGTTGAGTATAAAAGTAGATGGAACCACAAATGGCCGGATTTAGATTACAGTCCCCCTTTAAAAAATAAATTATACCTGATGAATCAGATGTTTGGGACATTTATTTATTACACGCTTGTTCCTAGAAGTAGAGTGTTATTGCCGTTCCATATTTACAAATCCGTATGGAACGTACGTTCCATACGCATGTCGTTGACGTAAAATGACGTACATGACGTTCGCCTCAACCATGAAACTTGAACTATTTAAATAAAAGAATCATCATACATGACAAAAACGACCTGTATGTGGCTAAATAAACCTTCTAATCCTGTATTTTAATGCATGGATTCTAGGACGCGAAGCGTGTAATAAACACAGAACGACACGATATGTAAATGGGTTTGTCGATACGGCACTCGTGCTGTCGCGGAAGGATATAACTCGAGCGCAAGCGACTCTCGTTCTATCCCTCCGCGACAGCACTCGTGCCGTAACGACAAACCCATTTACACATCGTGTCTTTCTGTGTATATATTCGTGTATAAATAAAATTATACATTCACTACATGGGGTGAGGTTGATTACCCCAAGATAACACCAGAGAAACAATCTACAATTCACATTTCAATAGTATAATTGGAATCACGCATCAGACTCCCCTGTTACATGTGACTCATGTGTTAATCAGAATAACTGTTGAATTGTGGGTTGCTTCGCCGGTGCTATCTTGGGGCAATCAAGCTCATCCCATGTCGTGAAATTTGTTTCCAGACACGCAAGTCGTGGGTGGATGCATCCATCAGCCGCGAAACAATTTTTTACTCAGTTAAAATCATCAAACTAAGTTATAAAATTTGACACATAAAGCAATATAAAGGATAGGAAACAATGTATATTACATATAGGATCATATACTAGCTTTGTTTGGCTTCAACATCCAACATTGGACCCTTCAAATTGAGTCAGACTGTGACATGTAGCTCGCGCCACAAGAGCCTGGCTAGGCACTAACAACACGTGCAAAGTATGACAGTTCTGATACAATAATATTAATCATGTATCCATGCATATCTGGTATATACTAATAATATAAAAATCGAACAGACTACAATTATTAAATATTATATATTACAATTACTAAAGCACAGTGTGTACCTGAAAACATGTAGTAAAACTAATAAAATAGTAGAAAACTGGGGTGGTGAGTGCCGAAAGTGGCCAGCATGACAAAAAACAAATAGTCTGCGTGTCTGGATTGTTTTTATGACAATATCTATATCGATTAATCAGTATTCAATTTAATTACTCTTCAACATGTTGGATATTACAGAGTATATGGATATTATAATACATTATAGTATACAGTGTGCTATGAAGATTTTTGATTGATTATTCTGTGCAGGATAATACACAATACTGTATACAGTGAAATTATTTATTCAACAATTATTTAATCCAACAACCCATGGCGGTGTCCTGGCGTGTTCGGCTATATAATGCCTCAGGAGAACCTAAATAATGGCATAACCCATTTAATGAACAGTGAAATATTTTGTGTTCTCTTCCCCTTTCCCGAATTGAATATTTAATTCAGTTTAATAATATTAGATTTTCGATAGAAGTAGGGCTTTATATATCTCTTTCGTGGCGTTTGTAGTGGAGGGCATTTTAAAATTACATGGTATTAGTCACCGAGTTCTCCATTGCATAAAGTACACTTTCTGTCTGAGTAATCTGAACCTGCCCAGGGGCCTATACTATAGAATTACAATTGCCGTGTTTCTCCACGTGGACAAACTGTCGAATACTATGGATACGATAATTTACAAGTGTGTGCGATTCCCCGTCATTTACAAGAACAGATAAAATCCAGTACTATTGATCTCCGTTTATCTGCGCCTCTAATATTATACATATCCATTTATATATATATATATATAAATTATAATTTGCAGTTACATTAGCTGGAAAATTTAGTCATTGTAATGATTATAACCTATTCTTCAGTCTTAATTTTTAAATTAAGTGCCATTTTCTACCATGGAATCGCGGTAACATTCACGTATAATGTCTCCGCTGTCAGAGTACACCTCCTCCCTGAACCAGAAAACTATAATTGCACCCCATTCGGTTCAAATTCTGCAATGGTTACTCAAGATTTCCAACTGTTAGAAATCCCCAAACCAACAATTCCAACCGATCGAAACTTCTCAACTAATTGCCATTTACCCCCATAAATCAATCATCACTAACTTTGGGACGAAGATTATTGTGATGCGCCAACACCCATTGAACGTCGCTGCATGACATTCCCAATTGTTGAGTATTTTGCTGAGAATCGCACAACATCATTTATGTGGAATCCCTTATTTCTCAAAGCCAATTTGTCTATGTTTATGAACACCATCTCAAAATATATCTATCTACACCATGCGTAATTTGAACCCATCATCCCAATATGACTACGATTGTATTGACCCGGTGAAACTTCGCACGTCGAGAAAGGGTTAATGCATGAGTGCTCAATACACAAAGCGATAATCCGACATATCGACATTCGCACGCGTTTCATTGCGGTGACAACCACTAATTCAGCCTCGTATACTTGTAATGTTAACACCGTGTTCTCCCCGATTTGTGTTATGTCTGTACTATGGAACTCCCTAAGTTGGTAATTTATCAGCCCGTCAAGCGAGTTCTTGTTTTTCCCCAAGTTAGACAATTCGAGTGCTATAGAATAACAAAAAGATGCAGCGTTGGGACACTCCAAACACCACAAAAAGCGAGCAGCTTGCTGCTGAAATGAATCCCAGTTACAGAATGGCTCTCCCAGAACATTATATAAGTCAGTTCACAACGATGTATGGTGTGAAAAAGGGTAATCGCCTATTGTTAAATTCCAATATCCAATGCAAGGAATTTACAAGAACACAATTGCTCGAGTACTATAGAACACAAGTCTAGCTTTACAAGACTGGGAAATTACCGACTAACTCTGTCCACGTGGAGAAACACGGCAATTGTAATTCTATAGTATAGGCCCCAGGATCCCGATTCAACTGGTAAGTAGTGATTTCTGCTCCTAAACCGTAACATGGCGGTTACTAAGTTATTGTATATACTTGATATGTATTTCCCACGACCGAAATTTTTCTGAACAATTCAATAGAATGCATATTTACTTGATATGGATGTGGTGCCTCTCCATTCTTGAATAAAAAACGTCTTCTAATCGTACATTGACTTTGTGGTGAATCGATTCGAAGAATTCAGGGACTGATCTTTCCAGCTGTATCCGATACCAAGTTTGTTAACCCTTTACCCAACAAACCGGCCAAATAAAGCTTCAACAGCCTAAAATATCTTCGGTCTTTCTCAATAGAACCATACAAATATGGATATCATTGGAACCGGCTCCTTGACCACATTGTGATAGTTACAGTTATGCCCTGTGCCAATGCATTCTCTTATATATGCGAGTCGACCATAGGTCGCCTCGCATATATAAGAGAATGCATTGGCTTAAAAAAATCTTTTTTTAACACTTTTTACCATTTTTTCTTACATTCTTTAACAATTTTATAATTTTTAATGTGTTAAGCCAATGCATTCTCTTATATATGCGAGGCGACCTATGGTCGACTCGCATATATAAGAGAATGCATTGGCATAGGGCCGTTCTGTTGGGTAAAGGGTTAACATTGTTTTCTATGCTATTGGTCAATGGTTGTTGCATTTATTATTTAAATACATTGAATATAGAACATAATACAACATTAAAGACATTCGGTGACATTCCAAAGTAGACTCAATCACACTGTGCAATAGAGTGTAAACGAGCAAGCGGTTGCATGGTTGAATTTGATATGAAACGTGGACTTTATTAAACGTGAAATTTATTTGCCACATTCATCACTTACAATAATCAAGGGATGGAGTCTGTCCAAGAGAGCGACGTGGTTATATCACACTCCGCATCGTCCAGTGTCCTCTTATTTATGCGATGCATCGTTGAAGATAATTAAGAAGACTTTCATACATGGATATTGATATACATGGACAAAATAAAAAATAAAAAGTGACTTTTCGTGGTTGTGCACGTTGAGTGGTGCAATATACATTTATAACCACTGGACAAATATATCACAGAGATATTTACATGTATCTATAATATATATATATTCTTGAATGTCCTGCATATTTGAATATTTATAATTACACACATGATATATACAGGTTGTACACATGATACATAGTTTTATGACTGAACACAGGTTTTGGAATCTCGTTGAAAGGATATGGTTTTTACGTCTGCTGCGATTTTTGCTGGAATTATTGTTACGTTCCAATGAAAATATTAGAATGAACAGAAAACACAGTGCATGATGGGATCTAGACTTTCAGTAACATAGTTGATGTAACTGCGTCAGCGTCGATAACAAACCTTGAGTATACCATAACAAACCATAACAAACCTTCGTCACTTTTTAGGTGAGAGTGACATCTTCAGCTTTAGTAACACTTATTGAGATAAAACAATAAGTATACTTGGCATGAAATATTATTGGTTAGAGACATATGTCGAATTCAAATATGGCTATAGTCCGTAAATTGTCGACTTAGAATCTGCTAATTATTTTGGTGCTGGATAATAATTTTTGTTAGAGTTATCCGAATGATTTCAAATTTGGTATACGAATCCCCCCAGACACGGACGATGTTCAATTCTGGATTCAGTTCGAATAATGTAGACACATTTTATGAGTTAGTACGACTTAACGGTACAGTGGGATTCTTCGAAAGGAAAAGTTATAAATGTCAATAACTATATGGGTTGTGATTACGCGGTCTTAGGTCAGTTCTCGGAGTAGGGTATATTAAGTATACAATCGAAAAAAAGACGCACCTATCATTTCATCTAATTCCCACACATTTAAAAATAAACACACGTTCGACCCCCTTCCAACAGACTCAACTGTGATTCGTCTCGATGGGATAAGAAGAAAAAGAAAGGAAAGGAAACAAAGGAAGAATCCGAAACATGTCGATTATGTTTCAAAAATGTCGGGACGAATATCATTTCACTTTTATATGCGAGGAATTGATCGACATCCGTATAAGCACTTATACCAACACTATAAAGCGAGCAACCGAGTAATGACACATTCATAGAATTGCTTCAACGTGAAGACAAAAGCACCATGAAACAGCTTGCCATATTCACGAAATTAGGATTGAGTAGACAAAACGACAATCCTGTAGTTGATGACAAAGACAGCGACTGTGACGCAGATGATGACGACGACGATGGTGATGATTATGATAATGATGATTATAATGACCGCGATATCGAGGATGGCAACGGGATGACGATAGCGACGACGATGACCATGGTGATTATGATATTGATATCGTAGTTGATGATGATGACGACGATGACGATGATGAAGATGATGTTGTTGTTGTTGATGATGATGATGATGATGATGATGATGATGACGACGATGATAATGACTATGGTAAATATTTTATTGCACATCGAGTCATATGTTGACATGTGAGCAGGTACATCATTCGTTCATATGTATATATATAATTAAATTTTGTTGCGCATTACATTTTGATTACAAATTCATGGTGCATTGCTATATATGTGTATGTGCATACTGTGTATTTTGTTTGGGCGTTTAATTTCGCCAATGTTGGGGTTATGTTAGGTGGGTGGGTGTTCTGGTTTGTGGCGAAGGGTCACGATGAGAATACGGGTTCAATGTGTATTATTGTTTGCATAATATCTATATGTCATTGGGCCCAATATAAAATAAGGGGCATGGTGGGAGGGTGGGGTATATAGGGTCACGGTGTGAATACGGATCTATGGTACATTACTTATGTATATAATATATATATGACATGCATGTGGCCCATTGAACAAGGTCCCATACGGCATGAGTGTTTCCTGGTTTCAATTTTAAGTTAGAATGGAGCAGGGAAGGGGGGGGGGTTCAGGGTTGGGTAGTTTAATTATTTAAGGCCTCTTTTATGGATATTGATAGATTATCTAGGGTTTTCCTTCTTGATTGTGATGATGTTGATAAATGACGATGACGACAATAATGATGACGACGAAGAGGATGACGAGGACAACAACAATGATGATGATGGTGGCAACGGTGATGATGATGATAATGACGATGATAATGATGACGATGATGATGATGGTGATGGTGATGATGATGATGATAATGATGTTGATGACGACGAATATAACGACGACGACGATGATGACGACATATAGAGTTTCATTCTGTATTTCATAACAATTATGATTGAGTGAAATAAAGCAATTAAATTGGCGTTTAATGCGTTTCATATCCCAACAAAACCCAATATAACACGAATCGACGTCACATTTTGTTTACCTATATGACTAAAATGGTAGATATAGAGTAACGAGGTGTTTTCTAATGGCGCGGTCATAGACTAATCGATCGATAATTCACAGGTGGAATATTTGGCTAACTTGCAGTGCTGTATGGTATAACAAGAGGTGGCATCAGAGATGCTGTGTCTCGTTTTCGGTTGCTTACCACCGGTGGCTACCGCCGGTGGCTACCGCCAATTGGTGTGCATCAGTATCGGTAGACTAATTAATAGGTAAAATCGGTTAATATTTGTTCAAGTTATCGCAAAATGACTAATTAAGGGCCATAACTCTATAAAATTTTATCGGGCCAGGCTGGTTTTCGAACTCGTCCAGGATATTATTGGAAGACACCTATATACCAAATTTTAGTTGAATCGGATGACGTTTGTTGAAGTTATCGCGCTAACGAGCTAAAAATTCACGAAAAATGACAAATTAAGGGCCATAACTCTATAAAATTTTATCGGGCCAGGCTGGTTTTCGAACTCGTCCGAAATATTCTTGGCAAGTATGTCTATTCCAAATTTTAAACAAATCGGAGGACGTTTGTTGAAGTTATCGCGCTAACGAGCTAAAAATTCACGAAAAATTACTAATTAAGGGCCATAAATATTATTGGGCCAGGCTGGTTTTCGAACTCGTCCAGGATATTATTGGAAGACACTTATATACCAAATTTTAGTTGAATCGGATGACGTTTGTTGAAGTTATCGCGCTAACGAGCTCAAAATTCGTACAAAATGACTACTTAAGGACCATAACTCTATCAAATTTTATCGGACCGGGCCGGTTTTCTAACTCGTCCGAGGTATTCTTGGGAGACACCTATATATCAAAATTTCAATCAAATAGGATGATGTTTGTTAAATTATCGCGCTAACGAGCTGAAATTTTTTGAAAAAATGACTAATTAAGGGCCATAACTCTATCAAATTTTATCGGACCTGGCCGGTTTTGGAACTCGACCGAGATATTCTTGGGAGACACCTATATACCAAATTTCAATCAAATCGGATAACGTTTGTTGAAGTTATCGCGCTAACGAGCTGAAAATTCGTGAAAAATGACTAATTAAGGGCCATAACTCTATAAAATTTTATCGGACCAGGCCGGTTTTCAAACTCGTCCGAGATATTCTTGGGAGACACCTATATCCCAAATTTCAATCGAATCAGATAACGTTTGTTGAAGTTGTTGCGCTAACGAGCCTAAAATCAGTGAAAAATGGCAAAGGGCCATAACTCTGTAATAAATGTGCGGACGAACCCGATTTTTTTTTTGCAGCTTACGTGCATGGATATGTACTCACACACCATTTTTTTTTAAATCCGTCAATAAACGGTTGAGTTATAAGCAAAACACGCCGCCCGCCCGCCCGCCCACCCGCCCGCCCGTCCGCCTCCCGCCCGCCCGCCCACCCGCCCAACCGCCCACCGTCCCTCATCAAACTATAAGTCGAGTTTTGGAAAAAAACTCGACTAAAAATAAATATTAAAATTGAACACAGATTTCTGAAGAAGAAAAAAAAACATTTTATAAAAGTTAATAAGGTAAACGCTCTAGTATATAAGAAATGAATGTTGTTTTGAGTGTGCACTTGTGAGGGGGTATATGTGTTGCTTATGCCGTTGGGGCACATTTAGTGTGAACTCTTCAGGGTTCACACAATGTGCCAGACGACCACATCGCTATGGGCCTTTCATTCAATAAAACACATTCAAACTGCATTCATTTCTTAAATAACATATATTTTTGTGTTTTCAGTATTGCCGTCAATGTGTATAGACCAAGGTGGCATTAACTATATGTCACGGCATTTGAGAATCGAATATGACGTGCTTGACAACTTCAGGGACATGCTCTTTAGCTACTCCATTCAACTGACTCTAAAAAACACCGGAAACCTTCCGATCAGGGGAGATGACTGGAAAATATACTTCACTCATTCCCGTATGTTGGAACCTGATCATTTACCGGATGCCAAAAGTCACACACTCGATGACTACAATGTCAAGGTCAGTCACGTTCAAGGCGGCCTGTTCACATTAGAACCTACGGGTGGTTTCAAGGACATAGCGCCTGGAGAAAGTAGATACATCCAGTTTCTCGGTGAAAACTGGGCAGTTTCCAGATCGGATGTGTATCCAAACTGGTATCTGGGCGCCGACGGCCTTGAACCAAAAATTATTGAAAACACCGCAGACGAGAAACTGCAATTTGTTGGTGACTTCGACAGGGTTGAGAAATGGAAAAGATACGAGTGGAAGAACGAAGAAGGTGAAGGTCGTGATGCGTATGACCCTTTGACCACTCGCGCACGACACAGTCTCCATGACATACCTAATATGAGAAGGGCCCCTCTGAAGGTTATACCGACGCCTCGTCATATATCGTTCGACGAATCAAAAACAGTGTACCTTGGTACCACGGACTGGCTCATAGTAGCGGGCAATGATGTCATGGAAGAGGCACGATTTCTATCTCGTGAGTACTATCACCACATCACGTAATGGACCATCCCACACCTGTCAATTAAATAACTATTAGCAGATATTTTAAGAGTTGATAAGAGTATACCTTCACAACGCGGATTCAGAACTATCAAACTTTTAGCTGATAGTTAGCTGACATAAAACGTTCTGGTCATCCAGACCACGTCGCATGAGAACTATATGGTCGTAACTCCATGTTGGCGGGAAATGAGTATTTGATATCAGTCGAATCGTGAGAAAAAATCCAATCCGATTTCTGTTTTGTGTTTGTAAATTTTCAAATATGTGCTATATGGTCGTATCTCCATGTTAGTCACGTGATCAGTTGGTGATTTAAATTTTGTGATTGTTCCACAAATTTCTGTATGATGATGCACATGAGTGGATATTCATAATGTAGAATAGGCACTTTTTAGTTCATAGACACAATGTCATGCGATTGCCACCATATTTAGCTTAATCTGTATTTATCCCGCAGGGTCGTAACACAACAAAGACAGGTCTGCCTGATTGACTACCTTTATTTAATGAATTATTAATCAAAAAGGTAGTCGTAAAATTATTGGTAGGATGTTCACTGTCCAGTTATCCATTTCTTGCTTCGCGTCTTCCTTTTTTGGCCCCCAGTGCGCCATGGCCACAAGCAAACAAGCGGAGTCCGTGGGAACCCGGACCTGAAACGAGACACTAGACCCCCTGGTTAGTGATGTCTGCTGGTCAGTGCCAGGCGAATGCCGCAGGATCACAAAACAACCAATCAAACAAAAAAGGGGAGGGTGGGGGAGGTAATTTCAAACAAATACATACTTTCCCCAATTTTCGAATCTTGCGAAAAGACCTTGGCCCTCTCACGACTTGATCACGTGCCTCAGGCGATATAGTTCCGCTCTCCCGATTTACTGAGAACGATCAGCACCCTGGTTATATATTGCCCTGATGCTGCTGAGAGTTTTTGGTAACATTGCGAATAAATTACCAGGCACATGTTGACTTATTAAATCTTATTAATGATCATATAATACTGCATGTTAATACCACCAATGGAATTTGTGTATCGATCCGCATGATCCATCAAATCTTTATTTAGCAACTGACCCAATCGGGCACGTGATCTTGTTTTGGTTCTATTCTTAGTTTTGGTAAACAACTGCAAACGTGTCTCTCTAGCTGTCATGTTTTAGCGACCCGACGGGATAAATGCGGTCGCTGTGCGACGCTCGTTTTATTAGCACAACTTCCATATAGCACGGAAATCAATCGCCGTTGGCGTACGCAAAGGGTTATTGCTTTTAAAAAGAAAACGAGGGAGTAAACAGAACAAATATGTGGTTCAATGGACAGCTAATGTCAGTTTTAATTGGGATAAATACAACAATACGTCATGCTTTGTCAACATTATGAGAAATGTTGTCTGAAAACTTCAACCTTCATTTTTCTCGGAAAGTTGAAAATGTGAGTTACGACCTTATAGCACTGATGCGACGACCAGGTACACTGAATGTATGATATCACTAAACCGCCCAACAGAGGAAAAACTTTAGCTGTACCAGTCTTGCACTAAAATATTTGTATACATCATTATTTAGAATTAGGGGAAATGTCGGAATAGTAAACAAAACACAGACACGGGCATGAATTTTATATAAAAAGCAACAAACTGTGTAAACATCATGGGAAAAGGGGGTGGAGGAACATTTGTTTGGAGGGAAAATATATTGTGTTTGCATGTATGGGGATGGACGCTGCATGTATGGGGATGGACGCTGTATGTATGGTGATTGACGCTGTATGTATGGGGGTGGACGCTGTATGTATGGGGATGGACGCTGTATGTATGGTGATGGACGCTGTATGTATGGGAATGGAAGCTGTGTGTATGGGGATGGACGCTGTATGTATGGGGATGGACGCTCTATGTATGGGGATGGACGCTGTATGTATGGGGATGGACGCTGTATGAATGGGGATGGACGCTATATGTATGGTGATGGACGCTGTGTGTATGGGGATGGACGCTGTATGTATGGGGATGGACGCTATATGTATGGGGATGGACGCTGTATGTATGTGGGTGGACGCTGTATGTATGGGGATGGACGCTGTATGTATGGGGATGTACTCTGTATGTATGGGGATGGACGCTGTATGTATGGGGATGGACGCTGTATGTATGGGGATGGACGCTGTATGTATGGGGATGGATGCTGTATGTATGGGGATGGACTTAGTATTCACGCTGGGCCGAATTTTTTTTTGGCCAAATCTGATTATTATTTTGCCAAATTAATAAAGCTCGGGCAAAATTAAATCCTCATTTTCTGGGCTCACACTTAAAGGGGTACTGTACTCAAAAGTAAGTTTTTTTACAGTTTTCAAGCAAATGTATCAAATAAATGTTATATTATATGCATACTAGTCACATATACTCATTTTAGTTATTGTATAGTCACTAGTCAGTGAGTGGCTTGAGTTTACACCCCGTATCAACATAATTTGTTTCCACGATCATGTGTGCCACGCGTTGACCAATCCACTATCCGTTAATTAATATGATTACGTCTTGTACACGGAAATTCGTAATTCGTGGCTCCAGCCTTAAATTAAATTTATATCAAATTATTAACATTGATTTTAAGATAACCTATTAACCTGTACGTTTACAGAATACATCTTCGACTCAAATTACTTATTTTTCTATATATCATTGATATTAGATCGTTGTTATTAACGGCAATTTATTGAAAATGGCGTACAGTACCCATTTAATTAATTTGTTTTTATTTAACATCTTACATTCTATATAATTATAATAACATAAATCCGCTCTGCCAAAGTGACACAACTCTATGTCGACACCGTGCCAAATACTGTGTCTAGACTTTTTAATCCCGCCATTTTTACTTCACAATATTCCATTAACCACAATCTACCACTCCGCCTTGTGACAGACAATGGATTCATTAGTGTTAATCATCATTATTGTTTTATTGCATGTGGTGGTCCATTGTTTGATAGTGCACTACCCATTAAGCTGTGTCACATAATCAATGGTGGATCCATGTTGGGTGGAATTTTTAGTCCTGTGTACGGAAAATGTTGAGCAGGAACAATTGTCCTCATTAGAAGGCCATGCCATCAATCATTCATATTCAAATGTCAAGAGGTCAATCGTATAGTGAGTTCAAATAGTATATACTATAATATATTTAAACTAACTATTTGTTTAGAGTTTTTCGTATAAAATATAAATGAAGTTGAACTTTCCAGCACATTAGATGTACCCAAGGCATTCGCAGTTACCTGTACCCTATTAAAGTTTACTATATCTACAGTGATTTAGGCTTTAAATATTCCAATGCATTGGAACTTATTTATCATTGCCTTTTGCTTCAGCGACGAAACACTTAATCGCTATCATCAACTTATCATATATATGTTCACTTCTCACCACATTTGTTTTTTTTATATATGTATGTGTGTGTTGATAGGCGTTATTTGCAATGTGATATAGTGTTATTGTCGTGAACAAAAAATAGATCAGTTCAGTTCACTTCATCAAACGCATATTATATTGCTACTATATACCCAGGGTCCGCGCTGGACCGAAATTTACTTTTGCCAAATGAAAATATTTTTTGATGAATTATTTTAGCATTTGCCAAATGCTATCCCTGATAGTATTATTTTCTGTAACCTTAATTCTTATGTTTCGACACTCGTGGTTTGAATGACTTTCGATATCGATAGAAAATCAGTTAGTTAATAATTATACTCGCATCTCTATTGTGGTTTATCATACAATTACAACAATAATCCAATCTCCGAGCAATACAATGATAGAAGGGTTGCTTCATCAGAAGGGCACATCACAGGAGGATTAGCTATGTAAACACCACCACCACCACACTAAATAAGGGAAATACCTCCAACCATCGGTACTAATGCTATGAGATAAATTGCATCTTAATAGAGGTGTTAACTTTTCATAAACCTTATAAAACACCACTAATATAATTATGTTGTAAGAGTTTCCTGAAATGAATGGTATATATTTCAACTTTCTTGAGGAATTAAAAAGTGACTAGCCAAAACATTTGCCAAAGCAAAATATTGTTTTGCCAATTGTGAATTACTTTTTCCATTGGCAAATTTGGCAAGTGGCAGCGGGAACCCTGATTATACCGAAACTGAAACTACTATACGATTATCTTTCAGAAAGTTTGAATATTGGTGTCACGACTCGAACACTCAGCAGTCGGTATATCAAATTGGCGAAGGAGAATATAGAGAATACTGACCGTATACGTGAAGATTTGATGAACGAGGCCTATCAGTTAGACATTGATCCAGCAGTTGAATCCATCACCATCAAGGGTCGTACATCGGCTGGGATTTTCTATGGGATACAGTCACTTCTGAATGCAATGGATGGAAACAGAACTATATGCGCACTCTCAATACGTGACGCCCCCAGATACGAATACCGGGGCTTAATGTTGGACATAGCTCGGAACTTCAGAACAAAGTCTGAGATCAAGAAGCTTATTGGAATCATGGCTTCATACAAACTCAACATGTTCCACATACATCTGACGGATGACGAGGGGTGGAGGATACAGATTCCGGGACTCAACGAGCTAACTGAAGTGAGTTGATAGTATAATGATGTTCACCCAAAATAAAGTTAAGTCAAAATTGTTGGGTTATCCAAAGTTGGGTTGATGGTTGGTTCCAATTCCATAAGTTTGGTTCAATTGTTGGGCAGATTGTTGGGTTAGATCAGTTCAGTTAATAATCACTGGTTTTCAGTTGCGCCCCTTGATAAAGATTTGCTGGATCTGAGTTCTATTTTTGTCATATTTTCTTTTCCTTATTGGTTTCGAACTCAAATAAATACACGGTGAAGGCGTCTGTATATCTGAATTATATAGTTATATTATTGATTGTGTCTTTGGTAAAAGTATTCTTTTCTGGGTTGTTAATTTATTCTCGAAAAGGAAGTCATTATATGTTAGACCCCGTTTCAAACATTGATATTACATACTACAGGTTCGAAGTATTAACCCAAAGGTTTAATTCAATATCTCTCATCTATTCAGCCGTTAAGGTTCGAAATGAATGCACTGATTGGACTTATTGTTGGGAAACTTAATTGATGACCAGAATATCAGATTATATGGTAAACACTCATCAATTGAGATGAAATATATAGAGGATACCTATGGTTTTTGAGTGATTACCATAATTATTTAATGGGTGACTAGCGAGTTGAAAATTGATATTTCCAATCATAGTCACGAATGAAATACTATGGGATTCAGTCAAACATCATAGGTGTTATATATATTATATGCTTTAACCATGTCGATAATTATTTTTTATGTATTAATATTCCTTAATTAATACCAAATAATGTCACAAAATGCGTACACAAAATTTCAGTTGAAAATTGATTGTTGTTATTCGCCAGCTGATAGTTAACGAACCACTTTCAAATGGTGAGAAATTAGTCGTCCGTTAAAGAAAAATAGTTCCCACAAAATATTACCAAAAAAGACAAATAATTCTTGACCGATACCAATTTAATATCCCAAATAACAATAAGATGACATTCTAATCGCGAAATAATAACATTATTTCAGTTTACACAGTTTTTTTTACCACTGCTAGTCCGTCGCGCATTGATATTTGTTCACTATTATTCGGTGAAGATATAATGTTTGAATAACAAATTGATATCTTTAATGTCGGTCTAGACACTAGTTACTATATTTACGTTGCGGCAATTTCCAACTATTTAATGGGGAAGCATGTAATCAAAGTTATATATTGACATAGGTCTTCTCTAACCCAATGTTAAGATACTTCAAACCCAATGTTTGTTTAATTTAACCCAACGTTTGGTCACAAAGTTGGGTTACCATAACCCAATGTTTGGTTAATATTTTATAACACAACCAGTTTAGTTAACAGCTCTAACCTAATTTTTAGTCGGATTCGGTTGACTAAACGTTGGTTTATAGAGTCTGACCCAATTTTTTAAGTGTTGTAATCTAATTTGGGTGCTGATAAGAGCATTGAGTCCTTGGGGAATTTCATATTCTTTTATTTTCACCAAAACCAAAAAAAAAAAAAAAAAGCTGAATATGTAAACAATTTTGTGACGCAGTCAATATAAAGGAAACGGTTCAGATCTCTATAGTCAGGAATATATCCATCAAGTTTCTCGAATGTAGATCCTCGGGAATAGGCTGCATAATATTAATAATTAAGAAACATACATCGGCTTGACATTAGATTAATAGCCAAAATTGGAGTCTTATCTTATTTATCAAATCGGAGACGACATGACACTGACATGACACGTATTGAGTCGCCCATAAGGTGCCTCGCATATATAAGATAATGCATTGGCCTAACAATATTTACCTTGATCTTGAAAGCCACTGCACTCTTTTATATATGCGAGGCTCCCTATTGGAGACCCGCATGTATAAGTGAATGCACTGAGTCGTTATTTCGTGGGAGAATCTGGATTCAGATTACGGATTACACTCCGTACGACGTGGTTCGGTAAACGAACAGACCAGAATCAGTAAACGAACAGGTCGTAATCGTTATTTCGTCGTAATCTGGATTCCGATTCTGATTCCGTAATCGGAATCAGAACATTCATAATGTAAACAAACCGATATTTCACCACCTCGGAATTTAAGAACATAATAAAACATAAGAATCTGTCGTTTTGGTACAAATTATTGCAGTATATAAACGATCCATATCAAATAATTTTGAATGCGGAGACAATTTTGTGTTATCGAGTGTAAACGGGGAGAATTTTACTGAAATTAGCCAAATAATAATGTTATTGATAGTAACGCTGGGGGATCACTTCGGCTGATGGCGAACTCGAAGCAAATCCTTGTCAATTTCATCGTCACTTTCATCGTGTTCGTTTCATAATTCAATCCATAAAATACCACCCGAACGCATGTCGATTTCAAATTCGGCGGATAACGTCACCATTGACCGAATTCACGTGAACCTGAATGGATATGTCTTCTGCTTTGTTCGTAGTTATATGTTCCTTCTTATTAAAGAACTAGCAGGATTATATGATATTTATGGATTATCAGATACACGTATGTACTATCTATGGTCTTATAACAATTTCATATTTAAAATCTTTTGTTTCGTTAAATGCAGTTGTTTTGCACAATAGTCTCTGTAGTGCCGAAACACAGGAACGTTTTTGCCAAAGTGCTGTGCATTAGTTGGAAAATAAAGCTTTGCCCATATAGCTAATGTTGTGGTCTTATATTATGATCGCACGTGAGCTGCATCTCTCAATCGCACAAACACACATATAAAGCTTATTCTAGGATCGCAGGACTATATACTAGAAATGTCAATTTATTTGATTAAATACCCACACGTACAAGTTCTAGGGACGTGGCTAGAGTGTTCCCATGGGGTGCACCTTCAAATTTCAGGCCAACTGCACCCACCCCATTGAACCAAACATCAAACTCACAGGTTCGCAGAATTCCATTTGTACACCCTTGGAAATATCCAACTTGTAACACCCTAAGATTGGAAAATTACCAACTATTACTGGTTGGAAAATCAAACAATGAGAACAATTCCAACCTATATATGGTGTCAAATTAATTTTGCGTCAGGCATGAAATTTCGAACTGTTAGAAATGTACCAAAGTTCGGCGGGGGACACCCCAACCAACCAGCCCCTGTCTCCACGTCCCTGTACTACTGACAAGTTTCTACAACGTCTTCGAAATTTGATTCAGGAGACCAAGAGCTGTTAGAAATACTTGCCCTCATCCACACACACTTAAACTTGAAAAAAGAAGATGCGACAAAGTCATATTGGCAGCTAATTAGGTGCCATGTATATACACATAGAAGAAAAGCATGACTTTCACAACAAACATGAACATTATAAATATAAGATACAAATAATGTGTCCACAACGATGGCCGCGTATGATCCTATTGATAAATTGTAAATTAGAAACTATGGATTATATAACTATTATATAATTATATATGTACAATAGAGAATCACTGTATATGTACCCCAATCGGTCTGTGTAAAGAGTCAAGTGCATTTATATTTTACAACATGCATCTGTTTACAAAAATCAGGTGTTCCCTCGTATTAATTCGGAAAAAATGTAGGAATACTCCAAATAATACTTGACCGTCACTGATCAGCACAGTTGAAGTCTGCCGGACTTCGTAAAGATAATCAAACACAGACCCCATGACCAGGCGATCAGTATTTTCACGTGCGATGATCACCTTCTGTCAACTCAATGTGTAACTGTTTACCCCTTCCCAATAAACCAAAACGTCTCATAAATATGTTTTATATGGACTCTCATTGCTCCTAATTATTGGACAATTGTGGACTTTGTATTATATTTCAACGGGTTACATAAACGCCACGTGATAAGTGTGTATGAATTTTTATAAAATGGGGATAATATTATATAGTACATGTATAATAATTATTTCCAGCCCGGCGATTGCATTGCCTTCCGGTTCCCGGTATTGAATTGACCCGGAAGTTACTATGAAATATCCCACAAACAGGAACAGCCTTAATCTTTTCGCCATTTGATAATATTTTACCATCCCTCCAGGCTCCCTCCATTTTGGATATTATTTATTTCTTTGTATTACCCACCTTTTGGCGGCATACTTCAATAATCATATGGTGTGAACAGCCACTTAACTGGCAAATTACATGTATACAAATTTTTTGACCTGAATATTTAAGATATGTAAAGTTTGATCTTATGCCAGTATGGGAAGTTGACAATAAGTGCTAGCAGTGAATATAAATTCAATTGATCCGTATTTTATAATTTTCATAGCTAATTGTATTTGTGCGATTTATATTAGGATTAACTGTCATGTGGACTGTTTTTATGGAGATGTAACCGTGAGGTAAGTGGTCATAACTTGTGTAAAACCCGAAGTGTTTTACATACAAGTTATGACCACTTACCTCAAGGTTACATCTACATAAAAACAGTCCACATGACAGTTAATCCTTATATTTATATACATTTAGCGAAAAAGCCACTTTTTAAAATGTATTTAAATCGAAAAGTGTATCGTGACAAAACCAGCCCGAAATATCCCATAGCACCCTTGGCAAAAGTTAACAGGAACAATTTCTCTTTATATTGAAACCCGATGATTTATTAAGTCAATCCTGCGCGAATCCAGAATGCTGGATTTAGTGATAATCACACTTAGTATGTAAATATACTTATATATTTACATACTAAGTGTGATCATCACTAAATCCAGCATTCCGATTGGTCGGCGCCCACGTGGCTAGTTGCAATTATTTCTCGGTGAACGCGCAACAGCTCATAACTGCAGCCTCATAATTACTTCGACACGTCATCAGTTTCGGAAAGAAGAACGCGTAATGTTTTGGGCGCATTTGGACTCGCGCAGGATTGACTTAATACATCATCGGATTTCAATATAAAGAGAAATTGTTCGTATTAACTTTTGCCAAGGGTGCTATGGGATATTTTGGGATTGTGTTGTCACGATACACTTTTCGATTTAAATACATTTACAAAAGTTGCTTTTTCGCTAAATGTATATAAATATAAGGATTAACTGTCATGTGGACTGTTTTTATGGAGATGTAACCGTGAGGTAAGTGGTCATAACTTGTATGTAAAACCCTTCGGGTTTTACACAAGTTATGACCACTTACCTCACGGTTACATCTCCATAAAAACAGTCCACATGACAGTTAATCCTTATTTGACTGTGTCTGTTATCTGTATATCAGAAACATGATAAGATAAGATAAGATGATTTATTGCAATACACCAAATGGAGGCAGTTGCAAATAACAGTTAATACATGAAAAGTTACACATTAAAGGCAGGAGCGGATAGCTCAGTTGGTTTGTGGGCCGACCTCTGAGCTACACCTTCGACACGGTCGGGGGGTTCAAATCCGACAAAATATCGGTCGGACTTTGTGTCGCCATCTGCATTCCCAGTACCATGGGCATCACAAATCAATCATCGATGCCACGATCAGTGATCTGAGAAAGATTCCAGAAGCCAATGAGTCTCAGACAAAATTTGAAAAAATGCGTACTGGACTAACTTCGTACCTCTGCTCCTCTCGTAATGTCATGACCAGGGATGATACTACACTTAGCACACCGTCGGATCGGGAGCCGACGCTAATGGCTGTCCCGTGTGCAACAATGTGCGCACGTTAAAGATCCCTACCGTGGCGAAGAAGTCACGGGTTCGGCAAAAAAAAACTTCCTGGAAAAATTATGGATCTACTCGATCCCGTCCTGTAAAAGCCAGCCTTGGTCACTAGGACGTAACATATATACAGGCACGTGAGGCCTTAGTGGTCGAAAATATTCATATTTGTCCCAATCACCGTAAACAGAAAAACATTAAAACGCATACAGTTTCGTTCATATATACCATCACCATCGCGTAAACAGCCTGTTATCATAAAGATTTACTATATTTTACATAAGCAAGAGCGTGATTGTGTTACAGAAGACAGTGCAATGCTGCTGGCTAATCACACACAAATGGCATAAACGCTCTTTATTCGTTCCATATCAGGAATTCACCAACAAAGAACGCGCTCTTTATGTTTACCATGATAATATAAACAAAGTTACAAACACCAGAAAAGTAACTTTTTATGCTTTTGTTTACATAACAATGGTCAAATATGTGACAATAACATACTGTTTATGCGATATTTCTTATTTGTATACGGACAAAGTCTGTCTACATTTTGTTGTTCTTTCTGTTTGTGGCGGTTTTTGACGGGTGGACATATTTTCACAGGATACCCACCGCCAAGGCCAACCGTACCTTTCAAATAAAATACATGTAATTATGCATATGTACGATAAATGATCATTAGTATTATAAATTAACACTTTCAACTTTTATTTCCCCATATTGACATTCTGTCTTTTTAGAAAGAATAACCGGATCATGTTGCACACGGAATTGATTATTTGTTTGTTTTTCATTATAAAGATGAACTTATTATCATCACTCATGTTTATGAAATCTATGCTATACTTTTGAGCAATATTAAACAAGTCTTTTCTAGAGTCAGCGTACGCACTGCATTCCATAATAAAATGTTTTTCTGTTTCAACTTTACGTTCATCACACATGTGACAAATTCGGTCTTTTAAAGGAACGGTTGGCCTTGGCGGTGGGTATCCTGTGAAAATATTTCCACCCGTCAAAAACCGCCACAAACAGAAAGAACAACAAAATGTAGACAGACTTTGTCCGTATACAAATAAGAAATATCGCATAAACAGTATGTTATTGTCATATATTTGACCATTGTTATGTAAACAAAAGCATAAAAAGTAACTTTTCTGGTGTTTGTTTATATTATGATGGTAAACATAAAGAGCGTTCTTTGTTGGTGAATTCCTGATATGGAACGTATAAAGAGCGTTTATGCCATTTGTGTGTGATTAGCCAGCAGCATTGTGCTGTCTTCTGTAACACAATTAGACTCTAGCTTAGGTAAAATATAGTAAATCTTTATGATAACATGCTGTTTACGCGATGGTCATGGTATATATGAACGAAACTGTATGCGTTTTAATGTTTTTCTTTTTGCGGTGATTGGAACAAATATGAATATTTTCTACAACTAAGGCCTCACGTGCCTTTAATGGCGTCTTCGGTTGCGTGTGTCGACCCTTTTCTATAGCTAAACTATTATTGCTAACACGCAGTCGAGTGAACATATATCTTGCCGCGGACGATCGAACGTGCCTCAGGTACGGTTCTATGTCAGAATTGTCTTTAAAAGTTCTGTAAGTTCGCAATTTATTAGCAACACCTGGTCTGTCGTCATCGAAAATGTCTTTTTTTAACTTATTTATATGTTCTGATTTTAACCTTTCAATTATTAGTTTGTCTGTCACTCTTACTGTTGTGATATATTGATACCACTTTTGACTAATTGTGCGTCCCAAGTTGATTGATTAGACGTGAGGGATTTCCTAAAAGAATCATGCATTAAAGTTCTTGATTTTACTGCACGCAGTTTAGTTAGATATTTATACATATTACCAATAGCATTAATTATGTTCGTTGTTTGTTGAAACTGAGCGAATGATGTGAGTTGAATGGTGTGTAACCGATGGTTGCCTTTGATTACATACGATCTTCGACCATATATATTTAGCAGAAATGCTTGTCGTGGCAAGTCGTTGTCTCTTGGGTGAAAGTTTATATATATTTTTTTGGTGGTGCTCTTCCACTCTTCCAATAGAATTTAATTTAATTTAATATCGTTCAAGTATGATTTAAGAACATTTATGGAGTCGGCTAAAACACATTCGTAACACACACTGAGCTTCTCTTGTTCCTGCCATAATAAATTGTGTACTCGACATTGAGCCCCATCGTCTCTCCTAAACATAGTATTATATGTACCTAGCATTATTTCATGAGTGTCCCTAAATCAGAATTAGTCTTAGAGCTACGTTACATATGGAGCAAGGGGAGTAACTTTGTTAATTGTAAGCTAGTATTACATGACCCCGATTCAACTCTTTAACAAGGTAACTGACAGAGCAGAGATGAACATTTAACTACTAAGACAGTAACATTGAAATGTTTTGGTCAGGTTGCAGGGAGAAGATGCCATGATCTTACGGAGAAGTCATGTCTCCTCCCCCAGTTTGGCTCCGGACCACGCTCTACATACCCCGGTTCTGGATACCTCACGATGAAAGATTACATGGAGATACTACAACATGCGAAGATCCATCATATTCAAGTGATACCGGAAGTTGATATGCCTGGACACGGGCATGGTTCTATAAAAGCTATGGAAGCCCGGAGAGACAATATGATCAGATCTGGGAGACAAAAAGATGCATACACGTATCTCCTCGCTGAAGAGAACGATCCATCGAATTACAAGTCGATTCAGATGTTTACTGATAATGCTGTTAATCCGTGTATGAACTCTACAATTAATTTTGCCCGGCATGTTATATACGCTCTGGCTCAAATGCATCAGAATATTATGCCGCTTAAGGTATTCCATTTTGGTGGAGACGAGGTTGCCAAAGGGGCGTGGGAAAATTCCACCGCATGTGCGGAGCTGATCCGGAATGATCCTACTATAAGTAACACAAAACAGCTGAAAGAATACTTTGCGAAACGTATATCTGATATTACCGCGGAGCTTGGCCTCGATATGGCAGCATGGGAAGATGGATTCATGGAATCGGGGACGGGTCGTACTTTTGACAGAACCAGAATGAACAACAGGAACATCTATGCATATACATGGGACAACGTCTGGGAATGGGGACAGGCTGGTCGAGCATATACCCTTGCCAATGCCGGATACAAGGTAACATACTGTAACATGCTTTGTTATTACCGGTCTGTGGTCCATTAGTTTCGTCATTAACTCAAACATTTATCGGACCAGACCAGACTAGAGTTGAACCAAACATGATATAGCCTCAATTCAATTCAATTCAATTTTATTTAGTAATATATAACAAACATGATAATGTATAATACAAAAATCAAACAAAATATAGTATATATTACTGGGAGATGGCATGACCTACTGGTCGTCTTCCTGCACACTCCCTCGTTGTTTCATGGCATACATTTTCACCATTTTGACCGTGATTCCCTCATATGACTTGATCATGTAACAGGAGAAGGTGACTTATTCAGTCATTGGCTTATACCATTGGTGTTTTCCTCTGCGTTGCCAATGCAAGATTGTGTTTATGTGGCCCTTTGGGACTAATGATTTCTGATATTCAGTTCCATTGCACTTCAGAATGGGCGCCGCCGTGTTTTATAGACTGTCATTCGTCAGCATGCATATGTATACAAGAACAATTTCCGGACGCATACGAAAACGGAATGCCCCGTGGAATGTCATAATGTAAATTATTACCATCGTCTGTCCGTGATTTTATTCAGGTTGTCATGGCGCAGGCTACACATTTGTACTTCGATCACCCGTATGAGCCAGACCCAGAGGAACCCGGTCTATACTGGGCTCTCAGGTACACCGATACGAAGAAAACATTCAGCTTCATGCCTGGGAACCTGTACGCTGCCGCTGATGTGGACAGGGCCGGGTACCCCATCGACGATGAGAGACTCTGTGGTGAACGCGGGAATAAATGTCCGCCACTCAACAAGCCCAATAACATAGCAGGTAAGTCGTAAACCAGGTTCGTGTCAACATCTCAGATCGCATATACATCAAATTAACCCAACAACATAGCAGGTAAGTCTCAAACCAGGTTCGCGTCGACATCTCAGATCCTATCTAAAAGAAATCAAAATTGGTTGGATTCAGTTGTAAAGGCAAACACTGAACGGCAACTGTTTGTGGTTGTATCACAGGCGTGTGGTCTATGTGTGACACCATCATCACAATGAGATATATCCAAAATGGGCGTAGGTTCTAATCCCGTTACGGTTCAGCCCGAGAATATTCAGTTCTACAAAAAAATATTCGAGTGGGTTTTAAGGCCGATTTCATCATGATGGATGCAAATATCATCAACAAAATGCTGGAATCTGTCGAAACGGATGGAAATTAATAATTGGGCTCTAATGGTGCACCATATCGTTAACCTAAATATAATTAACTTATTTTATTGTCAATACAAATGTATATACAGACATGGATTGGGGTAAAAGTGCTAACCACTTAGATATGCACCGCTCCTTACAATTTGACAATAAGTAATGAAATGATGCGGCAATATAATAACACATTATCGCTTCAACGAGAGTAAAGTATAGGATGAAACAAAGAGAGTGAGAGCTGGATGAGGAACTGATTAGGGGAAAGGAAGGGGAAGCTGATTAGTATTGAGATATAACATAAAGCACCGTATATATATATTCAAAAAGATTACAAGCTCAGAAAAGAACAAAAACGGACATTCATGTGAAAATCAATTGAGTATAATGGCTGTAAGTACTATCATTTAGGCCTGGAAATAATATGTATGCCCGCGGTAAATGTTTTGACTTTGGTTTGTTCATTTCATAGGAATCCAGGGACATATGTTTGGGGAGCTGTTGCGTACCCCAGAACGGGTGGATTTCATGCTATTCCCGCGGTTTCTCGCCCTGGCGGAGAGGGCGTGGCATGAATCTGACTGGGAGCGAGATCAGAACAACGCAACCAGGAAAGAATCATTGGACCGCGAGTGGTCGTCGTTTGCAAACACGCTAGGTCACAGAGAACTGGGTCGATTGGATCGTCTCGGCGTTAAATACAGAATACCACCACCAGGGGCCAAGTTAGTGAAAATAGATATACTTTTCCTATAGTTCGAGTCATATCAGAACTATATATATATTTAAACTGTTTTATTCTCATAGAGTTTATTGATACGGTATATTGCAAGGATTCGCGCTACCACTAATTTGCCGAAACAATTCACATTTGGCAAAATTTATTTTAATTTGGCAAAAACAAAATGGCATGTGAGTTCTAGTTATTCATTAAGAAACTCAATACCATCACGATCAAGAAAGCTCATCAAACTTATCAGAATGAGTACGATTAAGTGATTCAATTCAATTCAATTTATTAGATATTCTCATCGTATGACAATTCATGTTGAGAAGAAAGATGTTACTGCAATTCACAATGATATGTATGATTATATTGGGAATAAACGGAATATATGTGTATTCATATAATCAAGGTTGTGGGTACATTGGCAGCAATGCGTGCAGACAATAGCATATACTATGATTTTTTTTATTTCGTAAGGGGTGGGATAGGGGTTGGTGACACGTTGACCTCGGGAGTTTACCTCGGGAGTGGTTTATCTCACACTGGGCCTTTTTGATAAATATTGATAGATAAAACACAAGGCTGAATTGGTTCATGTAGGGACATGTAGTGCTTTGCACCACCCATGCGTTATAAAGGTACCTGACAATGAGCAGTGAAAGATCTTGTCAGTATGCTAGCCACGTGGTATCCTGGCATACTCTCGGCTGAACCCCCCCCCCCCTGTCCCCGGGGAGCAGTACATGGTTACTGAGTGTTTAGGCTCATCGGGATAATAATTGTAATACATTGGGCGCTTTGGGCCTCATGTGAAAAGCACTTTATAAATGCTATATATTATTATTATTACTACACAGCTAATCCCCGTACTATAAATACGTTAATTGGTGCATTTTTCATAAAAACGAATAAAATTTCAAGTCTTTGAAATAATATTGTCAAAGAATAAGAATGTTCTATAAACAACTTATTTCGGTCTGATATCATTTGGCATCTCCTGAGAAAATTTGGTAAAAATAATTTCATTTGACAGAACAATCAGCAAAAGTAAAATTTCAGGAAAAAATTCAGCTGAGTTTACATAATTTATTAAGAAAAATGCTATATAAATATAAGAAATGAATGTAGTTTGAGTGTGTTTTATTGAAGGGTATAGCGCTGTGGCTGTTGGGCACATTGAGTGAACAGCTTTACATTAATTTCTTATCTAAAGACGTGCTCAGATAGAATATATAATAACGAAATGATGCATTGACCAATTAAACTAATGTCTGATGGAGATGGTGATGGTTGACTCTGAATATCCCTATACACAATAACTTTTTAGATATGCACATACGTTATTTTTAGACTGAACATTTTGCTTGCGTCGTATCTAAATGCATGCATATTTCCACAGGATCGTTAATGGAAAGTTGGTTGTAAATACAGAGTTTCCGGGACTTGTCGTTGAATACAGTAACGACGGCGGTGATACGTGGTGCCATGCGTCTGGGGAATCGGCCATTCAGTCAGGCAAGACGATTCTGCTGCGTACAAGGTGAGAGTCATTGGATCTTTACACAGAATGATGTCTAACAAATAATTATTGACCCTTCCGTGGCTGTAGTTTCCTGAATTTTTGCGAAAACTTTGTGCCAAATGCATTCTCTTATATATGCGAGTCTACCATAAGATAATACATTGGCCTAACAATATATACCGTTACATGCATGGTAAGCCAGTGGCGGGAGCTGCGTGGTGCAGCATTAAAGATACTGTGCCAGTGCATTCTCTTATATATGAGAGTATCCCATTGAGCCAGTACATTCTCTTATATATGAGGCTCCATATGGGAGACTCGCATGCATATATAAGAGAATGCACTGGCACATGATCGTCAATGCTGCAGCAGCGCGGCTCCCGTCATGAAAGGGTTAAAATATATGTTATAACAATGAGCGACGTCGACTGAGCCGGTCACTTCCTGAACTGAAAATTCCTTGTTCACCATAATTTTGATACCGATCATACTTTCAGTGTTGAATTGCCTATTTTCGTTTTTTTCCCCCGTGAAATCACAATATACTTAAATTTTGATTTGTGCATTGCTGTTAGTATAACACTGTTTTTATTTTGCGTGACACTCGTCATATTTTTTCACAATTGAAAACAAAACAGGTACTTTCTCGGGTATATTATAGCATATATGCAGGAACTTTAACGCTTTATGCAGCATTAAAGATCATGTGCCAGTGCATTCTCTTATATTTGCGAGTCCCCAGTAGGGAGCCTCGCATACATGAGAGACTGCACTGGCATACAAGGTCAAGGTAAATATTGTCAGGCCAATGCATTCTCTTATATATGCGAGGCTCAATATGGGCGGCTCGCATATATAAGAGAATGCGTTGGCACAGGGTTTTCGCAATATTTCAGAAAGGTCCAGTCATGGAAGGGTTAACCTAATTAAACTATTTCTACAGATGACTTGTCTCCTGACAACCGTAAATTCCTTCCGCTACTCAATATTTGTGGGGGTCTCCGTTCTGTCCTTATGCCCTATTTTCCTGGCTGCATTGTATTTCGAATAGGGAATACACACTGTAAAATTTCGGGGGCCTGGTAGCTCAGTTGGCAAGGTGCTTGTCACATTAGGTCAAAATAAGCCGCACAGCGATGGTGAAGCCTGTTCAAATCCCGATAAGTGGGGATTTGTGATATACGTAGGAAAGGTAAGGTAACAAGATTCATGTATCTGGGAAAGTTAGTTAGCTAGCTGTCGGTGGTTTCTACGTGTAATAGTGATTTCTCGGTGAAAAAAAGTCACTGTGCGGTCTTTCCTCCACCCGTAAAACTTATTAAGTCGTGATATGATCTAGCGACTGAAAGGAGGATAAAACCCAATAAATAAAAAAAAAACTGTAAAAAATTATGAGCCGGTATATGAGCAGGCATCAGGGTATAGGGATTTCGTCCGTTGTAACCAGTAACCGAAGAAACAACAATGATTGAACGAACTGTAACGAACATTGAGAAGAACCAGATCCACCAGTGCTATTTAAGTGTCCCTGCCAATTTGATGTATATTATATGTATGTTGGTGTGTCCAGTGGTATAATTGCTAAGATGCTGATAGGACAAAATTATGTTGTTTTTTCTAAAGTTGGCATTTTTTTTTTGTTGTTGGCCCGGGGCTATTGCGGACCACTCTTATCGGCCCGAAAGAGGTGACCCACCCTTACGAGATGGTCAAATTGCCTGTCGGGGTCAGTCCCCGCTAGAAGCGGAAGTCCGTCAGTCAGTCAGGACCACTCGTCCTCCTCAGGCTGCGAACCCATACCGTGGAAGTCCCGTCCGATGGGGTGACCATCGTCGGGAACGTATCTCACAGCACGGGCTCGAGCCAAAAGGCCGAGAAGCGATCGAATGATCACCCATTTCGCAACAGCGAAATAGAGTTGGCAACTTTATCTAATCTGAACGAATCTAAGAGAAGCCATTATATGTATAAAATATTAAAAAACATATAGTGTAAGATAATCGAGGTGTCGTTATTGCAAATAGACCATAATCACGATGGCCATTCATGTAGTTTTGCAAACACCAGCGCAGCCATTATTAAAACATATATATGTTCTTGAATGTTTCACATAGACACTATCTGTTTCTCAAATTGCTCGGATTACCCAAACATCCTAAAATTACATCTTTAAAAATGTTTCTTAACATAGCATAATTTTTTCTTACTAGCATCATAGCAATTCAGCTGGACGCACCAACATCATAGCACATTGACAGGGCCACGTGACCAGGGGTGATGTCGATTTAGCACCCGAGCATATCCATCGAAGCAGTCATATGCTATATCTCAGCAGTACACGCACTCGTGTTTCATTACAGAACAACGGGATTAGTTCTTATTTGTTCAACCTTTTCTGACATTTCAGCAAATATGTGCATTACATGGACGTATGTTTACATTCAAAAGTGAAATAATCCCAAATATAGTGCACTTGTACCATACTTATTACCTCCATATAATCAACAAGCCTTGAAATAGTGTGCCTGTCATTTGCAGAATGAGGTCCCCAGAGGGTGAATTTAGTGATGCTACCCCGCATAGCGGGCTAGCATCACCAAATTCACCCTCTGGGGACCTCATTCTGCTCACACCTCAGCAGAATGAGGTTCCCAGAGGGTGAATTTGGTTATGCTAGCCCGCTATGCGGGGTAGCATCACTAAATTCACCCTCTGGGAACCTCGTTCCGCAAATGGCACATACAGTCATGTCTATTTTCAGATATGTTAACCCTTCCATGACAGGAGCTTCCTGAAATTTTACGAAAACCCTGTGCCAATGCGTTCATTTATATATATGCGAGGCGCCCATTGGCGAGTAGTTATTCCTTAGGAAATGTTCAGATAATAAGTTCAACAAACATTTCCCACAAATGAATCGGAATCATTCTGCACTTTCTATTATCTGTCGTCTGTTTTATTTCCTAAATATCCCTCCAGATGAATAATAGACCATTTCAATGTATACGTTTATATGAGATAATCCATTTAGTAACGAAAGTGTTAATAGGAGCTTGGTATTGGAAAGTATTGTATTACCAACATTTCACCCTTTCGGCAATTATGCTCTGACTGAAAAATCCACTTTCTGAAAGGTGTCCCCTCTTGCCTTTGATAACTTCCGGTGTCCCTGCATCTGATGCTATGTTTGTATTTTCAGATCTGGCGACGGGAGCAGAACAAGCCGCGTTGTTTCACTCTTTGGGGTTCAGAACGAACAGTTCACTGAGAAGTCCGAAGCCCCATCTCAACAACATCAGTACATACGTCATCTCGTCCTGACCTCCATGTTCATATTATTAAAGTTGTTTTGAGGAGTAATAATCATTACTAGTTGTATCTGTAATCTCAACTATATGAATAATAGACTCAGGGTTTGCAAATCTCCGAATTATACAGATATATAGATAGATTTATTGCTCTTTGTATCGACAAGATATATGAGCATTAACGAAAAGGGATTAAACATAAACATTATACACATACCGGAGGGGGTGGTTTGCACACAAAAAAAATATAATAATATCATTACACACGGCCGGGTGGGTGGGTTGGTCACATGTGATTGTTTGATTGTGTTATAATTATATGACATAATTATGTAGATACAGGTCGCAGTGATCAGGTTGTCCAAGGAAAGTTGAAGTGTTGGGAGACTCTATCATATTTGTGTCCGTGTCTGCACGCTGTGATTGGTGTATAATATCACAGCTAAGCTGATATCACAACTAATGACATTTACCAATTGGGCAAAATGTCTCAATCCAAATACTAAATTGGTTCGTTGTTACTTAACTTCAATCGCCTGATGACAATTGAAATACATGTCATAATGCAATGTCACGTTAATTTTCGCATATATATAGACAGTTGTTTCATTTTGCAATTTTAAGGTCAGCGTGTTTCCGAAATCTTTTACCACGTCGTAACATTGGAAATCGGCCACAACGTCATAACATTGGAAATTCAGCGGTGAGCAATGTCATTTATTTTTTAATAAGCAGAAAGAGTGTTACTACTGGCTGTGAAATTTATGTCACAAAATTTCGTAGTCATTCCGCGCTCCGTGTGTATAATGTTTCGCTGTTTCTTAGTTACAGTGGGCGCATGGGCGTTTTATTTATAGAATGGGAATTTTTGGACGGATTAAAAGTCGAACTGTGACCCGGAGGCCGAGTCCGGTAAAAGGTGTAGTTGGGAATTTCAATTGTTATTCGGATGACAAGAAGTGCAAGGCGATTAATTCTATGAGTTGGTCATTCGTGAAACCAATATATTTTACATTCTATAATTACAATCATGGGGATATAATTTATAATCTTCAGCGCGTTACTATTTCTGACTATGGTGTTCTTGTATATTTTTGTCCCAGTCGCTCATTCCGCGCTCCGCGTGCATAATGTTTCGCTGTTTCTTGTTATACAGTGGGCGCATGGGCGTTTTATTTATAAAATGGGATTTTTAGACGGATTAAAAGTCGAACGGCGACCCGGAGGCCAAGTCCGGTATAAGGTGTAGTTGGGAATTTAAATTTAAATTTCAATTGTTATTCGGATGCCAAGAAGTGCAAGGCGATTAATTCTATGAGTTGGTCATTCGTGAAACCAATATATTTTATATTCTATAATTACAATCATGGGTATATAATATATTATCTTGAGCGCGTTACCATTTCTGACTATGGTTTTCTTGTATGCACATATATGCGGGGTTGTTTATGATTCATTGCGTCGCTCGGGCATATTTATCACGATTGAGACATCCATCCCGTTCAGTAGATGTGCTGACCCAAGCTCTGCCAGAGAACCAGTGACTGCTATGCGTTTCGGGGAGCGAAGTATAACAAAGGGACGCAACTGTAGATAATGGTGCTGGCCCTGATGATCAACACCATTCAAGAACAACTATCTTCGGCTATGGCATCTCTGCAAACCATCATCACATTTATTGATGTTATATTCTGGTATACTCAAGTATATTCACATCTTCTCCTATATCAGACAGGTATACTGTAGACGCATGTGTGCATACCTAAACATGTGAGAAGCTTATATATATATCCAATAAGGCTGAATAGGAAGATAACATGATTTTTTTTACCAGCTGTTTGGACCGTCAAATTGGACGTGTGCTGTGATTTCTTCAGTCAAGTTGATCTTCGAACTCTTACTGGTGATTTCTAAATGTATCTAGGTATGATCAGAGCGGATAGTTGATATGGAATAAATATTGAGTGAGGGAACGGAACAGTGTAATATACCAGAACAGTCTGGAAAAGCTTGGCAAAGTCAACTGAAATGCGAGTTTGGAGGTGGGTCCTTAAAACCTCTGCGGAAAAAACATTTTTGTTTAATGAAGCGGGGGGTGTGTGTGTGGGTGGTGGTGGTGGTGGGGGGGGGGGGGGGGGTACCCAAAGTGTTGCTGCTGCAAAAGCCTGTGTCTGCAAAGTTTTTCCTGACCCCTGCATATGCGAAGATAACAATAAATCAATGTGACTCAGGCTCAGGGTCTGAAATCGCGGAACCATACATACAGGCTCAGGGTCTACGAACCACATGCACATTTGCAGACAAATGCCAAAAATAATCACAAAAGTTTTATTTCCAAAATTTGGATATACATACAGATTGATGATAAAAATGTCATTAAACAATGTTGTGTACAATAGGTGTTTTTCTTGTACTCGTCCAGGTTGTGAAAAAGTCATATTGGACTCGACACTGCGTGTCGTGATGAAATGGAAATTGGTCATCTCCAAATTGTTTTGTTAATTACTTGTCAGTCGAAGTTATATACTAATACTTAAAGGAGAGAGAATCCACTTTCGTTTTGTAACCTCGTAACAATTATGTATATATTATCTATGTCAATGTATACCCCGCCTGTTATATTAAGTAGTGTTCGGTATTCGACGGATTTCGGTATTCGAATATTCGGTTCGAATAACGAGCGAATATTCGAATAGTATTCGAATATTTAGATAAATTATAAAATTATATAGATAACATATTTTGGAACCAATTTATTATTTAAAATGAAATAGCATATTTATCCACGCAACATGCTATACGCGAAAAAGAGAGAAAAAAAGTCCTTTGGCTTAATAGCAAGAGTTTATCTGTTTATGAAGTTCAAGTAGTCAATGTCCCATGCATGGTTCCACAAGTTGGTCGTAGTGCCACAATAACTAAGAACATGATCTGGATTGAGCTTGCAGGTTGCCTTTTTAGTTATGGCATCTAACGTGAAGTGAGTCCATATATCTGATTTCTTCGAATTTGACGCCATATTATACACACAAGTAAAAACGCGCAAACAAAACAAAACGATGCCTTATATAGGTCCGCTTCCTATGACCACATGCTAGCACGGTCTGGTTTACACCTAGCCAATAAAATTATTTCGACGTCATGACGCCAATCAAATCAGAACGTTACAGTTAGGTCATATTAATTCGTTTATGGTCAGTGGAAAATAGACTATACTTTTAACAGACCCTCAGACTAATAACAAACCAGGAAACAATTCCCCGGAGATTATTCTCGAATATTCGAATAGTCAAATAATTATTCGAATATTCGAATATTTATTTTTACGAGCGAATATTCGAACATTCGAATATTCGGACCGAACACTAATATTAAGTATTATATTCTCAAACACTGTTTTTACAGTTTAATGGGAAATAAACATATTGAATTGAATATTGTGTCTCGTCCAATATGACTTTTCACCACAACCTGGACGAGTACAAGAAAAACACATACTGTACACAACATTGTATAATAACTTTATAATATATACCCATCAAAACTCAGAGTTATCAAATATCGATTTTGGAAATCTGTTATTTTTCACCACCTGTGATATTTGGCGGCCTAGCAAATATTTGACGAGCCGACCGACATACTCGTTGCGTTGATATATATATATAACTCGTTTTGGAAAATTTTATATTAGAGTTGACAGTGCGCGGTTAGCATTTTTTGGGGGGTAATTAATCGATTCTGATAACTAAAGCGTCTGTTGAAGAAATGTTGTTGTGGGGACTATCGAATAGGATTTTGAACCTTTAATATCCATGGAGTAGTAAGCAAACGACAGTGAAACAGCTAACGAGTGTTTCATTGCATTAATTGACAACATAAGAAACTTAATCCCTGACACAATAACTATACAGCTTATACATGTCCAAACTGGCGCTACGACATGCATGGCACTTATATAATTCGGATTAAATTCTACATAACGTTGCTAATGACGAGGCTTATACTAAATCTCCAGATATAAATTCATGTCGGTAGTCCCATAGTTTAGTATTACAAAGAACGTGATTCAGGCAACAAGGATATATATAGTGACTAACGGCCATTCTTGAAATCGCATATAGGATCCAAGACAAGTTCACAATGGTGAGTACTGATATGTTATGTATACAGCATGCTGTAGTATTAAACGGATAGGGCCCATTCGAGCTTCCAAATTTTATCTAAGTAATGTGGAAGGAGGTATACTATGGGTTGACAACTATGCGAAATATTGATGGGCCGGGGTTCGAATCCCACCCAATCCCAAAAAATTTGCACCGTCTCAAAAATTAAATTTGCTTCATATGTTTTGAAAAATACTTGCCATGCATGGTCACAGCAATTTTCCAGCTGTTTTTAAGTTTTCGCACAGAAGTCAAACAGCCGCTCTTCATTTCTACCATATCAGGAATAGACTAACACGGAACGCTATTTTCTGTTGGGACCCAAACTCCGTGTTCAATTAACGTTGTATTTTTTATGACTTCAATGCGTCTTTCTGGGACATACGATGCCCGTAGAAAAGTAGTTATAGTATTGATCAACATAAATTATTTCGATACCGGGACAAATTTAAAAGCGAATATTGTTAGGTGTATTTTGGAGCACAAACAGTCTTGTGGCTTTAAATGACAATAGTTACCGTATGTGTCAAGAATATATGAGCAAATTTTAATGACAGTAGATAATTAAATTTGCAGCTGCATGTATACTGGTAATTTGCATTTCAGAAGCACACACGGACATGAGCTGACCAAGCTCGCCCAGCGTTAATCTTGGTCATAAATGGACTTCTCTATCTACCTGTATGCTACATACTATAATATAATTAAATAAAAATGAATGAACTTTGAAAACTTTCTATACTAAATAATCATTAGGAAATGTTCAGCTATTATGTTCAACAAACGATAAAAATGCTGTGCCTGCTAATTTACTGTAATATTGGTGGGTCATGCTGAATTGCTATGATGCCGTTTGGGCAAACTGAATAAATAACGGTATTTTTCTAAAGTAATGATGGTCGGTTTACAATGAGCCTTTTTTTACAATATACATGTTTTATAAATGTAACGGCTATTTCTTGATTCGTCCAGTTGAAATAACCTGTGCCCCTATCCATGTTGTGCATTATTATATATGAATAAAATATACTTATATAGTAAAGTAACTGCTTCTGTTACAGGCTACCAATGAAGACGCACCAGACCTGAGTGAGGAGGAGATTGCAGGTATGCTACCGTTGTTATTCCACTCGACCTCTTGCTCTATATTCTGTATGTATAGGTTATAACCGCTTGGGTATCTGTACAATAAATACATATTTCTTGTACAGATACCCAAGCGGGTTATGGCATATTTATAAAACGGTTCACACCCCAAGGCAAACACAATTGAGCCACATTCTATACGACCATTACCTATCAATTACCATTCAAACAAAAGTTAATTGAATGGTTTGTGGTGTTACATTTTCCTATTGAACAATTAGTCAAATGCTCGTTGACAATCGGATCACTTGCGTCACCATTATTTATCAGCGTTGATAAACCATTTTATCTCCGAATTTGAAAACGTTTTATACTGATGACGTGTTTCTGGACAAAACAGATTCTTCCTTGTGATTATAAACAGTTTCGGCTGTTAAGGTTATTTTTCGTCTTGTTGTCATAATAGGATTATCGTTCAGAATACAGGAGGCAATCAAAGTTCCGGTAGTGTTCGGACTCCGACGTGAAACTATTCCACATTGCATGAAGTGCATGTGTTTGATGAAATATCACCGGCATTCATGACAAAAGATTTAACCAAACCTGCATATATTGCCTGCATTTTCGGCGTACATGCATGTATGTATGAACAGTTTGTGGAATGTTCTCAATGATATCATTCCAAACCTCGTGATTATTGTGGATTATTCATTCCATATAGGTTTGGATTTCGTTCAGTTTACTTCAAATCACCCCGCCCCTCCTGACAAATCAAAATATATTCAATCGAAAGTGGTGGGCCCCCACCGATGCAGCCCACCACCTCTATGACCGCTGCTGACCGTGTTTTAACTTCCCCAGTGACTGGTGCTATCGTTATAGCGTATTGTTATAGAATTTCACACCTTCTGCTCCGATCTCCTTTCAGCTTACTATTCAATTAATGTCAATTTATGTGTGATATTTAGCTCAATTCTATATTTTGGCCCCGTCGAAATACAGATACATAGAAGTAATATTTTTCATGAATTGGAGCAATTTGATTGGCCGAGGGGTGGTGAACCGGTTTATAAATGACATTGTCAAATATATATATCAAGTATTGCTTGCTGGCAACGAAACAAGCAATGAGCGCAGCCCAAACCATGTGACCAGGCTACAAGGTATCTATGTTATCCAAGTTTGCTAGTAAAATCGGAAGGGATAGATACTGCTTTATAGGCTGCGTTTACATTGGTGCAGACCTGTGTATCAGATGGTTTGCAAAGGTGATCTCATTTAAGTACTTTGTATATAGTCGAGCAAATAGCTGGGACGATTTTGCATATTGCTGAATTATAAATCACAACCAGAAGCCAGGAATCACTGATTTTGTTTTGATACGGTTTTGTCAACGCTTTCTGAAATTGTGCGTCGTGTTTCATGCTTCTGATAGACTCGGCTCTACTCGACTGAATCTGTTAACAACGATGCTGATGCATCACCAGGGACGTCGCGGCAGGGAGGGGGTGTCCCATGCACCCCCAACTTTGGTAAATGTTTTCAACTGTTGGAAATTTCATACCTGAATTACGGTCATAATGGTGTATTATAAATCTAACGTTTAGGGTGGATACACACATGCATGTAATCTCTGTAAATATCGTGTATTTGGCGTTTTACATGGATCATACACACCGTGTAATATGTGTCCGCTGACAACCCAATCATTGCGACTGTGTTTGACCACAGTGAGTTAAACTCTGAACAGCTGAAGAGCCGTTGCCTGGGACAAAGTCGTCAGGCCGCTTAAAATAATTATTCGCGCGATAACTCAAATGGTCGACGTTCTGTTTAAATCATAGTCAGTCTTCTATTGATGTTAATACCAGTGATGGCCTCTTCCCCAACGCAGGGGGCTATGACCCCCAACATGCACGGGGAGCTATATTATCCCAGAAGCTACCGAATTCACCATTGCATATTTCCTCGACGGGGGGTGTGCATGCAGCACCCTGAGTCCTGACACCCTGCTTTATAAATATCGTAGTCATGCCTGTCGTGTCTGTTTTCTACGAGTGATTAATCTAATATGCAGCAATTTATGCTATTCATATAATTATGAACATATTATACAGCTTTAAATTTGAATGCATTGTGTTGCTGTTTGTCTTCATTCGGCGAAAGGGTTGCCCAGCTACGAGTTCCCAACTACGCCACCTTTCCTCTCTTGTGTTATACAGTTATACATGTATACGCAAAATTTACAACTATGGAATATTTAAGTAAAACATTATATTGTAATTCTTGCCCAGATAATCCCGGCTGATACATTCAATTAACTCCCTTAGTTATTGGAAGCTTTCGAGAACCAGCCCCTCCCCCAATCATGGATTATGGTCGAAATTGTTATAATTCAAGCTTGTGACAGTTAGGAGCTTGTTCAACCTTTGGCTTGAGAAACATATATATAAATGGGGGGGGGGGGGGTGTCACTTTTTTAAATCTCAACGCTGTACCTGTATTATTTTTTGGCGCTATAATGAATATTTACAATCCCAATTGAATTAATGTTATCACATGAGCTCGCTCTCAAATTATCAGAGAAATCTCAACAAGCCGGTATCATCCTATAAAAGAATTCTGCATATTTTATTTGTGTTTTGGATGACCCTGTTTCCAAGAAATGACAGAAACAAATCAAATATAAAATCGACCGGCTCTAATCCACTTTTCGAAATGAATTATAACTCGTGAAAAACAGCAACATATATCAGACAAGAATTACTCATTTCGGCATCCGTGAAAGAAGACATGTTTATGACTGGCCTGAAATTTCTTGATGGCAGTTTGTTTGATAATGGCTTATAACTACTCACTGGTGAAATTGACCTCTCGCGCGCAGGTGATTAATTTTGTCAATTATTGGTGTGACCATGTAAAATACATGTATTTTACATACAGACAGTACATGCATGTGTGTATCCACCCTTAGGTTAAATTACGAAGATAATTCGTCGTGTAATTAAGAGTAACCGCGTTGTTTACATTTACCACACGGTGGTCACTTTGCGATGTCAAATGAGTTTGTATTCTACTGAAATTATGTAAACATTGTGATCAAATATATTTTTCACATTAAGTTACCGCTTTCCATTGACAACTCATGTCGCGTTCTGAACTAATATCATGTCTTCTATGAAATAAACCGGTTTTATGTAACACTTGTGATATTTTATCACATTCATTTAATTGTTATTTTTAGATAAGCGAGTAATTAACTCTTAAAAGCTGCGCTGGCTCAACATTAAAGACCTTGTGCCAATGCATTCTGTTATATATGCGAGTGGACCATAGGTCGCCTCGCATATATAAGAGAATGCATTCGCTTAACAATTTTTTTTTTCATTTTTATATTCTTTAACAATTTTTGTCATTTTTTTTTATCAATTTTTCTTACATTCTTTAACAATGTTTAATATTTTTTTCTTACATTCTATGACAATTTTTTATTATATTTTTAACAATTTTATAATTTTTTATCATTTGTTTCTTACATTCTTTATCAATTTTTGTCATATTTCTTACATTCTTTAAATTTTTTACCATTATTATAATTATTTCTTATATTCTTTAAAACTGTTTAATAATTTTTTTTTACATTTTCTAACAAATATAAAAAGTTATTTAAAATTTGTTAGGCCAATGTATTCTGTTACCAACATCTTTCTTTTCCTTTTTCATAAGAAATATGAATTTATCGTCATTCATATTTTGAAATTCGGGTATTTGTGCTAAATATGATAAATCTTTCGCGAGTTTCACTATACTTCATACATTTCATAACAAAGTGTTTTTCTGTCTCAATTTCATTATCATCACAATATTGTCTTCCTCTTGATCTACTACTGATAAGAATTATATTTACAAATAATGAATATTATATATCTGTGACTGGAATGCGTGTCCTTTCTATCAGTTGTCGTTTTGTCATATCCGTATATAGTTACGATTATGGTTTCGAGAAGCCATGTATGAGCACGCGGTATTTTTGCATTAAATCATCGAGCCTATATATACACTGATTGTGACATGATAACAACATAATTAGTCACAATATAGTGACGACCAAAAGAACCGTACCATTACTGCGAGTGGCATGCAGTCTGGAGCGCGATATTTTCTCGCAAACGAACTCATTGGCGTCAATGAATTGTGCGAAATGTTTTTTGGACCGTCTGAAAAATTGACGACAACTATTAGCTATTCGTCATTCTTATCAGTATAATAGTGTCCACCATTGCAAGTCTGGTAAAGTTTCCAAATACATGCACGTACGTTTGAGTATGTTCTGTAGAGCTTCAGTGTAATCATGAAACTGCCAGATTGAAGACAAACATTAAATACATTGTAATACTAATACTGATGAAATTGATATAATCCATATTGGTCAAACTTTCGTATTGTTAAGAGACACCGAGCTTCTAACGAACCATTGTACCTATTGTATTCTCATTACTTTGTTTCCAGAATTCAAAGAAGCGTTCAGTTTGTTTGACAAAGATGGTGACGGCACAATCACGACAAAGGAACTCGGGACCGTGATGAGATCAATGGGTCAGAATCCTACCGAGGCTGAGCTCAAAGATATGATTAACGAAGTGGATGCTGATGGTATGTTACATTAAAAACATATTATGTACTTGTTCGGGTGGGTGAAACTGATCAGTTAGTAACCTGACGCTATGCCAACTTGAGGAATGTAGCATTCTACTAGCACCGCCGAAAATCTGAAGCATATCGACCGTACCGCTCTAAGAAAACATCTTCTGAGCTACGCTCAATTGCAAATATTTACTACTCGATTCGGGACGCATCTATCGGCGATAAACTAACAAAATCGATTTCGCCATCGTGAGTGACTACATTTAATCAATATATAAGAATGACGGTGCGTGTTGTGAATTTGGATATAATATTTATAAACATTACTACTTTGAACAATATTATTCTCAATTTATATTTGATCACCATACCGGAGTGTTTCACATCACTTTAACGCTTTGGGTGTGCGTTGGTGCAACATTAAAGATCATGTGCCAGTGCATTCTCTTATATATGCGAGTCTCCCATATGGAGCCTCGCAAACATAAGAGAATGCACATGGCTTACAATGTCACCGTAAATATTGTTAGGGCGATGTATTCTCTTAATTTAACCCTTTCGGTGCCAGGGACCGATCTCATCGGCCCTAATTTACGGTCTGTAAAATCGGCCCTTTTTGGTATGCTTAAGCATGCTATAGTGAATTTAAAAACAAACTGGATGAAACCTTAGGGGTTGTTATAACTCAAAAATATCACCAAGTATTCATAGTAATAATTTTGATGCCCATGAAAAACGTAAGATTTCCTGGCACTAAACCTACAAAATAAGTCTGTTAAAGAATACAAGAAAAAATTATCAAAATTGTAAAAAATAATAACAAATGATGAAAAATTGTTAGGCCAATGCATTCTCTTATATATGCGAGGCGACCTATGGTCGACTCGCATATATAGTCGCATATATAAGAGAATGCATTGGCACAGGGTATATGGGTTGATACAAACATCGAACCTGGCACTGAAAGGGTTAAATATGCGAGGCTCCCTCATATATAAGATAATGTAATTTAACAGGGTTTTCAACAAAAAGACCCAGATCATATTATGTACAACATATTATATATTATATACCAGTTGAAAGAGGAAACCTCAAAACATTTCATTATCAACTTATCCGGTTGAATAAACTGTGCATGAACACGTTGTTTTTGACAAGGTACCGACGTATCTTCTGAGCGGTTCTGTGCTTAAGTTTTATATGGACTGTTGCTGTGGGAAATATCTCTCGCTCCTGGTTTTGAATTTTGATGCATTTTGGGTAAATAATGGGAAAAGTTGTGGGCCACAGCTGCCTTTATCAGTGGAATATATATGTATGTTTTTGGTTTTATTTCATATCAATAATATATATTCAATAACACTTACACTGTATAATCCGAGACTCAAACATACAGCATGAAATATCTTGTGCCAGTATTCTCTTATATATGCGAGTCTGCCGTAGGGAGCCTGGCATATATAGGAGAATGCAATGGCTTACACGAATTTCAAGAAGATCCAGGCATGGAAGAGCTAACTTTATTCTTCACAATTTATATAGGAAACGGAACAATCGACTTCCAGGAGTTCATCGTGATGATGGCGAAGAAGGCGAAGGACGTGGAAACGGACGAAGAGCTGCGGGAAGCATTCCGGGTTTTTGATAAAGACGGAAACGGCTTTGTCAGTGCCGTAGAATTGCGCCAAGTGATGACGAACTTAGGCGAGAAACTTACCGATGAAGAGGTGGATGAAATGGTCAAAGAGGCGGATGTTAACGGTGACGGACAAGTAGACTATGACGGTAAGTCAGTAAATCATGATATATCTGATTCTGGGGAATTATCTATACTTTATTGTCGACGAACAAAAAATAAAACAGATAGTGACTGTATGGAATTCCAATTCATATATAACATGTGCAGTCGGGCGTGAACAATTTGGAAATCGGAATCCGGATCGCTTGTGTTTTTCAGAATATCTATTGAGGTGTGTACGCGATAATCCGTAACTATATCTACGAGTTAAGTTGCATTTGCTATCGGCTCGCTGTTAATTTTCCTTTTCGGCACAGTTTTGTGAGTCCTCTCATTACTATGAGGGCCGCATCAATTTTGCCGTTGCCATCAGCCGACGAACCCGAATTAGAGACAATTAGCGGGTTACGCCCATGTATATACCGTAATGCCCAAAGTAATTGACCACTTAACCACAGCAGAATTATGGGTAATATTTCAGGATTTGGTCGGAAATATGGCTTGTTGCCATTCATCGGAAAGCTCTCGGTGAGAGCTTTCCGATGAATGGAAACAAGCCATATTTCCGACTAAATCCTGAAAAATTACCCATAATTCTGCTGTGGTTAAGTGGTCAATTACTTTGGGCATTACTGTACAAGAATACTAATCTTCAAGATCATTTTACAGATAATTTATTGCCGAATATTGCAATAAATATTAGGCAAAATACGTGAAAGAAATAAGGATAACGTAATTAAATCACTACAATCTGTAATTATGTCAACTGCATTGGAGTATTATGTAATATAAGAGAAACCGACTTTATTGGAGTATGGATACCTGGTATGCGTGCTCGAATAGCAGAAATTCGGTGCCATGGACTCGGGCATGGCTGTGCCTTATCTGGGTCGAGTTATCTATTATTATCCATCCATTAACTAACACTATTTCTGATAGGCCAAAAGCCGTCACATGGTAATCCGGGAAAAAGTCATATTCGACTCCGAATTCGTTTGTGGAACATAATCTTTTTTGTTTGAAACAATCTCTACCCCATGCAGTCTCATTAAATTTGGTTGCCACTCCATTCTTCATCACCCCATATGTCTAGGTAAATTCATATCACAATACAATATACCTTTTTATAAGAAATAAACACAGTCATGTTGTTACATTCTCAGTTTGTGTATGGGTCTTCCAAATCATGCTTTCAAAACTCATTTCAATGCGGTCTATGTTCACTTGTCATGTCATTATATTTAATTTTTTATACTGCAGAATTCGTACAGATGATGACGGGCAAGTAGATCATATCTGAAATGTGCGAACATATGTTCATGTATGGCCATAAGGTGGATGAACTGGACCCACGAAGAATACTACAGCAGCGGACATGGGACGTCGATTACTAAAAAGACAGAGACAACGATGAAAGCGCACACAAAGAAGCTGTGTGTACAATATGTGGTAAAACTTTCGAAATGACGCTCAACTTGGCCATGTTTTGTCTTTAACCCTTTACCCAACAGAACGGCCCTGTGCCAATGCATTCTCTTATATATGCGAGTCGACCATAGGTCGCCTCGCATATATAAGAGAATGCATTGGCTTAACACATTAAAAATTATAAAATTGTTAAAGAATGTAAGAAAAAATGGTAAAAAAAGATTTTTTTTAGGCCAATGCATTCTCTTATATATGCGAGGCGACCTATGGTCGACTCGCATATATAAGAGAATGCATTGGCACAGGGCATAACTGTAACTATCACAATGTGGTCAAGGAGCCGGTTCCAATGATATCCATATTTGTATGGTTCTATTGAGACAGACCGAAGATATTTTAGGCTGTTGAAGCTTTATTTGGCCGGTTTTTGCCGTTTTGTTGGGTAAAGGGTTAATGAAGTTCTAAATTATGTAGTTCAGATCGAGTAAATTTAGCATAATGCGTAACTGATCATTTGATATACATGTCTATCAATTAGAATAGAATGATGTAACATGTGAATAATGTGCGGCCTATATATACCAACAGCAATGTATAAAATATTTAAATAATAAGGAATATTCTGTTAATAGCGGATATGCTACATGAAATTGTACCAATACACAACCAATTAATTGTCACATATTTTCTTGTAATAATTTTTATATGTATTTACTATATCATTTTGTCGGGAGATGGGCTATTTAAGCCCGAACCCATATTTTATATTTTTTATAAATAAAATATATTTAAACTAAAAATAGTCCGAATGATATATCATCGAACAGTGTCCAATGAACATAGACGGTATACATGTTTAACCCTTTATTTACTAAATACTCATTGACGAGTAGCTCCCTTGCCATAGGTACGTTAATACGTTGGCAGGTTTGCACAGTATGTTTTGCCGGAATTTCGTCATAGAAAACCACATTATGACAGAATATGAGCGGAAACATAAACATGCATCTTTACCAAAGCGAACGACATGGGAAGTTTAAATTTCTGTAGTTCCACTTGTATCGGTGCTACTGGTATTTGCCTTCAAATACCTGTATGATAGATTCTTGCCAGATAATTGCAAGCTCAGTATTTACAGGCACATGCCAGTAGCATCGCTACATGTCGGACCACATAATTTTACTTCGCACGTACATGTAGTTAGCTGTGGTACAGAATAATTGTATATACTTGTTTCATATTCTGGAACCATATCGTTTTATACGACGAAATGTCTGCAAACCATACCGTGCAAACTTGCCAGTGTATATATAAACATTTTCAGTCCAACAAACTTCCATATTCAACCAATTTATAGGAATCGGAATTGGAATACTTCTGTACTTCTAGTTTCCGCATGTTCATCTGTGTGTCATCTGCTTATATTTCCCGAACCTCACTTCTGATGAATAGTAGACCATATATGCATACCCAGCTGATTGGAGAATCCATTTCATAAAGAGACAAGAAAACCATAGTCAAAATGGTAACGCCACCAATATCATATTATTAGCCATAAATATAAATTACTAGCAGGTTAGCCCGCCACTGGCGGCATTCGTCCCATGGCTTTGTTCGAAAAAGCAATTGCAACAGGTTCCGAGACACTTGTGCTGCATTTGCAATCGTCAGAAAGATGACAATTTTAAATTTTTAAATTAATTTTTAAAATTAATTTATGACAATTTTTCAATTTGTTAATTAATTTTTTAATTTAAATTTTTTGTTTTTCAATGAGTTAATTGTGCCTTTTTAATTTTTTAATTTAATTTTTTGTTTTTCAATTTTACCCGATTTGACCTTGAATTGATCATTTTCAAGGTCAAGGTCAGGTCGGGGTCACAATTTAACCCGTCCATGACACTTCCCGTAGATACCAAGTTTTTAACCCGTCCATGACACTTCCCGTAGACACCAAGTTTGAGCTCAATCGGTCCGAGTCTATAAATAACACACACATATATATCACTTGTGGGTACCCGTTTCAATGTGAAGAGCTTGTGCGAATTTTGTATACATTTTGGGTTCAAAGTGACTTAGTCGGACAGGTGCGTAACATACTGTGCTATCAGAAGTAGGCCAGCCATGCAGCCAATTCTATTTTAAAGAGCGCGGATTTGGGATAACTGCATTGTGTGAGAACGCAACATGATTCGCGTACATCTATATGCATTTCAGTAGGTTGCTTTCCCGAGTAATGGTACCTTTTTCTGTGCATATAAATAGCACCAAAGTGAACATAAACTTTCTCACCAGCAAAATGATAAATAGCAAGATGTGTTGGAACGGAAGTATCAGCAAGATGTGTTGGAACGGTAGTGTACCATATACACAAACATGGCATGTCGAGCTTGTAAAATATATATTATTTTGAGTTTACGGATATGAAAGCACGTATTTGACCATTTAATATGTTATTGGAAGTCTTCACCATCGTTATTCACACACAAACATAATTAAATATGTCGTTTAATTATGCTACATATAACGATCATCCATTTCGCAATAGCGAAATAGCGTATGATGACATTAAACTCTCTTTGCTCGCTTGCCTATATCGCGATTCCCCCAACAGTTGACGGTGTTTTATATTAACTAATAGAATGTCATGATATGGTAGGATTCTGGGAATGATATACACATGGCAGCTTATACATACACATTCCATATACAATTCGCTTAATTTTGGTGTGATTCATATTCTTGAATACACGCAGGTGGTGAATTATTTGGCGCTTTAAGGCATATTTGTGCTATAAAAATATACATATACAGATGTAGAGTTACTCTTCTTGGATTAACCCCTTCCGTGTTTACGGATCAATAAAATGATTGGGAGTGGAGAAATAGTGCTCTGAGCGTCTCCAAAATGCTACGCGGACGACCCCCGTGGATTTTTACCCTTATATACGAAGTTTGAGCTCGATCGGACCAGTCGTTTTGGATTCTATGAAGTACACACACACACACACATATACGAAGTCTCAAAATATATAGTACTAGCAGGTTAGCCCGCCACCGGCGGCTTGTCCGAAACATTGTTTATATTTTTTTTATATTTTTAGCTCCACGCGTTTCAATAAGAAAAAATTGTACCCGGTAGCTCCACCCGTTTCCGAGATCTGGTCTGCGCATGCGCGAAGCTGGCTTCGCACGGACTCGGCGACCCGATCAAATTTGTACCCGGCCCAAGATACATTCACATAGCAAATTTCAAGTCGATAGCTCCACCCGTTTCCGATATCTCGTCTGCGCATGGGCGTCGCACGGGCGTCGCATGGGCTCGGCGACCCGATAAAATTTGTACCCGGCGCAAGATACATTCACATTGCAATTTTCAAGTCGATAGCTCCACCCGTATCCGAGATCTGCCTTTTTAATCGAGATAAATGCATTTCGTACCCGTCCTAATGTACTATTTCGAGCGATAACAATTGTCAGACTCCCATCGTGAACCTCAACACGAAGTAAACACGTGTTTCGAGCGATAACATTGCATTTAAGTCAGACTCCCATCGTGGACCCCCAAGACGACGTAAACACGTGTTTGTTCCCGTATAACTCTGGAGACTCTGACTTCATATATATATATAATGACGTTATTAACCCCGGCCGTGCCGTTTGAGCTGATTTTAATGACTGGGAGTGGAGTACGGGTGCTCGGAGCTTCTGGAAAACGCGTGGACGACATCGTACGTGGTATTTTACCTCTAGATGGGAAGTTTGAGCTCAATCTGTCCAGCCGTTGTACTATTTCGAGCGATAACAATTGTCAGACTCCCATCGTGAACCTCAACACGAAGTAAACACGTGTTTCGAGCGATAACATTGCATTGAAGTCAGACTCCCATCGTGGACCCCCAAGACGACGTAAACACGTGTTTGTTCCGGTATAACTCTGGAGACTCTGACTTCATATATATATATAATGACGTTATTAACCCCGGCCGTGCCGTTTGAGCTGATTTTGATGAATGGGAGTGGAGAACGGGTGCTCTGAGCTTTTCTAAACCGCGACCACTTTCGTGTCGGTGGGATTTGACACTTACATAGGAAATTTGATCTCAATCTGTACACGCGTTTTGGATTCTATGAAGTACACACATACACACATACGAAGTCTCAAAATATATAGTATAGACTAGCAGGGTAGCCCGCCACCGGCGGCTTGTCCGAAACATGACATTTTTTGTTTTTCAATGAGTTAATTGTGACATTTGTTTATATTTTTTTTTAATTTTTAGCTCCACGCGTTTCAATAAGAAAAAATTGTACCCGGTAGCTCCACCCGTTTCCGAGATCTGGTCTGCGCATGCGCGAAACTGGCGTCGCACGGGCTCGGCGACCCGATCAAATTTGTACCCGGCCCAAGATACATTCACATAGCAAATTTCAAGTCGATAGCTCCACTCGTTTCCGAGATCTCGTCTGCGCATGCGCTGCACGGGCGTCGCATGGGCTCGACGACCCGATAAAATTTGTACCCGGTGCAAGATACATTCACATAGCAAATTTCAGGTCGATAGCTCCACCCGTTTCCGAGATCTGCCTTTCTAGTGTAGGTAGTTAGCGTTTTGATCAATACACGTCGGATAAAAGCGCGGTTTTTTGCAAGAAGAATCAACAGACCATTGCCATGAAGAATCGCTTCAAGAACCAACTTTTCAGTTCTTGGTTCACCCATGAACTGCCGATGAACATTCACCCTGGTACGAAGTTTCAAAGGTACGTATTTATTATTCTGCATAGAGTTACGTCCCGTAAAAGTTTCTTCGGGACGAAATTCCACTTAAATAAACAAACACAATAACGTCAAATTACATCATATAATAGCATAATATTACTGCTATGTGAATTCGATATATAACATTGATATACAAAGGTCATTATGGTTACATATTAGTGTGTAGAGACGTGAATGTCGTCACAAATTTCCCGACAACAGGCAATTCACAAATCCGACACGCATTTCTATTTTGTACTATTAACCACTTCGGTGCCACATCAGTTTCAAATAAATAGTTATCTTTCGCTTTCTGTTATGTGTCAAATGCCGTTATGCTTGGGTAATAATATATATGTTTTATCCGGCGCATCCATTTGATTCCGATTTTGCCGAGATGAGATAGAATGATATAAACATCTAAAAATCATGAAAAAAGAAACAGCGGGGCTTTGCATACTAATTCATAGAATCGTCCGTGGTGTGAGGGTGTGGGGGGGGGGGGGGTGGAGGGGTGGTGGGTTTGTATGCGGATGTAAGGATGCATGTGTGTTTGTGGTCCCAACTTTGTGAGGACGCTATTATAGCAAAACGAGAAATAAAAGCGGAATGCTGTCCAATTTATTTAGGGGTGGGGAAGGGTTGAATAATTTTTTTAAGGAATGGGTGGGGCAAGAATGCCTGGCAAGCGCCTAGAAAACAGAATTCTAGCCAATTTTTTTCTGGGGGGGGGGGGGTGATTTTGTTTGGGAACGGGTGGGGCAAGGTATCCTGGCAAGTGACTACAAACAAATGCTGCCCATTGGGGGGGGGGGGTGGGGTGCTGTCCATTTGTTTAGGCGTAGGGAAATGTTGAATAATTGTTTTAAGGAATGGGTGGGGCAAGTAATCCTGGCAAGCGCCTAGGAAACAGAATTCTGTCCAATTTTTTTTCGGGGGGGGGGGGTGGGGGGCAGGGGATGATTTTGTTTGGAAACGGGTGGGGCAAAATATCCTGGCAAGCGCCTAGGAAACAAAATGCTGTCCATTTATTTTCTGGGGCCTAGGGTACAGAACTATGTCCCAATGTTTCTGGGGGGGGGGGGGGTGATTCTGTTATTCTGTCCAAGATTGAGTCAAATGTATTGAGGGAAATGTTCAGATAATAAAGGTCGTTTGTTGAACTTATTATACAAACATTTCCTATGGGATAACTACTCATAAATGATGTTCCAGTATAGAAAGGGTTAAGGATGAAGTTATTATATTGTCAATCTGTAGAAACATTAAAAAAAAATCACAAACCGTTAAGGATAACATGTCCTCAATAGATTAACTTGTCAATGTATCTCCTCAAATACTCTACTCCAATATCATGTCACGTATAATGGATCATAATGTGTCTATGTATGTGTATATTTATCGCATATTATTTATTAACATGTATTCAGGATTCACCCCCCCCCAAATAACTGTCTTCAGGAATCACTCCCTCCCAAATTAACTCGTATTCAGGATTCAGGGGAGGGGGTGATACCCTCCTTCTTGTTTGGCCAAAGTAATATGCAAACATTTTTATAAAGTTTCCTTCTGTTGTAAACCACAGATATTCGCACAAATTCATAATCTAGTCGGAAAATTAGCGTAGAACAGTCCCATATATATCCAGATTCCAGAAATGTGAATATATGATTATATATTCCAGGTTTGACTGGAAGATGAACTGGATGCTATGTGTAATATGTAAACTGATTACCGGGGACCCCCTACTTTGTCCACAAGATCGCGTGAACGCAGATGCCTTATCGGTATACAAGACCTTCCTGGATAACGTTCAAACTTTTCGCGAAATCGACCAGCTTCCTGTTGGGCTCGATGCAGATTTCGGAACTGATTATACACCAGAGTTACTGCTGGCAAATCGGGCTAGCTGGCACCATAGTTGTCATCAGAGGTTCAGTAATTCCAAACTGGAGAGAGCGAAAAAACGCAAAACGAAAGATGAGTCCATGGCAGATGAAAGGCGATCCAAACGACTGTGCACCAAAGACGAAGGGCCTTTACTCAAGGCAGATTGTATTTTGTGTTGTGGTAAGAGGCAAGGATCGTTACATTCGTTTGAAACATTTAATGCTGAAACATCCCTGAGAGACATGGCAGAGGAAATGAACGAGTCTGATCTGTTGATACGGATTTCCGGTGGAGACCTTGTCGCTATTGAGGCGAAGTATCATACACTATGCATGGTAGATTTTCGAAACCGGTATCGGTCCCTGCTTAGAAGCATGAAAATAGATTGTTCTGCTGAAGCTCGGATGGTGAAGGCGAGGGTGTTTGTAGAGCTCACGGACCACATAAAGTATGATGTCGAGGACGGGACACTTGTTCACAAGTTGAGTGATTTGCGCCGTGACTACGAACGTCGATTACGACAATTGGACTGTGAGACATCAATCAACGTGCATCGACTTAAGACTTCAATTATGTCTCATTTCGCTGGAACAGGGATCCAAGAACAGAGCGATGGTAAGAACACCCTCCTTGTATTTCCGGCGGCCATGCAGACTATTCTGAAAACAAAGTTGCAAGATCGTGATTACACAGAGGAAGCCCAACTGTTTGCAAAAGTCGCCAAAATATGTCGAGAGGAACTACTCTGTGACCATGATACAGAGTTTCAAGGTACCTTCCATGCTGATTCACAAAGGTTTGGGCCCACAACGAGAATGTTGATCTCGATGATATTATATGGCACAAACATACACGAAGGACATGCTGAAACCCAAGCTTGCCATTCAATCACTCAATTGCTCGCCTTGAATGCCAAAAAGCGCCGATCTAAAATACGGGTGCTCGATCCACAAAGGTCAAATCGTTTCCGCGAGCCACCTGTTCCTGTGTATGTTGGCCTGAAAGTTCACTCGATGACTAGGAGTAAACTACTCGTGGAACGCCTGTGTGACCTTGGGATATCGATTTCATACAACAGAGTAATGGACATTGAAAATTCGCTAGCGGTTTCTGTCAGTAAAATTTACATGTCCGACGGTCTCGTGTGCCCACCAGCTATGGTCAAAAATGTATACACCGTGTGTGCATTCGATAATATAGACCACAACCCTTCTTCAAACACAGCAAATTCTTCTTTCCATGGAACGGGAATAAGCATTATCCAGCACCAACCGAAAAACGAGAGACCACGAGAATATGAATATGTAAACACACCAAGAGGAAGCGGCCAGTGTGAACTTCCAGAGTGTTATAAACTTGTGAATGCCATAACTTTCAATGAAGCATCGGTTCAAGTACAACCTGCTATCTGTGCGCAACAATCTGTTAACAACGAGCCACTGCAATGTGCTCTGCGGGACGAACAGAAGTGGGTTAACACCGTTAACAATATGATAGAAAAAACAGTAGAATCCCCGAAAAATGTTTCATGGGCCGCATTTCACGCGAATAATTCTGGTATAACTGTTGGAAATATTGCTGTAGTTTCCCTGCTGCCAGTGTTCTTTGAAAAGGCGGACAGCCCTTCTATGGTTAAACATGCTATGGAAGTTGTTAAAACAACAACCAATTTTCTGAATGCAGGTCAGATTCCAGTGATCGCATGCGACTGTCCAATATTCGCAAAATGCAAACTAATTCAGTGGAAATGGCCGGTAACTCTCGGCGAGGGCAACATCACCGTCATGTTTGGTGGACTGCACATTGAAAAGGGACTATGGAATGCATTAGGCGATCTACTTGATTCTTCAGGGTGGACTACAATTCTGACTGAAGCAGGAATTGCTTCATCTGGAACTGCCAACTCGTTCATAAACTGTGCACATATACTCCGGACAAGACATGCCCATCAGGTTACGGCCGCTGGGCTCTCTATTCTGCAACGAGAAGCATTCATCGCGCTTCACGAATCATACGACGAGACAATGTTTGTGTCATGGAGAGAACAACAATGCCAAGATAGCCCGACATTTCTGTTTTGGGATATGATTCTAGAAACGGAACTATTAATCCTAACATTCATCAAGGCACATCGCACTAAGAACTTCGAGCTATACGTGTCTTCCCTTAATGAACTGATGTACTTGTTTTTCTCCCTCGACCATTATAATTATAGTAGATGGTTGTCTGTACATTTACGAGATATGAGATCGTTGCCAGACAGTTCCGAGTTTCGCCAGAATTGGGTAGTTCAGAAAACCACTCGTAACTTTTCATGTATCGCCATCGACCAGACACACGAACAAGAAAATGAAAAACTAAAAGGTAGCGGAGGTCTTATCGGTCTGGTCGACAACATTCACTCACTTGAGAGATGGTCTGTGTCTTCTCCAGAGGTAGTAAGGGTCACAACAGAGTACGAACGTTTGTTTCTAGACATTGACGACAGTACACCATCAAAACACCACGAGGAAGGCGCATCCTCACAGAGTAAATTTGTCAAACAAGTCGATTCGTTTTCTGACTCCGTTCGTGATTTCGGGAATCCCTTCCGTGAGGATGGCAAAGAACTTATTGTTATTGACTCTCGAAATTGTGCAGATGCCTCAGTCGTAGAGTCATTGAAGAAAATTAAAATATTAGGGAAACAACAGTTCAAGAAATTTTATCAAGATGTTATGATAGACAGACAAAGAGACATACATGATCCCATTAAGAAAAACAAGTTGGCCCTATTGAAATCACCAAAACCGAAGAAGTTATCAAAATCAGGAGTCGTCAAGCTTTTAAAAAATGACATTAATCTTTTCGGCAGATTGTATATTTCCAACCAAGTTCGGCAGGGTGACCCATCCATGTTCTTCTCACATGAAAACCAGCAGTTCCCCCCATCCATATCCAAAGTGGGCGAAATGAGGAGCGGTAATAAATGTGATTTACTAAGCTTCATGAAGATCCCAGCCGTTTCAAACAACGCAGACACTGCAGAGCCGAATCCAAAGGTCGAATGTAAGGTGTTCGACGGGGGTGCTCTCATACATTTATTGCCACCTAAAGTCGGGCATACCTTCTCGATGTATATTAGTACAACGTTCATTCCGTATGTCATGATGCAGCTCGCAGACTGTAGCAGAGTTGACTTGGTATGGGACAGGTATTTGGAGGGCAGTGTCAAAACGGGAACGAGAGAGAAACGTGGTTGTGGCATTCGACGTAAGGTGGGGCTTACCACACAAATTCCATCGAATTGGAATGACTTTCTGAGAAATACCACCAACAAGCAAGAATTGTTTGGATTGATTAATGAATGTATTTTGAAAGTGGACACCCCGACAGGGAAAACCATCTTTGTAACAGAGGGTGCTAACACGGTATGCAATGCTCCTAACGTAGAACCTATTCTGATCGGATGTACGCACGAAGAAGCTGACAGCAGATTAGTCGGACATATATTTCATATGCTACAGACTGATTTTTCGTCGATTATTGTTCGCACGGTTGACACAGATATTATTGTGATTCTGTTGGGACATATGCATGATATGTTACTTCAATGCAAAGATTTGAAACTGTTTGTGTCTTTCGGAAAGTCTAAATCACATTTTACCTACAACATAGTTGATATCTACAATACAATGGGTTCAGAAAAGTCAACTGTACTTCCAATGTTCCATGCGCTATCAGGATGTGACTCAACTTCGTTTTTCTTTGGCAAAGGTAAGCGCACATTTTGGGATGCCTGGAAAGCTTACTCAGACCTCACAGAATGTTTGATGTCGATTATAAAGAAACCTTTTGTGGTACTCGATGTTTCGTCTCCATTATTTGAGTGCATTGAGCGTTTCGTTGTAATTATTTATGACAAAACAGCAAACCTTACCTCAGTTAATGAAGCTAGACGCGAAATGTTCAGCAAAGGTCGTACACTTGAACATTTACCACCAACGAGAAACGCGCTTCTGCAACATGTAAATCGTGCTATATATCAGGCTGGTATATGGACGTTGAGCCCCATAGTGGATGCAAAGTTTCCAGCTCCTGACTCCTTCGGATGGAAGTTGATTGACGGTTCATTTGTTCCAGTATGGATGACAATCCCAGAAGCGGCTAGAGTGTGCACCGAGTTAATTAAATGTGTCTGCAAGTCAGTTTGTTCAAGGTGCAAATGCTCAAAAAACAAACTTCCATGCACGGATTTGTGCAGATGTGGTTGTGAGAAGTGAATTGTCCAAATCGGTTCATTAAACAAAATGCATTTTCAAATTTACTGATCCCATCTTCCCACCACATGCCCACAGGAGCATATACCAGCAACAATAGTAGAATAAAATCATACATATACATGCAATACATTGCACTAATACATATACTATTGAATCTGGGCTATATCCAAGGGTGTCTGTGATTTCCTCTTGCGCTAGCATGAACTGTATGTTACAAGGAAGCAATATTAGTTGTTATTCCGACCTCAAATATACTTACGAGTTTATGCCCCAATAATGTTGTGTATAATTGGACATAAACACTAAATTTAAATATTGCTAATGTGAACACGATGATGAAGATAAGTTGCAGAATACGTTCCATGTGTTCCTGTTTTGAAAACAAAATGGAATTTGACGATTATAGGTTTTGTCATTGAGTGTTTCCTAATTTCGTGGTAAATCCACTACTGAATCGCATTTATATTTAAAACATCTCGACATTCAAATGTTTATTTAATTGATCCAACCATATGGTAGTGTCGCAAATAGAACTGAAGACATCAATGTCATTCATGGTTGGATTCTAAGCATTTACAGAATGAAATCCTGTCTGAGAATAATTTCGTTCATTTTACATAACACATATTCTGCCTCACATTTCTACCAGAACGAACAATACTACTTCAGCTTTAATGTGCATGACTCTTCTATGGTGGTTATTCCATCAGATAGTGAAGACATTGATGATATCTTACCTTATATTATCTCGAAAATTATAAAGAATTGAAAAAAAATAAGGAAAACAAACCCAATTGTCATGTTTTGGCCGCCATTTTGGCATCCATCTTCAATAAATGTGGCCATTTTTCAATTAAAAGTTTGGATTGTTATTCTAGAATCACCATTCTTTGATAATATAGTGGCATTTGTTATGCTTACCATATCAAACTGAGAAGCAAAACCATTAGGTGTACCACCGTCAAATCGGGCAGACCGGCCGCCATCTTGGACGCCATTTTGAATTTTCGGGTCAAAAAGTTGGTTCTTGAGAAAATTCCTGGACTAGAGATGCAGTCCTACATGATATCAAAAAATGGCGCTTTTATCCGACTTGTATCGATCCGAGCATTTTTTGTCGCTAACTACCTACACTATTCTGCATAATATTTCGAGCGATAACATTGCATTGAAATGTCAGACTCCCATCGTGAACCTCAACACGAAGTAAACACGTGTTTCGAGCGATAACATTGCATTGAAATGACTCCCATCGTGAACTTCAAGACGACGTAAAACACGTGTTGCGTTCTAGGAAATGCACTCAATGCAGATGCTAATAACGTTGACTTCGTATATATATATATAATGACGTTATTAACCCCGGCCGTGCCGTTTGAGCTGATTTTTATGACTGGGAGTGGAGTACGGGTGCTCGGAGCTTCTGGAAAACGCGTGGACGACATCGTACGTGTTATTTTACCTTTAGATAGGAAGTTTGAGCTCAATCTGTCCAGCCGTTCCCGTCCTAATGTACTATTTCGAGCGATAACAATTGTCAGACTCCCATCGTGAACCTCAACACGAAGTAAACACGTGTTTCGAGCGATAACATTGCATTGAAGTCAGACTCCCATCGTGGACCCCCAAGACGACGTAAACACGTGTTTGTTCCGGTATAACTTTGGAGACTCTGACTTCATCTATTATATATTTTGAAAGATCTGTGTGTGTGTGTGTTTGTTTTATGTGCCAAATGAGGACCTAGTCTGGAATACACAGCAACAAATTGGGACTTGAGTAGCAAATGGGGACCTAAGGCTTGGTCCTCATTTGAAAATCACATAGAAACGCTATATTGTGACATTTTCTACAAAAATAACTTGTTATCCACCGAGTCCCATTTGATAGGTAAAACGAGAACTGTGTATCAGATTATACACACAAATAAACCACTCATATGAGCCATATACACAAAATACAACTATGACGTCATGACGTTATAAGATGAAAGTCCTCATTTGACAGAAAGGATTCTCAACATTCATTCTGAACAGTATGTGTCGTCGCTAAACGCTATATTGTCTATATAAAAACAATGACAATTCGTTAATGATTATTAATTGTAATTAGTAAACAAGCCATTAACGGTCCGTTTAAAACGATACATCACGGTTGCCGTTCCTGGCGCATCAACTGGCTGCTATTAATGGGCCAATGGTGGTAGACTGAACAATATAGACGAAGACTTCCCAGGTGTCGCATTTTAAAATGAAAAACAACACCGGGAACGTTGAATAGACGAATGTAGGCGTGCTATAGGCCCTATGTTATTTATGATTACGTATGATGGTCGATAACTTAACAGAAATGGACATTTAAGCTTATTGTCCATATTTGAATTTTCATACTAACAGCTAGCCAGTTTGGAAATTTATTTGCTAATAGAAAAATAACAATTCTTTACAAATGGAAGTGAGAACTTGTGTGCTGTTTATTTCACAGGGTCATATAGATAACCATCGGGTTCAATTAAGTTTACACGCCGTTTTTTGCTGGTTTCTGCCTTGCCGTACGTAGGCTACTCCCACAACAATAGCTTTAAAAGTGGAATCGGGCAATATTAAGCTAGGTGATGCATGAGCAGTGAAGGCATGCCACTCAATACATTTATTTGTGATATTACTGTTAAGGCAATCGGAGGAACAACACCCATTCATGGACAGCAATGATGACTTCATATCGGATGTGCATGGCAAGACATGGTATCCCGGACATTTGCCATAGTCCCCAAACGGCTCGTTAATGGGAAAAACGGACAATTCCCCACCGTCGACATTCCCCACATGGAATTTGAAAGCTAGTTTATATTATAATTATATTATAATTTATATTTATGGCTAATAATATGATGTTAGATGTTGGTGAAGTTGAAATGCGACACTCGGGTACAACCAGTAGGCCTACCAGAAAAAAATATGATTAGGCATATCGCAAATCAAACCTGGAAAAATAAATCTTATCGTAACCTTATTTCCAAAGAAGAGAAATAAAAAAACATATTCGATCATTCCCAAACATTAAAACATGATATAGATAAATAATTATTGTTAACCCTACCCCGGCCATTTTCCTGAAATCAAAACTTTATGGTGCTATTTTACCCGCCATATAAATCAATAAAATGTCTCATTGGTCTGCTGTTATGACTTGAAATAACGCTTATACATTGTTTCAATCCACGAAAGAAAAGAAACTACAGGCCGTCTTGCATTTATTAAGTTCGGTATATATGCTGATGTTGTAATGTCAAATGTGTCGCATTACATACCCCGTGTCTGGGGCATAATGCGACGGATTGGGTACGTCGATGGGGAGTATAGTGGTGTTCAGAAATCGGTGCTTCCCAGGCAAGTGTGAGTATTAATATGTATAGTGGAAATATTTATCTAACTTTTATTTTAATAATGTGTGCCCTTCCGTCGTTTTTAGTGACATGATGGGGTCTAATGTGCTTATGTGTCGCATTATGCCCCACATTACCCTAGTGGTATTTGTATGGGGTTAGTGGTAGTCATATAATTTTAAGGGCTATTACTTGTCAAAACTAAACAATATTACCCTCTGTCACTTTTAAATCGAGTTGATAATGTGATATTTGCCTGTGTAACTTTATCTCAATTCTCTCCAAACCTGAGTAACTTTATCAAAATTTCAGGAACCTGGGTAACTTTATCACAGAAAACCGATGAGAATGACATATTCAGCCCCAATTGATGATCCCCACTCTTTGGTGCCACTATATATATAGGCCTATAGGCCTATATTCATAGTAGATTTTGAGATTTATGAATGCACACCTCCAAAACAGGAATTCAAAGAAAGCACACCGACATCCCCGGACCAGCTGGTTATGTCAGACAACAAGCTAAAAATAGAATAGCAAGGTTCTGAATACACACCACCAAAACGGGTATCCAGAGAATGCACACCGGCGTCTCAGGACTATAAATGATGACGTCAGACGACAAGCTAAAAATAAATATCAACAACTGCATCCGCGCTTTTTTGTCTGCTGCCAACAACCACTTGCTGGAACTTTAAAGGAACTCGCGGACGCGTGTGAATGTGTTCTACTAATGATTCTATTGATGATTTCCTATTGATGATTATTGACATTGTATAGGAGTCTTTAGGACTTCACGGACTTACATCTAAGTCTCGGTGCCTCGACAAATCAGCGAGGGAAACTACAACAAAGAAAGGAAAGTAAGGCGGCCGTCAATGGCGTCATCACATTCACACTCACAGTCATCATCTCATGGCGAATTTTCTTCGACGTCGAAGAAAACGATCAAAACCAAATGTAAGTTGTTTACATATTATATGTGCGGGCATGCATGCTGCCATCAGTGTAATTTACTGCAAGTTGCAACACCTACATTAATGTAGTCATTATTACCACAGAAGTTGGAATCACTGACTTTTATGCCATTTTTTGGAGTTCTACTAACTTCTAGGCATTAGCCTATTAGTTTACTATTACTATTAGGTAGTGATTCCAACTTCTGTTCTGTGATTATTACAATACATTAAACTAATTTCAATTCAACTTTCAAAATTCAAGGACATTTTCAATTCAAATTTCAATCTGACAGTTAAACCACTTTTTAAATCAATAAAATGTCCTTAATTTGGCTTAAAATTCTGTGTTCATACTTAAATATGAATATCATATGTATTTAAATTGTAATCATGCACACCAGTCCATCACTATTCGCATGGGACCACAGTTACTGGACATAAACTGATAAAGTCCCAAAAATAAGGTTTTATCGAGTTTATAAAATACTCCTCGGCTCCAAATAAAAGTGCAGGCCGAAAATGCCAAATAATTCCATTGGGAATGGGAGTTAATAAACGTGCAGACCCAAATAATAGTGCAGGGTGAACTCTGAGTCTGAGCAAAACATCCAACATATTAATAACAATGGTTAAACAAAGAAGTATTTTTATATTATTAATATAGGAATAAGTATCAATGTACCGTATAGGAATCAACATACTTACATAGTATGTGTCATGTGGTGTTTTATTCAATATTTAAATATTCACATGTATGCCATAATACATGTACATGCATAAAGTTATACCTGTAAGCTCACCATTTTGATATGAGAGTCATATAGAAATCTAGAGTTTGTGCTGATTTAAATTTTTATAGCCTCAAAATTAATAAACGTGCAGACCCAAATAAGCAACTTATGCAGGGGAGATATTACCAAAGAAAATAATAAATGTGCATGCATGTTTATTTGGAGCCCAAGAGTATCCCTATAAAGAAGTCCACTGTTGTAAATGTTTGCAGCAATATGCCATGGTAATTAACACTATAATTGACATGTTGTGAAATCCTGATGCCACCCTGTAGGCCTATTATTAACGAGAGGCCGATCACGATCGGCAGATGTTTAACCCATACCTTGGCGATAGCGATTAGCTATTTTTATAAATTTTATAAATCCTTACACCAACCTTTTCATGAGTGCAAAAGTTTCAACAATTCACACTTTATATAGTGATCGTGTGAAAAATATTTAGTTATCACATTGTGTCAACAGGATTGGTGGAGGATGTTAATATTTTTAAGCAAATAAACCAAATGACCCTCACTATGCAGGTTAGGGGTGTGTTATCGTCAACTATGCCAAGAACTATAAACATAATCAATGGAAATATTTGAGTTATCAAATCGGATAGAATGGGGTTAATCTTACCCAAACTAATGAACTGATAAACACAAAATAGTCTATGAAAAGCATGTCATTGGATTTAGAACCCCATACAATAAGTCAGTCTCAAGAATACCAGCACCATTAATATTATCCTGGAGCCCAAATGCAATTGAGGGAATTTCAAAATAAGACATTTCCTCTAATGATGAATATTCAATTGGTGATGTATTGAAACCCTTACTGAACCTGGCTCAAAGTGAAAGGGATAATATTATATCTGTCTATCGCATAATATGTGTCTAAGGAATGGTTTAATTTTAATCCCAAATCCATGCAAATCAAAAGTGGATCACCATCAACCTGGACATAACATAGGAGAATGATTAAATGAAAAGCATCAAAACCATATGATGTGTGGAGAGGGTTAATCATTTTCAATGACATCATGTTATGGAACTAAGGAATGTGTGGATAAATTTTTGTCTAAGATAAGACAACAGTGTTTGTAAAGAACAATGTCTGTAAAACAACACTACAAAGTAACAATGGACTATTCCAATTTATTATTTTAGAATAGGTGTCATATAGTGTGTGCATATAGCTAATGTAATAAACCTGTTTCAACAAAGGGGTTAACTTCATATTGCACAGAAAGCAGAACTCCACCAGAGAGTGAGTAATCAATCACAGTTTGACATAATTATGATAACAAGTCCAGCCAGCCAGTGGTACCACTATCATGCTTTATAGCATGTAGTATCTAATGTCATAGTGATAATTAACTCATTTCAATAACACACATTGCTGTGGGATATATGTTCTCTTCAAATTCCCAGCAGTAATTACTTGAATTATAAAGGGTCATAACTCTGTTAAAATATATCGGATCAAACCCATATTCGAACTCGATCTGTATTTATGGGTGATAAATTCATATACCAAATTTTGTGTTGATCAGATGAAAAATGTTTTGAGTCATAGCAGCTTGGGTGAATTCTAAGTAAACATAAGAGTGAAAAAGGTTAATTAAACAATACCAAAAACCATACAGATGAAGAACGTGCTAAGAAAAACCTAGGTAAGAAATATGAGGCAGATCAGAAGAAATATGTTCAACTTATTGCATTGGATAGCATGTGTGTAAAGGGTTAATTATTTTCTAAACTGATCAACCAATCAATACCAAAAACTATACAGGTGAGGGGTGTGTCATCATAAACCTACATATCAAATATGAACACAATCGGACAAAAAAATATTTCGGTTAGAGCATCGGATTTTTTTTAAATTTATTTTATTTTCGAAAAAAGGGTCATAACTCCTTTAAAATTAATCGGATCAAACCCATATTCGAACTCGATCTGTATTTTGGGCTGTGAAACTTGGTTCCAATCAGATAAAAAATGTTTGAGTTATGGCAGAATGCGTGAATTCTAAGTTGAAAAAGGGCCATAACTCTGTAACAAAATCTGGGATCAAACCCAAATTCGAACTCGATCTGTATTTTGGGCTGAGAAACCCATATACAAAATTTGGTTTCGATCGGATAGAAAATGTTTGAGTTATCGCATTACTCGTAAAGTGTCTACGGACAGACAGACGGACGAATAGCTTGAATAAAAGTCTGCCAACATTAGACTTTAATAATCTTCTAAGTATTAATGGGAGTATATATACTATATAGTAATGGTTATAACATCTATGTCGGTTTACCTAAACCAACAAACTGAGGAAAGACAAAAAGGTCAACCACATAGCATATAATATTAATAGGCCTAAAATGGGGATTTGTTTACGCTTTATTTGATGATGACCATGCATAATCTCATCTAATTCTTTAGCCAACACCTATTAAACTACAAAACAACAACTTTTGAATAATTTGTTGTAATAATTCACAAACTACTAGTGAGATAATCATGTTTCTGGCCATATGAGAGAGATATCATTTATTTATTTCCGTGACATGTGTATACATAATACAAAATATAATATTAATTAAAGAACAGTATACCGGTACAGTAAACACCCGGCCTATAAGGCCTATATGTCACGCTTAATATAATATTTTCGCATACGTTTTCACATAACGATTCCTGCTAAATCAAATTGCAAACTAAAAATTAAAATAGTAGATTCACTTTTCCTTCCGACGTCCAAAACGAAAAATTGCGATCTCCTAATTGTTCCGTTTTAGTGGGTTCGCATTTTTCATTTGCCAGTTTATTTGAAATTATTTCTGTATCTGATTTAATAGTTTCGATTAAGAATTCATGGATGGTGTCGAGTCCCTGGCCGATAATGGTGAAAAAATGCTTTTTAAACTCTGTTAATTTGGCGTCCGGAATTAATTTTATTGCTGCATAGTTGTAGGTGAGTATGTTATTTATAGGAAACAAGCGACATTATGGCCGGTATTTTGCATTTAGTGCTTTTATTTGAGATATGTTTGTTGGGCCATGCATCAATTGATGATAGATACATTACTTTTTCTTTAGCCTTTATAGGGACACCGATTTATAAACTCGATAAAAACCTTATTTTTGGGACTTTATGTCCAGTAACTGTGATACTTGAGAATGAATATGTGTTGGAGATCATGTGCAATTTGTGGCGAGTTCTGACGGTAATTCAATTTTTCTGACGGACAGTGGAAACGCATCGGAGGAAAGTAGGTCAACAAAATATTAGAGCTGAAACGGGTGACCCATTTTTCTAACCGGTTAACCATTGGGGTTAGCCGGATTTTAACCGGTTAACTTAACCGCTAATTTCTAACGGACTACTCTCAGACTAATTATGTCGACATTATGCCATGCTCCAGGGACAAACCTAGGTGAGAAATAGTAGCTGAAATAATGACCTTATTCACGACATTTAGCGATATTCAAAAACAGGCATTCACTGTTCTTTTGCTGGCTCTCGTGATGGGGAATGAGCAAGTGAAATTTGTGAATGGCAGGCTAGGGGGATCGCTTATTTGCCGTGATCAGCATATGTTTGGACATTTGTAAAATGAGTAGTATGGGTATTGATAAAATATGGTGGCTGATTTGCCACATACTCATATCGCAATACATATATTATCTCGAGATCTCGAGATGTTATCTCAAGATCTCGACATAATTATCTCGAGATCTCGAGATAATATCTCGAGATCTCGAGATAATATCTCGAGATCTCGACATATTATCTCGAGATCTCGACTTAATATTATCTCGACATAACATGCATATTTGAACATCTGATGTAGTGGCAATGTGACAACAACCAAGATGGAACGCGAACAAGTCGCTCTCTGTCCCCTTTATATAATGTCATAAAGTGTAGCTTCTTGGTCCACCTGTATGCATGACCACTATCTCAGTGTTTGATTGTTGTCAACAATTGAAATTGATATAAGCATTTTATAGGAACAATTTGAGTGAATACTTCTTTAAATTTTTGCATTCGGTTTTTAATTCAGTTTCGGTTTCATTTCCGGTGATGGTGATGACAACAACAAAAAATAACTTTGAGAATCGGAACCGGAACATTTATTGTAAACTTAAAGTCATTTGATGTTTTCAATACCAAATTTGCAAATATAGAAGTATTTTAGAGTTCCAAACAGGTAGCGCGTGATTTAGGTTACTATTCTGGTACATGGCCCAGCTCAAATGTATGAAATTGAGTGTTATGTCGCTTTTTGTCATGTAACATTTCATCCAGAAAATTGATTCCAACTTTTTAAACAACCAATCGATCGATGAATACTTTTTTGAAAACAGTACTCAAGAATCAAGTGGAATAAGCTTTGTGGGCTCAATTGCATCAGCCATTAAGGGACCTACTTAACAGAGCGAAGTCTCCTTTAATGTTTAAAGAACTTCACAGACACACCAACCAACCAACCGTATATAAATAAACTCTCCTTTTCCGGCAATTTCACGGATTTGTTTGTGGAATACTTACAGTTACACTCTGAATCCAGTTGTATGACACCTTTACATAGGTAATAAACAAGACAGAATATTAAAACTTTACTTGATGTAAAATCGCGAGTTGTATTTGTTGTTACCTATTTTCGTGGTGACCAAGGTAAATTCAAGGTAAAAACTGAAAAGCACCGACGCGGGTGTTAAAAGTCGACGTGCTGATGCCCATGAAACAAAACCATTTTTTTTTTTGGCCTAATGAATTCTAAATAAAGACTAGAAAGTAATAAACTAAAAGAAAGGTCAGTTAGGTCACAGACTCACAGTCCTATTCAGTATTTGAACTATTCGTCGGTATCATGAATGCGGACACTAATTTCAACACGAAATAATACCGAGCCTGAGGGGTGTCAATCAGATGACAGATTCACTGATTCAGTGACGTCATTGCTTTGAACTATCCTGCCTGGATACACAGTGACTGCCCACATGCTTTTGTCGGAAGATCAGAGAAAACTTCAAAGGCCGGAATTGATTGAAGGTCACTGACACGCTACTGAGTGTCTGAAACTTCCGCGTGCACCAATTAATGCTTGCAATATTGCACTCTACTATCAGTGGCACAGGGGTTAGAATTACTTTTGCATCATTTATTTTGTTTCGACCTACTTCCATTGTCAATTTAACGGATCACATGCTTTTGTTGACAATGACAGTCGATCGCACGTGCTATCAGTATCACGGACTGAATACAAACATGTCAATTGAATTCTAATGATAGCATACCGGTACGTTGGAAATAATAAAACATAGTAACATTTCTTGCCTTCATGATGTCATTGGCAGTTTGAAACATAATATAGGTTGAAATTGTTGTTATATTATAGTTTCATTTTCCAACCAAAATTTAATGAAGAGTGAATGTTTTTTTAGCCAACAGTTAAATGGTTTTTTTAGTATGGTGGCTGATTTGCCACACACTCGATACAAAAATTATCTTGAGATATGATCTCGAGATATCTAGAGATATTATCTCGAGATCTCAACATAACATTCATATTTGAACATCTGATGTAGTAGCAATGTGACAACAACCAGGATGAAACGCGAGCAATTCGCTCGCTGTGTCTCAATCAAACAGTCTCTCTGTCTCCTCTCTCGAGTCTCTCCAATCAACTTAATTGGTTCAAATCCGGGAATCAAATCTGGCTTATTCTTGATTGATAATCTGGGACTCGAGTCTGTACTCTCTTTCCCCACTCTATCTCCCTCCATCTGTCTGTCTGTCTCTCTCTCTCTCTCTATATATCTCTATATATATATAGAGGATCTCACATGAGTTTCTATTTTATACGGAATTTATCAACCGAGTTCACTAAATTCGATTTGAGCCGAGGTTTACCGAGGCTCAAATATAATTTAGAGGTTGATAAATTACGTATAAAATAGGACGAGTGTGAGATACCTTTATTCACATGAACAAATAAACCCGAAGCAATGCGAAATATTCATCGAAAACAACAATCATAAACTACAGCGATTGCAAGTTATTTGAAGAACGCTGTGACGTCATCGTACGCGCTGATATTAAACGTGTCTATTACCGATAATTATGAAACTGCTTTTATGGCCAAATTATGTGATAAATATATTTATCACATAATTGACCCACAAAACCAGCTTCATAATTATTGGTAAGACCTGTAATATTAGCGAGTGCGATGACGTCACACTATTATTTAAATGACTTGCGATTGCTGAAGTTTATGATTGTTGTTTTCGATGAATACTTCGCGTTGCTTGGCATTTATTTGATCATCTGATAAAAGGTATCTCAAACTCGTTCTATTTTGTACATAATTTATCAACCTCGGCTCAAATTGAATTTAGCATTGATTTTGATAATCGATAATCGGTCATGAATAATCAACTATAATCGATTAATCGTACCCAATATTAATAACATCAGTGGAAGTATACCGTAATATGGCCTATTGCCTGGGTGCTGATTATCTCAATAACTGCACTGTCGCTGGTCATTTGAGGCATTGGCTGATGTAATTTTTATGTTAATAAAGTGCATCATAAGCCACTGTTAATGACTAATGAGCACAATGTATTCAATACCAGCACAGTTCTCGGCGATGTTATGGTTATAATATTTGTGAGTTCATTAGAGGAATGTAGCAATTAATTTCAGTTTTAGGATTAGCCACATATACAAACAATACAAAAGTAGGAATGAACGATGGACCGCCGGCGGTTCCTAAAGAAAGGAAACAAATGTTTTGAAACTAGTAATAAACTTCCAGAGTGTGGTAATTAACAATCACAAATGTGTGCCCCCACTTGCAAATTGCACGACTCAGTCACTCAGAACAACCTAAGTATTTGATAATAGTCTGTTTCATTCAGCATTCACCACGCGATATGCGATAGTCTTTACTAGTAACTTCTAAGTATACATACATTTGTACTTATACAAACAAAGTGCACTCGCAATGCAATTGCGGAGAACATCACTGATTAAAATGCCATATATAATTATGTATTGGTTCCCTGGTTTTAGAGAGAATGTCTATCAACTACCCATTGGTCCAATCAGATTCAAGGGCGAGTGCATTCAGTTCATTGAACAAGGTGACAGTCGGCACATTTCAAAGGCATATTGCCACCTTTCAAGTATATTAAAATATACAACGATGTCACAATGTGTTCAAATCTGCAGTGCCGCCAATTTGTTGATTATACAACGACCCGACGAGAAACCATGTCGCATCATCAAATGACCCGCAGCCGACTGTTTGCAACATATATCAGTAGTTCTCATGTTATTGGAATCTCTTTGGTACGCGATCAAAGGATGTTTAAATAACTCGGTTGTAGATTGAACTGTGTAAAATAAACACGATATTCAATAATACCCGGCATCTTCTGATGTCCGATATAAATAACGCAGATTAATCAATGATGGAAATGGTAATCGATTATTGGCTTTATCAATGGTTCATCGATTATACGATTAATCATGGCACCCCTAATCAGGGGTTAAAGAGAGAGACAGACAGAGGGAGAGAGAGAGAGACATAGACCCGAGTCCCAGATTATCGATCGAGAATAACCCGGATTTACATTCAGGAACTGAGTCAAGACGACTGGTATGCACATGCGCCGCCTTTCGAATGACCAGTGGCTAATGAAAGAACGGGAGATACACACACACATATATATGTATACAGTATATATATGTATACAGTATATATATATATATATATATATATATATATATAGAGAGAGAGAGAGAGCGACATACGGATGGACATTCAGACAGAGGGAGATAGTGTGGGAAAGAGACAGAGACAAAGAGTCCCAGATTATCAATCGAGAATAAGCTGGATTTGATTCCGGGATTTGAACCAAGTCGATTGGAGGGAGACAGACGGAGTGAGAGATATTGTGGGGGAGTGAGAGAGAGTGGGATAGAGGGAGGGACAGAGAACCAAATCCCAGATTCAGTGTAGTTTTCAATAATTATTTGAGGACACCTGTTTTATATGCCAAAGTCAAATCCGAAGGCCGCAGCCCAAAGTTGGAGAGGGTATAGGGTGGCCTTCCTCTGGAACTACATGTACATACTGCCATAAATTGATAATTTATTGCTTTATTTGATGATTTAGTGTTAGTTGTGTTTGTTTTATAGTACACGCCCGATAACCCTATAGGCTGGTGGCTGTGTGTAGGCATATTGCTGTAGTGATATTGTGTGGCGGTTTTCACACGTGTGCTCAGAATTTGAGGAAAATCATAAATTCTGGAATCCACCCGGCAAGAACGCTTCAGATGGCATTAGATATGACCATGACTGTTGTATTCATACACGGAAAAAATTTGCATGTCATTTTTTTCCAAATATGTATTTTCAGACTCACAACTTCAATTTTCTCTCATTTGATAGAATATGGATTAACCTTAATATCCAAATCATATATACATGAGTAGTACAATCCACATAAAACAATGGTCAGTGGAAAAAAACTGCAGTTTTTGCTGTTTTTTATGGTATATACATGCTGTTTTCTTCCAAACCGAAGAAAACAGTTTTTTCCACACTGTGTCACAGTTGAAACGTTTTACATTACAACTGCCAGTATTTAGTTCTTGGAAATAAGTAGTGTATGCAGGGAAGGATCCAGGGCTCTTTTGATACCTGTTACAGGTTTGGGCGCCCAAACTCTGGTGGCCTAAATGTTCCCAAATTGCAAGTGGATAGTTTTATTAAAGCAGAATTTTCTATATTTTGAAGGAAATCTTCTATTATAATTCAACAACATGCAATGCAAATCATCAATATACAGTTGATATAGAGCCTTTATTTGCTTCATCAAGTGTCCAGTGAGAAATATTTTAACCCTTTCATGACTGGGGCTTCTTGAAATTTTGCAAAAATCCTGTGCCAATGCATTCTCTTATATAAATGAGAGTCTCCCATCTAAGGAGCCTCGCATATACATGTATAATATAATACATTGGCCTTTATCTTGACCTTGTAAGCCAGTGCATTTTCTTATGCGGGATCTTTAATGCTGCACCTAAGGGAGTGGGGCGACCCCCTCCCGTACCTACCCCCATCTCGGGCCTACGGCCCTCGGGATATGCCTTGGCATATCATGGTCCCAAAACAGGTGTCTCCAAAAAATCCCTGGATCCATCCCTGAGTGTATGTTTCCTGACTCATGGACGATGTGAATTTACAACACTGTGAATAATATAGCAAAACAAAAGCGTTTTGCTCAGACTAAAACCACTATTGATCATTGTGCTACGTGCGTATCTGTGTTTGCCATATGTCTATCCTCTCGGTGTTTGGCTATTCAATATGCCTACCACAAAATATTGACGGGACAGTATGTCAAATAGCTTTTTTTAAACTGAAAAATGCATTATTTGAGTTCGCAGTCATGTTTGTCTTGTCACTGAGATACTATATCACATGTATTCATGAAAATAACTTACAAATCGACATCCTGAGCAAATTTGGGACTTTGTTTAATTTGAAAGTTTGAAAAAGTTGACAAAATCCGAGATATTTTGTCTTCAAACAACGTATTCTACAATGCCAAATTGTTACCAAGAGGTTCAACTTATAAATCAGACATTACTGCATCTGACGTGATAAAAAAATCTGACCTTTTACAGCGTATTTGGTAAATTATAATCTAAAACATACCTTGGTTGAGAAACCCGCCACGCAATATCACTACAGCAATATGCCTACCCACAGCCACCAGCCTATAGGGTTATCGGGCGTGTAGTAATGATGGTCAAAAAACAAATTAATTGAGGAATGTTTTTTTTCTAACTGTTTTTTGGGCGCCTGGAGTTTGGACGTCCATACCTGTTACAAGTACCAAAACTGGCCTGGAAATTACCTTGCCCAGATTATCAATCAAGATTCCCGGATTTGAACCAAGTCGATTGTATGTACCGGGACTCATGACAGAATGAGAGAGCGAGAGAGGGGAGATAGACAGCCATTTTGAGTGAGAGACAGAGAGCGATTTGCTCGCATTCCATCTTGGTTGTTGTCACATTGCCACAACATCAGATGTTTAAATATATATGCATGTTATGTCGAGATCTCGAGATAATATGTCGAGATCTTGAGATAATATCTCGAGATCCCAGCGAGGCCCTGCAATGATAAAAGGTTTATTTTATGAGTCAATATGACGCCTGGAGATCATTCATAGTTGTTCTTTGAAGATTAAAATAAAATTTTGTGGTTTATTTCTGGTAATTTGTTCTAACTTCTGCTGACTAATCTGTGCCAGATTTTTTAATCACATCATTGTTTTGTATTTGGCACAATTCAGCAATTTCCGTAGCAGGGTGATATGGATTTTTGTCCTGGGGAAATTTCACCTACTAAGTGTGATCCGACATCTCATATTTCTTCATGAAACAATAGTGATATACAGAAGAGAAAAAATAATAGTCATATAATAGGGCCATTCCACGCAAAGTGGTCCACAACACACAAAAATTCAAATTGGACTCAGGGTCACAATTTTTTTTTTTTCTCCATAAGGCGACACCAATTTTTAAGTCTGGTTTACGAACATGTGGGGGAAAAAAAAGTAAATGCAGGAGGGAAAAAAAAAAAAAAAAAAAACTCTCACAACAGTTTATTGGTTAAATTGTGGAGTTCTACCTGAATTTCACAATAATTATATATAAAATATGAATTTGAAATGTGTTTTTAATATTCAAATTTAATATAAACAAACAGACATTTCTTGTCTTAAAATAAATAAAAATAGAAACATGTATTAATAGGAAATTAGTACATACTGCTCCAATCCACAAATTGTCTAGCCAGGCATATGCGAATATAATTTAAAGACCCTACCTTTTAGCTGAGTAACGTTGAACTATTATTCCCCATGCTTAATACTAGAACACTAATAAATATTAATTTATAAATAATAAAAAAAATAAAAATAAAAAAAATAAAATATTTTAAATTAAATTTTTTTTAATTTATTTTTTATTTTTTTCATGGAATGGAACAAAAGTTGTCGGCGGTGTTCGTAAACCAGACTTAAATATTGGTGTCGCCTAATGTTGATCCAATTTATCAGGAAAAAATATTTGTATGTGGATTGTACATGTGTGTGCCTTGCACATCAGTGTTCAAATTTATGGCTACTATAGCCAAACAATTGATCCTATACATGTTGAAATGCTGATGCTTTCTAGGAAAAAAATGTTAGGATTAACAAACTGATTCACATGTCATTTTACAAACAATGACCACCTTATTCTGTAGGCATGCCTGCTACTTGGATATAGGATGCATATCAAGAAAAACAATTGTCAGGAAATTCACATTTGGCTTGTCACAGTAACACACGTGACAGAATTAACAGTATTTTTTACTTAAAACTGGAAATACTGCACAATGTTTCACATTATTACATATTCAAAGGTAGAAACGTTCCCGGACAATTTCGAGAAAAACTTGTTGAACTTGATCACCACCTAATGCCCAAATGCATGGTTTAATTTCTGTAACACACGTGACGTCACGTGTGTTACAAAAATGACACATAGCTTGTAGTGATTGAAAACATGGGTCCAAGACTTCTGAAAGCTGTTTCTAGATTAATTATGTTGCTAATAGCTGTAAACAGACTAGATTGACACACTCATTTTGATATATGTTAATTAATTTCTGACAACTGCGGCTAAACATTAAACCCTGTTCTGAACTGAACGCATCACAGGTGTCTGGCTATTACCATAACACCTCCACATACAGATTATCAATAGGAAATTCATAATCTTGATCTCAAAACAGATCTGCAGACTCCTCTATGCCAAAACGCATCTGAAATATGATCCTTTATATTGGTCTGACTATAAGTGGACTGTCACATCTTTTCAATGATAGATATTAGTAATCCAAAATACAATAATTAACCATTATTAATTAGAAAATGGATTTAAATTACACTGATGAGGTGTATGCATCGGGTCTTACATTTTGTAATTGTGTATGGTTGACTCATTTTATCTGGTAAAATAGCAAATTGACAAATAATCTTTTACATGTACTTCCAATAGTTACAAAACCCACTATTTCTGGCACCCAGTCATGCTCAAATACATCAAATCTACACTTGTACATGGCTCCGGAATATTTACTAAAGTTATAGGAATTATTGCATCTGCAGCGTCTAGTCACTGTGTAAATGTACTGTTCTGTTAGTTTCTTCTTGATACAGTAAGAATGAACGTTCATCTCAATTCTCTACAGAACAGTTTTTGTGGCAATGAATTAAGTACGAGATTGTATATTATACCTTCACAATATCTAGAGGGATTGGTGTCATATGTTGTAAGTCATTCGTGCATTCATAATCAAGCCGATTCTGGAACACAACAAGTGTGTGCACTGTGCACCCACAGCATTCAATTTGAAGTTTGAAGCTTTTAATACCCCTTAAGCTGGGCACATGTCTTCATTTCAGTCATATACCATACATCAGATATATACCAGTAATATGGTCTCACATTTTAGTGGTTTAAGAAAACTTAACCAAAGTATTCTCTGCAGCTAGCTTTGTTAACCAGTTAACAAATACTTTCTATCTAATGATGTTGTTTACCAACAATGGGCTTTGTTTATGTCTAGTAATGTCATGTTCCCTTGTACCTCTCTTCTTATGAATTGATATTAAATTTTGTTATGTTCTGCTGTAATATGCATAAAATCATCTTTTGAAACAAAACTTGTGCATAAAATGGACAATTGGTTATGAACTGATTGAAAATAGGATACTGGTTTCGCATGCGTAACACTCGTGACAGAGCGATGTAACACACGTGACAGTGAATATGCTATCGGGGCGAGAAATACATTCAACTCTCATTAAAAGTACTAATTGCACATTGAAGAAGTCTTTTTTCTTATTGGAAAAAAGTGCCAATTATGTATCAACAATTAACTTCACAGACTTTTTGCATAGAAAACAGAGGTCCTTTTTTTCTCATTTGTGCACTGTAACACACGTGACAGTCATATACAAGCATTGTACAGTAATACATTTACTACACAGCCTTAAGGACCGATCGCATAGTTATGAAGGGGTTATTATCTCGACTATACAGTGAATCATTTTATATTATATTGAATGCACACCAAATGCTGCTTGAAAATATCACCAAAATTTCGTGCAAAATGTAACACACGTGACATGGAATGGCCCAATAAATGATTGGGAACATACAGGTGAAGCAGGAATCAGAATTGAAGTATAAAATATCTTCAACTTTAATGTTTGCAGTCGACCTATTAAATGTCAGTTTTTGTGCCACAGTAGCTCTTCTTAGCTGATTCTCAACAATACTGCTGCCAAAGCTTTCTTCCTGGCTTCACTTTCTCTCAGACCTTTTCATCCCCAGGGTCTAAGGTTCCCTGTAATCAGCCCTATCTCCCAAGTAAAGGGGGCTTTTTCTCAGGCCCCGTTGGGTTTTTGTGAATGCCACTATAGAACATTGCAAAAGTCATGATAGAACCTTGTATAAACTGACAAGTAGGTATGAAGTATGTAGATCTACAACAGTTATATATTATTCTGAAAGGATATTCTTTGTCAATTCCCAAATTTGAGGAAATCAGCCCTGTCAAAGTGAAATCAGCTCCGTCATAGAAATAAGGAGACCTTATTTCTGACCTTGTTATATGTCAATTTCTGAGTCGGCGAAGCCTGCTTCATTCACATTTATTTGGTTCCATTGTGACCAGTCTTTATTTATTCATGTTATTTGGATTTTTGTTGATTTTGCTCTCTTAAATTACAGAATGAAGCTCCTGGTCAGTGCATAGAAGACATCTTAGAAAACCGAGATTGTGGAAAGAAAGGTTAGTACATTTTGCTAAGACCTAAAAAAAAACTGGGAAAAAATAGGGACGGTAGGCAGGCAAAAAAACTTTTCATTAAATATTCAGCCCTGGGAATTAAGGAAAATTTGCCTAGGCAATATTTTGGCCTAGGTGAAAGAAATCGGCCTAGGCAAAAACAGATTTTACCTAGGCAATTTTGCAACAATATTGCCATCTCAAATCAGTATGATTCAATAATAACAATAAATGCTTAGTTATTTTGGAGAACATTTCCAGGCCACTACTGATCATATATATACATTCTACAAATCATCTCCAAAACTAGTGCCCTTATGTGTAGCTAGTTAATGGCCCAGTACCATGGAAACAATTTTAGGACAATATATGTAAAGAGTGATTTAAGGAAGTCATTTTGGCTAAAGATGTTCTATTTCTGATAGACACAAATCAATTTTAGTAACCCAATGAACTTGTTTGACCTAGGCAATTATTGACCTAGGCAATATAATTGCCTAGGAAAACTGATTTTGCCTCTGCCTTTACCTAGGCATTGCCTAGGGTAATTCCCAGGGCTGAATATTTAAATTTTTTCTTTATTATTGACAATACGTGTATAATACTTTATATGAGCCCACATTATGGACTTCTTTATAGTCTCGAGGTGGTCAACCCATGGAATATACTGAGAAACAAGAAATTCAGATTCAAAGTTAAAGATGATATATATTTCTTTCTTCATAAGAATATCAAATGCATTCCGCTGTGTGGTGATTTCCATAGTATCATGTTCGATCTGTTTTTCCACGATCTCTCTATCACCGCAAACAAACTTGATATGGTTTATGTTGAATGCTGACAACTCCTTAACTTTCATTTCAACATTTATGTCAAACGACGCTGACTCAGCCGATGTATGGCACCTCACTTTAACCTTACTGAAGTCAGTCTTATCCGGGTGGAATAAAAAGAAGAGTTCTTCAATTTTGGCATCGTTGTCTATCTATCTGATCTCTTTTCTTTTGCAGTGGAAACATTAGTCCAAATAGATAGCATCAACAATGTGCTGGCCTATGGAGGTAGCCATTGTTGCTGTTGTTGTGGTGTGAGTTATGTTTACTTTCCAAAGCACCAGGTGTTTTCAATGGGAGATATGTATACATCTACTTATAGTATGGGTATTTCCACCAGAAGCGACCGCCGTGCTTTTATCTCTGTTAAATTAGTGAAACATTCACAGATACCATTATTTTTTTAAGTCAGTTTTTCGATCACAATGAAACAATGATACTTGTCGTCAGAAGCTTCCATTGATGTCTCAAGAGCTCACGCTGATGAACTGTTTGGGTCAAAAATTCACTGTCTGATGCAGATCAAAATGTTTTGTGGGAAACATTTTTACCCTCAACGACATGAGTTGCCTGATTGATCATTAGAATTAGAACAAATTAAATTGAATAAATTATATATTTATCATTCGGGTTGAAATAAATATTGTTTGAACTAACTGTTAAATACAAATGAAAATAAATAAATATGTGCGATTTAAATGCACGCATTGGTTACTTATCTGACTTTAACACTGATTATGATAGAATAACACAAAGAATTAGCATTGATTCTACTGTCAATCATTATGGAAAAGCCTTTTTGGAGTTTCTAAATGAATCAAAATTTAGCTTTGTAAATGGGAGGCTAAATCCTAAAAATGATAACTATGTATCAGTTAGTATAAAGTGGTTAGCTATTTATGTGTACTGCACAAGGAATTTGTCAGGTTCACTGACTTTCGGGTTACTACTCAATCATCACTGATTATCAATCACCGACTGCAAGGCTATTATAGCCATGGCTGTAAAACTCCCGATTATAGTTTCGTGGGCATCACAGTTGAGTTTAATCCTGTTGCCCAACAACAAACAACAGTTGTATCAGCTGACTTGAACGTGTCTAACAGTATAATACCTTCAAAATTAAAGAAGCCTTTGCCAGAAAATTTCTTGTCGTCGAACTTAAAATTAAATGCCCTTGCTTCACTTGTTTCGGAAATCGAAGGCATGATAGAGTCTCAGGAAACGGTGGATGAAATTTATGAACGCTTCTCGGGGACTATAATACAAGAATTACAAGAAAAAGTCCCATATTTCAATAAATTTCCAAAATCTAAGAAAATGTTTAAATATCATAAACCATTTTGGAACAAGGAATTGACCGAATTCTGGCATAACATAAATAACTGTGAGAACAAGTTTTTGCACATTTAAAATATATCACCGTGACGCAAGGGAAAATTAGCCCTCTCTTGTTCTAAAAGACTATTTAATAAGAAATTACGATCTACTGAACGCCAGTATAAACGGCAACTAATGATAAATATGGAAGTCGATTGTAAAAATCCTAACTCGTTTCGGGAATACATGTGTAGTTTAAAAAATTGGGGCCAAAAGTTAATTTTAAAATTCCCTCTGAAGTCAGATGGGTCAATTAGTAATGACAATGATACAGTTCTTGGAACATGGAAAGAAGAATTAAAAAAAATTATATAATCCTGATCAGTCTAAGTAATTCTGATGAAAACTTCAAAAATGAAGTACTAAAAAGTTTATAGAATACCGTACAAGTTACTGGAACCGCTCTACCAGGATAATCATAGATTGAACTAGGGTTGCCACGATTAATCGTATAATCGATGAACCGTTGATAAAGACAATAATCGATTACCATTTCCATAGTCGATTAATCTCTGTTATTTATTTCGGACGTCGGAAAGTGCTGGGTATTATTGAATACCGTGTTTGTTTTACAGTTTAATCTACAACCGAAGGTTTAACAACCTTTGATCGTGCATCGGAGAGAGTCTGACAACATGAGTATACCAGTACTTAGATGTTACTAACTACAGTCTATCACTTATCATGTGGTGACTGCTAAATGTGACTCACTATTACTATCAGAATTACTTAACTTGTTCTGAGTCCTGAAATTTCTGGGTTGGGGGGGGGGGGGGGGGGGGCTCCTTTGTGATTGTTATCCACTCTGGAAGTTTGCTGAAACTTATATAGTTTCTGTGACATTAGATTCCTCTTTAACTCACCTGAGACGAAGTCTCTGGTGGAGCTATAGTCATCACTCCACGTCCGTCGTCCATCCGTCTGTCCGTCCGTCAACAATTCTTTCAACATCTCCTCTGATTCCATTGGACGGAATGGGTTCATATTTGGTGTGGCTGTTTCCTAGGTGACTCCCATTCAGATTTGTTCAAATGAGGTCACTGGGTCTAATAGTTGTGAAGCTAGGGCCATAACTCTTTCCCTTCATAGTATTTCTTAAAACAACTTCTTGTCTAGAACCATTGGTCCGATTTAGCTTATATATTTGGTATGAGGGTTCTTGAATGACTAGGGTTCAGATTTGTTCAAATGAGGTCACCAGGTTGATTAGTTGAGAAACCAGGGCCATAAATCTATTTCTCATAGTTATTCTTAGAATGACATCTTCTCAAGAAATATTGGGCCGCTTTAGCTTATATTTGGTACGGAGGGACCTAATGGGTGAATGGAGTTTTTTTTTCAAATTGGCTTACTGTGTCAAATAGGGGCAGAGCCAGGGACATAACTCTAAATTCCAAAAATTACATTTTTGCATTTTGAACTTTGATTTTTTTTTTTAGACACATCACAGCTACCCACCCCACCTTCTGTCCCTGCCACACCATGCTGTACCATACCATAATATCTCTGCATACTTCACCCCATTAAAATCCTTATTTTGATCACAGCTGTAGGAATAACACAATACATTGGTATTTCTGGGCAAAATGTTTGTGCCATCATTAATTATCTCCATGTCAACAGGTCTCCCAGACATTCTGGTAGCTGTGGCTTTATGAATGTAATTTTGTCCCATGTTTATCTCAGATACAAATTACCTGTTTGACAGATAAAGTTTATTTTTACTATTAATATTAACCATTTCATGACCAGAGTTGTGCTGGTGAGAGCAATGAAGACCCTGTGCTTCTGCATTCTCTTATATATGCTCCCATGGGATGCCTCCCATATAAAAGAGAATGCACTGGCTTTCAAGGTCATGGTAATTTTGTTAAGCCAATAGGCATTCAAATAAATCATGTATGTCATATTATTTGCATGGATGTCCCCACAGTTTGTTCAATGAAATGTAATTTTTGAGCTCACATCTTCTCTAGACTGAATGGGTTCATATTTGGTGTGGATGTTCCCTAGGTGACTTACATTCAGATTTGTTCAAATGAGGTCACTCTGTCAAATGGTTATGAAGGTAGGGCCATAACTCTTGCCCTCCATAGTAATTCTTAAAAACTACTTCTTCTGCTGTACCATCAGGTTGAATGGGTTCATATTTGGTATCAACGGTCCTTGGGTGACCCGGAGTTCAGATTGTTTTCAAATGGCGTCATTGGTTTTAAATGGGGCCACCTGGTCAACTAGGGGCCAAGCAAGGACAGTTTTCCTCTTAATATGCTTCCTTCACACGGACCATCAGGTCTATTTTACTGATATTTAGTATGGAGGATCCTAAAAAGTTAGTGACTGAGATTCAGATTTGTTAACATGAGGTCAACATGTTAAGAAATGACGGGGCTATGAGGACTTCACTTAAAACATCTACCTTGGAACTACTGATTAATCTGACATATATATGGTGTTTTCGGGTTCATGGATAATTGGGCTTCAAACATGTCTAAATAGTTTATAAAAAGGTGCTTGTGAGATTGGAAATTTCGAACAATTGAGAAAGTTTGAGACGTCAGTTGTGAAATTCCAACCTAAGACTTGGGAATCTGGAGCCCAGTCAGGAGGGGATATGTTGAGCTGGAGGGGGGGGGGGGGGGGTGATCTGTAGTGTTCCATTGGTAATTTAAAGGTAGATATTCACCGATCGACATGAAGCCTCTCTAGCCACATATCATGTTTAGATCTACTTCTTTTAAAGTGATTATGAAAAGTTCTGACTGTTATGGTCTCAAGAGTCCCAGTCTTATCAGTCTGGTGAGCAACCCCACAGTCTTTGACTGTCTTGTTTAGGAACTGCCAGCGGTCCGTCATGCATTCCTATTCTTATATTTTTTGTATGTTTGGCTATTCATAACACTGAAATTAATGGTTATGTTCGTTCTAATGAACTCACAATTATTATAACCTTGACATCGCCAAGAAATGTGCTGGTATTGAATACATTGTACTCATTATTCATTACCGGTGGTTTATGGTGCACATTATTAGCGCAAAAATTACATCAGCCAAGTTTTTTAACCAACACCCACCCAATAGGCCATATTACGGAATTAACGGTGTTTCCACTGTTGATATTAGGTACGATTAATCGATTTTTGATGACCGATTATCAAAATAAATAATCGTGGCACCTCTAGATTGAACAGCACTATTACTGTCAAAGAAATAGAAAGCCCCCTTTCAAATGCAAAAAACGGTAAATCTTCCGGACCAGACAATAGGCCATATGAGTGTTTAAAATATGATGCGACTAAACCTGTATTGCAATCTCTTTTCAATTTCATTTTTGTTCCCCGAAGAAAAAAAATTCGGGGGAATGTTAAAATAGCCGGTGTCCGTCTGTCCGTTTAGCCGTCCGTCTGTGCGTCCGGAAATGGTTTCCGGATGATAACTTTAGTTTCGGTTAATAGATCAAAAGCAAATTTCATAGGTGAGTTTATCAGACCAAAATACAAGTCAATTTTGAATATGGGTTTGCTCTGCCCAATTTTGCAACAGTTATGGGCTTATGGCCCTTTTTCAACTTAGAATCTTGTAATTTTCTGGTTTCCGGATAATAACTTCAGTTTGTTTGTTTCAAAAGAAAGAATTATCTTTATAAATAGAAAAGGTTCCGATTTTATTAGTGATTAAAACATATATGCAATGAATTAGAATGAAAGTTTACAGTGAAAGATCCAGGGATTTTTTGGGGACACTTGTTTTTGGGCAATGATATTCCAAAGGCATATCCTGAAGGCCTGAGTGGAGGAAGGTTTGGTAGGGGGTGACGCCCTGCTGATGGTGGGGGGTACGTTCTTCCCCCTGAGAGCTAATCTAGGGCTCTTTGAGTCAGTATTTATACCCCACTTTCGAAGAAAATGGGGGATATACTGGATTGACTGCGTCTGTCCGTCCGTCATGCTTTCTCTATCCGTGTGTCTGACCTCATAACTAGAACAACTATGAACTGATTTCAATAGTGTTTGGTATGCGAGCTCATTAGGACTGCCTCTCCGCATGATGCTAATTGCGGTTTGGTCCGATTTATAAAAAAAAAGTTTAATATGCCTCATTTTCAACTTATTTTGTCCGACTTAATAACTTTAACAAATATGAACCGATTTCAATAATTTTTGGTATACATGCTTCTCACAATATCCTCTCTACATGATGCGGCTAGGGATTGGCTCAGACTGTTTTTTGTATTTATATTACACTTCATTTTTGACTTAGAAAATTCTGTCCGACTTAATAACTTTAACAAATATAAACTAATTTGAATGATATTTTTGGACAAGCTTCTTGTGATACCATATCGATATTATTAGTCCGAATTTTTCTTTAAAGTTACAAATCTTTTTTGTTGGGTTTATGGATAATGTGGGTTGAATTTGCCATGGTGGGGGTATGCTAGCATTCAAGTGCACACCTCTTGTTTGAATTATTTACTGAGAGGTCTATTCGATCGAGTTTCTCAACCATAACTTTGGAAATTTGTTATATAAGTATGCATTGAAAATGCTTGTAAGTTATTGTCAGATATATTTGGGTTCAATGGATTATCCTTATCCTGCTTGAATTGAGACTCACCATTATCACTCTAATTCATATAATAGGCTATTTTCTAAAATTCAAGTGAGAGTCACATATATACATGTAATATACTAGTACAGTAACAATGTCTATTAAGTTAGTAATTACTAAGTACAAATCTCTATGTTAATTTTTCATTTGGTGTTATGAGATCCCACCTGATTACCAGGATTATTTGATCAAATTATCACTGTTCATGCAATGTTTTTGATTGAAATATTCAAGTTTGAAGGCTGAATGATAACAAACCTGAACTCAAACTATTTGAAGTTTTAACAGATGAAAGCTAGATAAAGCCAAAAATACTTTTACAGTATGATTCTAACTGTTAAACTTAAATATTTTTGTAAAGTTAAATGTTTTATGTCAATATGTATAAATAATTTGCATCTTGTTATGATATGAATTGGGACATAAATTCTGCATGCAGTTTGGGTCCAAACCATTAAACGGTATTGAAATGCAAAATATTCCTTTATAACACGTATACAAACTGATTGATATTAAGCATGACTTATTGGCTGGGTGCTATATTGTATTTTTTTCCATTATTTTGAATGTGAATATGAATACACATGTCACGAAAATAAATGATATCTCGCTCTCTCTCTATAGCCAAAAAAAATGCAATAATAAATATTCAAACTCTGAATATCTGGAAAACCATGATTCACCTGAGTTGTTTAATTCTATATCTATGGCGGTGCCGCGGTAACATCACGTGGCCGTAACGACCCAGACATTTTGCCGGGATTGTTGGAAACAACTATGAAAAAAAATCTCTCAGTGAAGGAATGAGCTGACCTTTCCTCCCCAACAAGTGGCTGCAACATGACATGGCCTTAGCTGCTGAAAACGACATGAAATCGCAAAAAATCTATCAAACCAATTAGCTACATGTAGGACCCAAACCCTTAGACAAAATAGATGTGTTGATCCCAAGCCCTGTGGTTCCCTTACAATTATTCATCATCATTTTGATTTTCTCTTTCAGGCCTTGGTGTATTCACTAAAATATTCATAGAGGCAGGGAGGTTCATCCTGAAGTATACTGGTGAAATTATGGACAAAGAACCGGAAGGCAATGATGCTTACATATTTCAGATTGAGTATGGCAGAAAAAGAAATGGTGAGCTTTTCAAATTTATATGGTCTTCGTTGGTCTGTAGTACTCTGTACCCTTGATAGTTATAAGATAGTTATATATGCTATAAGAAACCTTTCATTATGGCAGCGACTGTAATAACATTATAAATGAGTGGAAATTTCAGTTATATGTCAAGCATTTTCATAAAGAAATGTTTGAACTTGTTCTACAGAATAATTTTTCCCAGACATAAAAACTTGTTCTTTTAAAAAAAATTGCTCATCTGTATGGCTGGACACTGTTACAGCATGTTTTGACCATGATCATTCTTTACAGTCTTCACAGCGCACAAATAGTTTTACGATTGACAGAATACATGGAATATATCTTTTCATTTTCACGGAAGCTGCTTGAAATTCTAGGAAATACTTAATTTAATTCATCTTGCTATGTACTATTGGTCAATGCATAGATGCTTTTAGTGTTTAGTTTCATTATACTGTACCTGTCTGAATCTTATTGTAAGTTATAATTTGTAAACACCGTAACTCAATCAGATGCAGTCTTACGTGCATAATTACATGATTAATTATCTATATACCATCAACAGAATTAATGTACCCACTGATCGACTTTGCTTTGGTTTGCTTTGTGGGACACTCGGGTACAAGGAAATGGCTACTTTTCAGAGTCAAATAACAAAATATTCGCCCCATTACGAACTCATTATAATTCCCCCTTGACGGAAATTCTGGTTATGTATATTATTATGGTTGTCAACTTGTTGGATGGTTAGGGTCAGAATTGGGCTAGGGTTAAGGATACAGAATTTAAACATAGTCTGAGATCAGGGTTAGAAGGGGTGTTGCTGAAAACTGCTTATTAAAATTTTATGTGATAGTTGAGTATCGTTAATAATATAATCAATTATTCTCAACTTTGATAACTTTGGATATCAGTACTGAACAGTTCCAATTTTACAATTTTCAGGATAGATGCAACAAAAGAGGATGGTTCTTTCGGAAGACTCATGAATGACAATCACATTAATCCCAATATTCGAACGAAGATTTCTGGAGATTGTATGGTCCAGCTATATGCCAGAAGGAACATTTATCCAAATGAAGAACTGACTTTGCTCGGATCATTATGAAATTTGTCATGGCTGTTGACATCTTGATGGGAACGAGTAATTTTGGGGTCATTCGGCAAAAAGACATGGCCGCCAGTGGCCATCTTGGATTTCAAAATCCAATCCATTAGCACGGGCTACAGGTCGTACTGTTCATCTGATTGTCATGAAAGTTAATATTGACATGTAGATGGGAACGAGTCATTTTGCGGTTGTTTGGCCAAAAAATATGGCCGCCAGCAGCCATCTTGGATTTTACTCTTTGCATGACTAAATCCTTTGGCACGGGCTACAGGTTGTAACTTTGGTCAGATTTTCAAAACGGTGATATTACAGAAAAATAACTAGGAAACACCATATTCATTAGTTTGGTCCTAGAAACATAATACATCAGTTGAAATAATTATATGTAGTCTCCAAAGTGAAGGATGAGATTTTGAGTCATTTGTTTACTTTAGAACACCCCCTGCTTTTGTTTACATTTTGATGATTTCAATGAGATGTATCTCGGTTATTACTCGTCACAGATGATAAATTTCTAAACACTCTACTTTTTTTTGGATAAATTTTCAATATATAGAGGTTTCATAGATATTAAAGAAATTGTGCATATACGCACCGCACTGGACTGTAGCCCTTTAAGTGAAGTGATTAGATATCCCGCCGAAATCTTGCTTGCAAAGGTCGGACTTGCATTCTTGCATTCTAAGCATTTTATTTTTGTTAATTTTGTTTTTCGTGATGCTATTTCATGTGGCTAGAATTGATAAATGATTCATCTCTAGCCCCATCTCTCTTGTTAATGATTTGCCATTGTAGCTTATGAAGTGAAGAAAAATTAACAGAATTTGGATTAGCTTTAGATCATGGTCCCATGGTTTTCTTTTGGTAAAGGGTTAAGCTCAAACTTTGATTACCCGATAGTAGAAATCGCAATGAGAAGATATCGCCTAATCAATGTACAGTAATGCCCAAAGTAAGTGACCACTTAACCACAGCAGAATTATGGGTAATTTTTCAGGATTTGGCGAGAGCTTTCCGATGAATGGCAACAAGCCATATTTCCAACTAAATCCTGAAAAATTACCCATAATTCTGCTGTGGTTAAGTGGTCACTTACTTTGGGCATTACTTTCAATCATTCACAATTTTACAGCGAACTTCGGTGCTTGGTAACAAATTTGACTTACCGAGCATTTGGCCTCTCCTATTGTGGAAAAAAAAGTGACCCATGTTGATACTCCACTGAATAAAGAAACATTATTCAGAGCTTTTTGAAAACATATCCAATAGTACTTTATCCACTCAAAGAAATCAGATTCACGATCAATTTTGAACAGAACTGAGAGACCTGACCAGTTCCTTGGTGTAGCAAATTTGAAATGTGGTGACATCACTGATTGCTTGTATTAGGTTATTATCGTTAACTAAAGCGACATTACTCATTCACCATTGGTCTAAGGCCCGTTTTATATGTCGCACCAAACATGGGTCGCGCTATCTTCCGCTGGCTCGACATTGTGCATCTCTTGCTCGTGTTTCATTTGATTTATATGTCGAGCCAGCTGGCACGTGCTGTAATCGTATATTTTGAATAATTTTAGAATTTCTGATACAAAATTCTATAATAATTTCCGTGATAGTGTTCTCTGACAATGCACTATAAACTGGCCTTCTATACAGTGCAGGAATCTCATAATTTACGCTTTCGATGGTTTCAAAATCGGGATCTTGTCATTCATTTCCCTTGAACCTTCGAACATATCTCTGCAATATATTTATTCCTAACTTTCACGAAACGTTCCTTGTCAGTCGATACATGCATGTCCCTGTCATACTGTACAATTGCCTTCAAAGTATATTCACAATGGCCAAGAGTTAGCACGTCTGTGGCCCAATGCCGTTTTATATGATGTGCCGGACATTGGTCGCGCTAGGATGACTCAAGAGATAACATAGTCACACCAAAAATTTAAAATTGCGCATACTCTCAAAGGGGTCCTAGATGGGAAATGGTTTTCCCTGAATCATCTTAGCGTGATCCAGGTTTAGCTCATTGTATAAAACAGCGTCGAGCCCCAGACGTGTAGCATGTCGGTACCAGACGTGTAGCACATCAGGTAGCGCCAGAGAAATTCTGACATACCAGTTTATACATCGTGCTCCAGTCGCACTATCTTGGACTTCGTCTCATTTTCAGACAATTAGGCTGGCATGACCCGTGTCTGGCTCGATGTATAAAACGGGCCTTAGTACATCAAAGTATGGATTTTGGGTGATTTAAGCTTATCACCGCTTGCCTTGGGCTCATGGGATCGCTTAAACCACCGAAAGCAATGCTTTAACCAATACTTAGACCTCCGCTGCTGAAAGTGAGGTAAACAACAATCAATTAATCTTTAGCTTCAGACTGATACAGATGAAATCCAAGTGATACTAGAATACACATCATCTTTTTGGAAAATATGTTATTACAATAGAATATATTTAAGCAAATGTTGTCTATAGTATTTGTGAAGAGAATGACAAATAAGTTGTGCTCCATAACATGGTTAAGAAGGGTAAAACATATTGTCTCTAAACTCAAATTCTGAGTCTAGAGAACATAATTTAGTTTGAACTGAATAACATGTATTGTGTAACTCTGACATACTGACAAATCAAAACTTTCAACATTTAAAATTTATTTCCAATTACCCAGAGATTATGTTGATACAATATATTGTGAATGAATTTGAATATATAAAGCTATATTATGAATGAATATATTGTGAATAAATATTAGATATATACAACATATTATGAATGAACTTGAATATTTTAAAATTTTGCCATAAATAAATCTTATTACGCTAAAGTTTCATTCCTGGTCTTACCATCCTCCCAAAGGTTTCTCATACTATTGAATGGGTTTTTATCAATTGTGAATTGTCTAAAATTAATTTCCTGATATTATTATCATATGCAAGTGCCACATGTTGAGGGTCAGTGTCCAATTGCTTATAGAGAATGGGAATGTCTCCACTTTTCAACTAGCTTTATACTTTCAGAAGTTTTGACTTAGCCGTTATCCTCAAACAATATGTTATGTCAAACATTTTCTCATATTTTTGCAGTTTTGTTTCTACTGAAACGTGCATGCATTTCGGAGGCTTGAGAGATTTCTTATGGAGATTTCATAATCTATAGATATTTGGAAAAGTTCAATCTCTGTCGTGGCACTAATTTGGTCCATCTTGAACTTATGATGCATTGGTGGCTAAGTTGGCAAGGCATTTTATCCCGAACTCTCTCTTTACCCGGGGAAGTCACTTTCTTACCAACGATCAGGGTTTCGCTGAGTTCATCCAAGAATACTAAGCATAGAAGTAACTGGGACTATTTTTCCTTAATGAAAGTGGCAACTTCATATGACCTTATCTGCTGAAATGACAAACCGTAATCTATAATTTAAAGTTTGGTGTGGTTGATTTGGTAGTTTCTCAGACATGAGTCCTATATCACATGGATGTATGTATTTCCAAACCTGTATGCATGCATTTTCTCAATTTACATGTTGTGTTGTGTCATTGAAAATATTGGGCTGACATAAATAAAAAAAATCCCTCTTACTCACTCACCCTTCCATTTTATTTTGTTTATTTTCATGAACTTTTTAGCTCACCTGAGACGAAGTCTCCGGTGAAGCTATAGTCATCACTCCTCGTCCGTCCGTCCGTCTGTCTGTCCGTCCATCAACTTTTTTTTTTAAACATCTTCTCCTCTGAAACCATCATACCAAATTGGTTCATATTTGGTGTGGATGTTCCCTAGGTGACTCTCATTCAGATTTGTTCAAATGAGGTCACTGGGTCAAATAGTTGCGAAACCAGGGCCATAATTCTATTCCTCCACAGTAATTCTTACAACAACTTCTTGTCCATAACCATTGTGCCGATTTAGCTAATATTTGGTATGGAGGGTCCTTGGGTGACTGGTGTTCAGATTTATTCAAATGAGGTCACCCGGTCAATTAGTTGAGAAACCAGGGCCATAACTCATAGTAATTCTTACAATCACTTCTTCTACAAAAATATTGGGCCGAATTAGCTTATATTTGGTACTGAGGGACCTTGGGTGACTGGGAATCAGATTTGTTCAAATTGGGTCACTGGGTCAATTAGGGGCAGAGCCAGGGACATAACTCTAAAAACCAAAAAATTACATTTTTGCATTTTGATCATATTTGGGGTGGATGTTCCCTAGGTGACTGTCATTAATATTTGTTCAAATGAGGTCACTGTGTCAAACAGTTGCGAAACCAGGGCCATAACTATATTCCTCCTTGGTAATTCTTATAACGACTTCTTGTCAATAACCATTAAGCCGTAAGTTTATATTTGGTATGTGGGGTCATTGAATGACTGGGGTTCAGATTTGTTCAAATGGGGTCACTGGGTCAAATAGTGGTGGAGCCAGGGCCATAATTCCCCAAAAAATTCAGGAACTCCTTGATCAATTTAACATACAAACAAAAAATATCACCCCCCACATGACCCAGAACCCCACCCCCAACCAACAGCATTCCACCCTATCTCATATCCTAACTCACAGGTAAATAAAGTATATTTATTTAAATTCCCATTACAAGGCAACTCTCCTATGAACTGATAGACATGACACATGGCAAGGCAGATAGAGAGATAAAGAGTCCCCAGGGAGTGTATTCATGTCATCCATAATTTAAATGAGATTAATGGTGTTATCAATGAAGCACCCTTGTTGTTTATATTATCACTCAGTGGTCATTAAAATCAGATTAATTTCATTTTCTCAAAGAATGCCTGGCATTTGTAGAATGAGGTTCCCAGAGGGTGAATTTAGTGACGCTATCCTACACAGCAGGCTAGCATAACCAAATACACCCTATGAGAACCTTATTCCGCTTAGGCCTCATCTTCTGGGAAGTAACTAGAGTCTCAAGATCTCATTCTGCTTAGGCCTCATCTTCTGGGAAGTATCTATAGTATCAAATTTACATTGTTGTTAGTTAAATTTCCCTTCTAGGAAGTTTCTGTATCCCTTAATTTGCAGAAGATAAAATTCATGATTGAGGTGCCCAATGGGTGAACATCACCAATTTCAACTGGGGAACTTCAATCTTATTCTAGGTCTTCCATAGCAGTTGAGGGCCTTATCAGAATGAGGTCCCCAGAGGGTGAATTTAGTGATACTAGCCCGCTGTGCATGATAGCCTCACTAAATTCACCCTCTGGGTACCTCATTCTGCAAATAACAGACTATTTCAAAGCTTGATTCAAGGCTAGCATCACCAAATTCACCATTTGGGGACCTCATTCTGCTTAGGCCTCATCTTATGGGAAGTATCTATAGTATCAAATTTACATTGTTGTTAGTTAAATTTCCCTTCTAGGAAGTTTCTATATCCCCTAATTTGCAGAAGATAAAATTCATAATTGAGGGGCACAATGGGTGAACATCACCAACTTCAACTGGGGATATTCAATTTTATTCTAGGTCTTCCATAGCAGTTGAGGACTTTATCAGAATGAGGTCCCCAGAGGGTGAATTTAGCGTCACTAAATTCACCCTCTGGGGACCTCACTCTGCAAATGACAGACACACTATCACACTATTTCAAGGCTTGTTGTATAATACATTGTGTTGCTTGAGGCCAGGCATACACAATGTAGGAACATACACGCTTTTTGTGATGCTATCCGGCACAGCAGGCTAGCATCACCAAATTCACACTCTGACGACCTCATTCTGCTTAGGCCTCATCTTCTGGGAAGTATCTATAGTATCAAATTTACATTGTTGTTAGTTAAATTTCCCTTCTAGGAAGTTTCTATATCCCCTAATTTGCAGAAGATAAAATTCATAAATGAGGTGCCCAATGGGTGAATATCACCAACTTCAACTGGGGAACTTAATTTTTATCCTTATCAGATTTGTGAAAATGGGATCACAAAGTCAAATAAGGGCAGAGCAAGAGACTTAACTATTTCACTACATAGTAATTCTTAAAATATGTTTGCAAGAACTAGTTGGCTTATATAGAATGGAATGTTCTTCCTTGACTGCAATTCAGATTTTTTTAATGGGGTCACCTGGTCAAATAGGGGCCAAGCGAAGGACAGTTTCCCTCTTAATATGCTTCCTTCACAAGGACCATCAGGTCTATTTGACTGATATTTATGATATGTATGAAGGGTTCTTTGGTGTCTGGGATTCAAATTTATTCAGATGGGGTCACCAGGTTAAAAGGGTGGGACCAGGGATATAACTATATGTCTCTATAGTAATTCTTAAAATGTCTTCTCAAGGGATTTTGGACTATTTAGCTTACATATAGTATGGAGGAATCAGGAAGATCCTTTAGTGACTGAGATACAGATTTGTTAAAATGAGGTCAACCTGTCAAGAAATGGCAGTCTATGGGGAGTTAACACTTTTGTGTCCAATAAAATCATAGAAATACCAAATTCATTAAAACATCTACCTTGGAACCACCTGACTGATTGGTCTGACATACATGTATTGTGTTTTGGGTCCATGGATAATTGGGCTTCAAACATGTTTAAATGGTTTTAGAAAAAGGCGCTTGTGAGATTGGAAATTTCCAACAATTGAGAAAGTTTGAGGTGTCGGTTGTGAAATTCCAACCTAAGACTTGGGAGTCGGGAGGGGACTTGTTGAGCTGGAGGAGGGGGGTGATCAGTAGTGTACAGTTGGCAATTTCAAGGTGGTTTTTTACCAAGCTACATACTTGAAGTCTCTCTAGCCACATATCCTGTTTAAATCTACTTCTTTTAAAGTGATTATGAAAAGTGCTCACTGTTTTGGTCTCCAGAGTCCCAGTCTTATCAGTCTTTGCAGTCTGGTGAGCGACCCCACAGTCATTGACTGTCTTGTTTTTTTAAATTGTGTGAAATTTGCTGGTTGTTCCTTTATAAAATAAGTCTTCGCAGAAACAAACTGAGTTATTTATCAAAAGTTTTTTGATAAAATTGAGCTGCACACAGGCAAGTCTCCTGAGATAGCCTTGTATTGCTACTATGTATTCCCAGTCCAATATTGCTTGTGCGCCACTTGCTGAAACCCGTTATGTCCTGTATATAAGAACACAGGTTAATAACCCACCCATTCCCACTGGTCTACACAAAGTTAATTTGGGACTTATATGTGGAATACATGTGTTTAATTCATTGTCAATTCTCTCTATTTTCACAAAGGGATGAAGAACGTTGTTTGCAGATTTAAATTACTTCCAAAACTGTGTTGTGGTGTTGAATTCATCAAGTATAGGTTGAAACAGCCTTTGTGAGTTGAGGACGCATTTGAAGTGTTCTACTGGTGTTGTTTATTATGAAGATATGATGAGTATTATAAATGATGACAAAACAGAGTGATGACAAAGCACTCTGGATTATTTTATCCAAGACATTTCTATGTTCTCACAAATATCACCGTGACGGTACCTCCTCTCAGTCTCATAACATGTGAATGCAAACAAGCAAACAGAGACCTGTGTGGAGACAGCCAGTGGTGACTGATCATATCTGATACCAGAATAGTTTTGGTTTCATTCAAAAACCATTCAAGTTTATGACATATGCAGGAAAAATAAGCAATGCATGTATACAGTATAGTAATTTAGTGGTGAAAAACATTTTGATAGAGATTTGCAGGACGTCTGCAATTGATGACACTGAGACAGTAAAACAATTCAAGGTATCATTCAATTTCCCCATTAGTCGTCATGATCTCAGTGAAAAAGATAATTGACATATTCATCTGTTAAATCCGGATACATTGAATCCTGTGTTGGAACAAATACTGCATATATGAGGAGCTGACGAACTCAGTTGATTTCCTCATTGCTAATCCGCAATTGGAATGTTCTGTGACCTAGTTGTGAAAATCCATGCAAATTAAGGCTCAAGAATGCTTTTTCAAACTCTCATCAATAGATTGGTAGTGCATGAGTATTCACGTGAACGCACACTGGCAATTGGGGTCTTAAGTGATGTTTTCCATTAACTTGGAGTCGCGATCATATCTGTCGGATTAGAGTCAAGCGAGATGCCGAAATAGACATGGCATCATTCAAACACATGAGTCACTTCAAAACCACGTTATAGTAAACGAACAAGCTCTGAAAGGGGTGTTTACTGGGGGTTTATCCAACCAGATGCGTGACAGATCCATCATGCATTTTAGCATGTATCTTTAGCACGCTGCATATTGCCCATATATAAGTAAAGGAATTATCACATTGTCTGTTGTATACCATATGGATATTCATATATAGGAATCTTTAAATCAGGATCTCAGAGTAATTGTGCTTTTAGTATTTTGATAGAATTAGGGTGGGTGGTGGGAGGGGGGTCATTAACAGGAATCAGGTATCCGATACCGAAAATAATACAACACAATCCATACAGTATAGTTAAACAATATCCCATGTCATAATGAGCTCCATGTTGCTCACATCATAATTCCGGGGTAGTCTCCATTTGGTAATGTGTATTGGCTGGTCCCTATAGAAGGCTTATGTCTGGGTTCCCAATTGATAGTGTGCATTCATGGGCCACACGTGCCAACGGAGTCCCCAGTTGTTACGCACAAAGTCCCCATTTGATGGATAATAATCACGTTCCATATATTTAATATTGCAGCAATTTTACACCCTGAAACGCGTTGGGGAACATATAGAGAATATCAACAGTCCTTTCTTCCTCCGTTATCTATTATTAAAACTATATTAATCCCTATTTGAACAAAACGGGCAAATCTCCCGTACTAGTTTTTCACCACTAAATTACTATACTGTATACATGCATTACTTAGGTTTCCTGCTTATAACAAAAACTTGAACTCTTTTTAATGGAACCAATACTATTCTTGTATCAGATTTGATCAGTCACCACTGGCTGTCTGTAATATTACTTTATCTGAAATTCCACGGTTCTCCACCCAGGTCTCTGTTTGCTTGTTTGCATTCACATGTTATGAGACTGACAGGAGGTACCGTGATATTTGTGAGAACATATACATGTCTTGGATAAAATAATACAGAGTGCTTTGTCATCACTCTGATTTGTCATCATTACTCATCATATCTTCATAATAAACAACACCAGTAGAGCACTTCAAATATATCCTTAACTCACAAAGGCCGTTCCAACTCAGTCAGTTCCACGAATTCACATCTTCCATTGAAATAGTTTGAACAATGAGTGGATAGTTGGGGTATGTGTTGCGTGCGATCTTACAAGAAGACACTGCAGATTTCTAAAAAGTGCTGCACGCACATCAGTGGGATGAGAATACACGGTAGCAAACGGAGACTCAAATAAAGAGAACATGCACACCCGCAATACGGGACCAACAATATACACAGGCTCAACATGGTACTCATCTCAGCTACCGAATCAACATTCGTTACAATCCTATCGAAATTGATTTTTCAATTGCTCAATATAAAATCATGTGTAGGAGAAACATGTTGTGTGTGAACTGTTCAACCCGGAAAGATGAACACTGGGTGATACTTTTTGAAGTATAACTTAGTCATTCTGTAAAATAGCAGTGTATGAAACTGATGAGTGGGTTAAAGCTACTCAATCCGAACAGAGGGTCCCCATCTCAACATATCCCAACAACAACAATCCGATCAGAGGGTCCTATATTACTATTTCTTTGGCTTTGGGGGTAAACAATATTTGATTCGAGTCGAGGAACCCATCAAACAAAGCTCAGGGTTATTAGATATTCATTTTTGAAATTTGTTATTTGCTCGAGATGAGTAATCATAGTTGCCGTCAATTTCGTATCCTGCTCGAGATTTGTACACCAAAACAGTTTCAAACAGACAAGGGTGGATAATTATAAAATCAAGTGGTAATAATAACGCAATTTTGACTGTGTTCTGGGACAGAAAGTATTCCCGATAATGAAAAATAATAGATTTCTAAAATCAATATCTAACAAATCTGAGCTTTGATGGGTGACATCCTCGACTCGAATCAAATATTTTTGACCCCCGAAGCCATTGAAATAGTAATTGAGAGGAGTTTTATCGGATTGAGTACCTTTAATAACCTGTTTTAAAAAAAATAATATCTGTCAAGTGAGATGCCCAAATTGACATGGCATCATTCAAACACATAGTCACTAAAAACCTTGTTATATTAAAAGGGTGTTTGCCGAGGGTTTCTTCAATCAAACGCATGACAAATCCATCATGCATTATGCCATGTGTCTTTGGTATGCCGCCCGTAAGGAAACGGAATCATCACACAACCCTTTGTGTGCCATATGACTATTCATATACAAAAATGGATGAACAAATGATGTTGTAAAATCAGGATCTCAGAGTGATGGTGCTTTTTAGTATTTGTATAGAATTATGATGTGTGATTGTGTGCGGGGGGATTCATAATCAGGAACCAGGTCTCCGAGACCAAAAATAATACAGCACAATCCACACAGTAGTTATACACAATACCTCACGTCCAAATGAGCTCAATATTGCCCATATCTATTTTGGGGTAGACTCCGTTAGGTAATGTGTAAAGCGTTGTTTTGTCTGGGTCCCAAATTGACAGTGTGCATTCATGGGTCACATGTGTCTGGGTCCCAAATTGACAGTGTGCATTCATGGGTCACATGTGTCAACTGAGTCCTCATGTGTCACATACAAGGTCCCCACTATCAATAGGAGGGTATCAACCCCCTCCCCCTGAATCCTGAATACGAGTTAATTTTGGGGGGTGAATCCTGAATACGAGTTAATTTTGGGGGGTGAATCCTGAATACATGTTAAGAAATAATACATAGAAGTTACATAGACACATTATGATGCCGGTCGCGTTATGAGGCCGTTATGATACCATTAGTGATACTTTATGACCAGGGACGTGGCTAGAGGGTTTCCGTTGGGGGTGTCCACCTTGGGAAATTCCAACTGCACCCCCCCCCCCCTCCTTGAGTCAGAATCAGACCGAACACAAGTTTTGCACAATTCCATTTGCACCCACTCCTTGCACCTCAGTGTTTAGGCCTAATATCCTATATCTTCATAAACCATGATTCTATATTCCCGGTATGAGAAAATTCAGATATTTTAACCTGAAACATTGCATAAATCCTAACATCTAGTGGTCTAACTCCATACACATGCACACGGCTACGGGCAAGAGACCACGACACATCGAGCTGACCATCGTTGTTCGGCCGGTGTGAGAAAATTTTGAAATTTGAACAAGAAAATCGCAAATCCTAACATCCAGACTGGCCTCAACTAAAGCTTTCCTATAGTGTTGGAAATTTCAAACCTCATACTCCCCTTCAGGTTGGAAAATTCTCCAACTGATGACCACAAGTTTGACCATATGTAGTAAAATATTGTTAAACTTATTAGCATTTTTGTATTGGCCACAGGGGAGAGACAATGAGACACCGGGCCATGGTTCGGCCCGGTGTGCGAAAATTTTGTAATCTGAACAAGAAAATCGCAAAATCCTAGCATCTAGACTGGCGTCAAGCATTTTTAGCATGTTTATGATGGCACGGTGGTCGAATATGCCCAAGAAGCTATTATACCCACCCATTCACACAGATAACTAGCACAAAATATTACGTTGCGCCATAATAACCTGCGTCCAAGATGTTTTGCTTGAACCCGAATACCAGTTAATTCGGGGGTATGAATCCCGCGTACGGCTTCAAAACACCCTGAATCCCGCGTACCGAAAAGGGGGGTGATACCCTCCAATAGATACAAATCACGTTCCATATATTTAGTATTACAGCAATTTTACATTCTGAAAGCACGTTGGAGGACATATAGAGACTAGCAACAGTCCTTTCTTCCTCTGCCATCTACTGTTAGAACAATACAATCCTCATTTGGTGCTGTTCCCCCCTCCTTCCTGAGGAAATTTCCGTGAAATTGGGCAAAACGGGAAAATCTCCTGAACTAGCCTTGTTATGATATTGAAGCAGTTCGACCAGCTTTTCACCAGTTCGGGTTCGTTCCTAAAGTGAATACTTATGTTTTACGGAGAAACAAAACGACCGTTCTCATGCTGATGTGCTTAGCTCAATCCATTGCCACGGAATGACATCAATAAAAAAAGCTTTAAAACGCTAGTTTGACCCAGGTTATCTTCGACGTACCGACTTGAACCACACACAACGTGAAGGATTTCCCCACCCAAACAAAGGCGAAATGGCCTAATTTTTCGCAACTATTTCATGCGTAACATAAATTTCGGGAAATAGGATTTGTTGTCGTTTTCAATGTTTGATCACACAAAAATGTATGAATCGATGTGTCCTCGAACATGTCTGGCCGCTGACAATATTATAGTGACAACCAGTGGCGACTGACGACTAATCAAATCTGATACCAGAATATTTTTGGTTCCAGTCATAAAAAAAACGTACACGTTTATGTCATAAGCATGCAGGAAAAATACGTGATGTACAGTATAGTAATTTAGAGAAAAATACTTCTTCGTCAGGACACACACCGAAAATAATACAGCATAATCCATACGGGTGTAAAACAATACCCCTTGCCCGAATGAGCCCCATACTGCTCGTCGAATATGTTATAATTCCGGGGTAGTCTCCGTTTGGTAGCCGACATCAGTTGGTCCTCGAAAGGCGTTGTTGTGTCCATGTCCGTAATTGACAGTGTGCATTCATGAGTCAGAGGTGTGTAAATCGAGTCCTCAATTGTTACACACGAAGTCCCCATTTGTTGGACAAAATTCACGTTCCAAATATCATGAATATGCAATATTGCAGCAATATTATACCCCTAAACGCGTTAGTAGACACATAGAGAATATCAACAGTCATTTCTTTTCTCTCTATCTATTGTTAAAACTAAAGTTCTCAATTGGCGGTGTTCCGTCATGAGTCCTCGATTGGCGCCTAAAACAGGTATTGTTAGTAATTTGTTACACACGAAGTCCCCATTTGTTGGACAAAATTCACGTTCCAAATATCATGAATATGCAATATTACAGCAATTTTATACCCCTAAACGCGTTAGTAGACACATAGAGAATATCAACAGTCATTTCTTTTCTCTCTATCTATTGTTAAAACTAAAGTCCTCAATTGGCGGGGTTCCGTCATGAGTCCTCGATTGGCGCCTAAAACAGGTATGTGTGTGTTTGTTTGTGTGTGTGTGTGTTTGAAATCGATGGACTCGAAAACGACTAAGCCAATTTCGATGAAATTTGGTATTTGGATGTGTTTTCGACCGGAGACGAACATAGGCATATTTATTTGTCCGTGCGAGGTCAACTTTTCACGTGCGGAGGTCAAATCTATTTTTACGCCGTTTTTGCGCTAATATATTTCAGTTCGGTGCTCACAAATCGATTCGATATAGCGCGAATAATAAATTGCCAGTCATATAATTTGCACGGTTAGAATCTGTGTGGCGTCATCTTTCCAAAGATATATAATATGTATGTATCCGTTTTAGTTATCTGCCTCAATTATTAGGTAAAAGTGGTACGATGCTTTTATCGGGATAAAATCAATGCGTAATTTCTATGACGTCGTCAGATGGTCATAAAGTTAGATTACGTTAACTCTCACCCTGCCGATGCATTTGACTGTGTCGCGTTAACTCATCACCGGCCGAGGTATCCGCAAATGACATTGGGCTATATATCTCGGAAACGGGTGTAGCTATCGACTTGAAATTTGGTATGTGAATGTATCTTGCCCCGGATACGAATTTTATCGGGTCGCCGAGCACGTGCGACGCCAGCTTCGCGCATGCGCAGACGAGATCTCGGAAACGGGTTGAGATATTGACTTTAAATTTGGTATGTGAATGTATCTTGCCCCGGATACGAATTTTATCGGGTCGCCGAGCACGTGCGACACCAGCTTCGCGCATGCGCAGACCAGATCTAGGAAACGGGTGGAGCAATCGACTTGAAATTTGGTTTTTTAAGACCAGATCTAGGAAACGGGTGTAGCAATCGACTTGAAATTTGGTTTTTGAATAGCCCGGACGAAGTCGGGTCACCTTCTAGTATATATATATAATGACGTTATTAACCCCGGCCGTGCCGTTTGAGCTGATTTCGATGACTGGGAGTGGATAAAGGGTGCTCAGAGCTTCTCGAAAACACGATTACGGCGGTGTCGGTGGGATTTTACACTTACATACGAAATTTGATCTCAATCTGTACACGCGTTTTGGATTCTATGAAGTACACACATACGGAAGTCTCAAAATATATAGTATAGACTAGCAGGTTAGCCCGCCACTGGCGGCATTCGTCCCATGGCTTTGTTTCAGAAACATGACATTTTTGAATATGAATTTAATGTTTTTTAAATTTAATATATTTTGTTTCTGAATTGTTTTTTTATTGTTAATTTTTTTTAATTTTAAATTGTTTTAATTAAATTGTGAATTGTTTTAATAAATTTTTTTGTTTCTGGCGGAAAAATTTACCCGTAGAAATCCCCCCTTCCTAGGAACGACAGACAACGCATTCTTTGTTTCGTGAAATCTCTCTACGATAACATTGCATTGAATTTAAAACAAACGCTTCCCGTCGGGAAATCTGTCTGCATAATATTTTGAGTCTGCCGTACCCGTCGTAATGTCGTGAAATATCTCTGCATAATAGATAACATTGCATTGAATCTGTTGTTGGCATTCAGGGCTTCGGGTCGTTGTTGTTGGCATCACGGCTCCCCGAAAACTCTCACATTGCCGAAAACGTGTATTTAGTAATATCGTTGTTGTTGATATTTACGGCTTGGGGGCTATTTTCTTATTTAGCAAGTTTGAGCTCAATCGGTTCGAGTCTATAAAGGACACACTCATATATATGACACTTCCCGTGGGTAGCAGGTTTGAGCTCAATCGGCATTCCCTGGAATTTCCCGTAGATTGGCAGATTCCAGTAGCTTTATAAGGGTATATCTGGGGAGAAATCTGATGCTATATTCGTGATTATCTGGGATGATTTCGGTATATAACTATATACTGTAAAAACAAAGCGCGCCATCCGTGCTCGCAGGGTTGGTCAGAAACAAATGTTTTTTAAATTTAATGTATGTTCCGTATATCTCTCTGCAGATGCAAATAACGTTGAATGGCAAACAGACGCTCTTTATAGAGATGCGTCAAAAACAAACGCTCATTAAATAATGACTTGATTAACCCACACCGTGCCTTTGCGGTGATTTGAGATTGGAGAACGGGTGCTCTGAGCTTTTCTAAACCGCGACCACGGTCGTGTCGGTGGGATTTGACACTTACATAGGAAGTTTGAGCTCAATCTGTACACGCGTTTTTGATTCTATGAAGTACACACACACACACACACACACATATATACGAAGTCTCAAAATATATAGTATAGACTAGCAGGTTAGCCCGCCACTGGCGGCATTCGGCTCATGGCTTTGTTTCAGAAACATGACATTTTTTTAATTTAACCAAATTTCAAGTCGATAGCTCCACCCGTTTCCGACATCTGGTCTGCGCATGCGCGAAGCTTGCGTCGCACGGGCTCGGCGACCCGATAAAATTCGTACCCGGGGCAAGATACATTCACATACCAAATTTCAAGTCGATAGCTCCACCGGTTTCCGAGATCTCGTCTGCGCATGCGCGAAGCTGGCGTCGCACGGACTCGGCCACCCGATAAAATTTGTATCCGGGGCAATGTGCATTCACATAGCAAATTTCAAGTCGATAGCTCCACCCGTTTGCGAGATAACGCATTCTTTGTTTTTCAATGAGTTAATTCATGGTACCCGTCCTCCCCGTCCTAAACTTCAGAGCGGACAGTCAATTAATCCCGTCGTGAAATCCCTCTGCATAATATTTCGAGCTCTTAGATCAATTCTGCCTTTTTAGTTGCATTTCGTCCGCATCCGTATTTCGGACGCATGGGGTCAGTCGTTTAGCCACGTCCATTGGAATCCGCATCGGACGCATGGGGTATCGTTTAGCCACGTCCATTGCAATAAAGAGCGTTAATTGTTAAAACCTCCGTATAAGGTATAGATAAAGAGCGTTATTGCCTTAACCTCCCCGCCGTGCCTTTGCGGTGATTTGGGAGTGGATAAAGAGTGCTCAGAGCTTCTCGAAAACAGGACTACGGCGGTGTCGGTGAGATTTTACACTTACATACGAAATTTGATCTCAATCTGTACACGCGTTTTGGATTCTATGAAGTACACACACACACATACACACATATATACGAAGTCTCAAAATATATAGTATAGATAGACTAGCAGGTTAGCCCGCCACTGGCGGCATTCGTCCCATGGCTTTGTTCGAAAAAGCAATTGCAACAGGTTCCGAGACACTTGTGCTGCATTTGCAATCGTCAGAAAGATGACAATTTTAAATTTTTAAATTAATTTTTTAAATTAATTTATGACAATTTTTCAATTTGTTAATTAATTTTTTAATTTAAATTTTTTGTTTTTCAATGAGTTAATTGTGCCTTTTTAATTTTTTAATTTAATTTTTTGTTTTTCAATTTTACCCGATTTGACCTTGAATTGATCATTTTCAAGGTCAAGGTCAGGTCGGGGTCACAATTTAACCCGTCCATGACACTTCCCGTAGATACCAAGTTTTTAACCCGTCCATGACACTTCCCGTAGACACCAAGTTTGAGCTCAATCGGTCCGAGTCTATAAATAACACACACATATATATCACTTGTGGGTACCCGTTTCAATGTGAAGAGCTTGTGCGAATTTTGTATACATTTTGGGTTCAAAGTGACTTAGTCGGACAGGTGCGTAACATACTGTGCTATCAGAAGTAGGCCAGCCATGCAGCCAATTCTATTTTAAAGAGCGCGGATTTGGGATAACTGCATTGTGTGAGAACGCAACATGATTCGCGTACATCTATATGCATTTCAGTAGGTTGCTTTCCCGAGTAATGGTACCTTTTTCTGTGCATATAAATAGCACCAAAGTGAACATAAACTTTCTAACCAGCAAAATGATAAATAGCAAGATGTGTTGGAACGGAAGTATCAGCAAGATGTGTTGGAACGGTAGTGTACCATATACACAAACATGGCATGTCGAGCTTGTAAAATATATATTATTTTGAGTATACGGATATGAAAGCACGTATTTGACCATTTAATATGTTATTGGAAGTCTTCACCATCGTTATTCACACACAAACATAATTAAATATGTCGTTTAATTATGCTACATATAACGATCATCCATTTCGCAATAGCGAAATAGCGTATGATGACATTAAACTATCTTTGCTCGCTTGCCTATATCGCGATTCCCCCAACAGTTGACGGTGTTTTATATTAACTAATAGAATGTCATGATATGGTAGGATTCTGGGAATGATATACACATGGCAGCTTATACATACACATTCCATATACAATTCGCTTAATTTTGGTGTGATTCATATTCTTGAATACACGCAGGTGGTGAATTATTTGGCGCTTTAAGGCATATTTGTGCTATATAAATATACATATACAGATGTAGAGTTACTCTTCTTGGATTAACCCCTTCCGTGTATACGGATCAATAAAATGATTGGGAGTGGAGAAATAGTGCTCTGAGCGTCTCCAAAATGCTACGCGGACGACCCCCGTGGGTTTTTACCCTTATATACGAAGTTTGAGCTCGATCGGACCAGTCGTTTTGGATTCTATGAAGTACACACACACACACACATATACGAAGTCTCAAAATATATAATACTAGCAGGTTAGCCCGCCACCGGCGGCTTGTCCGAAACATGACGTTTTTTTATATATTTTTAATTTATTTTTAGCTCCACGCGTTTCAATAAGAACAATTTGTACCCGGTAGCTCCACCCGTTTCCGAGATCTGGTCTGCGCATGCGCGAAGCTGGCCTCGCACGGGCTCGGCGACCCGATAAAATTTGTACCCGGCGCAAGATACATTCACATAGCAAATTTCAAGTCGATAGCTCCACCCGTTTCCTAGATCCCGTCTGCGCATGCGCTGCACGGGCGTCGCACGGGCTCGGCGACCCGATAAAATTTGTACCCGGCGCAAGATACATTCACATAGCAAATTTCAAGTCGATAGCTCCACCCGTTTCCGAGATCTCGTCTGCGCATGCGCTGCACGGGCGTCGCACGGGCTCGCCAATACGACAACGACCACCGCCTGGTAAAACTACACACACGTACCAAGTTCCGTCCCGATCGGTCGAGAATCGTAGATTTGTATGAAGTACAACACACACACAAACATAAATATATAAGAGAGATATGTAAATTAGATAGATTGTATCAAAATATATAGGAGATATATGTAAATGATCTACACACCATTACTGGTGTTTGTCAAAGTTTAGTGGGGTATATCAATACTCATTCACGATCATATCATTGAGGTCCGGAGGGTGTGGGCTATCTCTCGAATACACGGAGTTCTCAAAATATATAGGATAGACTAGAAGGTGACCCGACTTCGTCCGGGCTATTCAAAAACCAAATTTCAAGTCGATTGCTACACCCGTTTCCTAGATCTGGTCTTAAAAAACCAAATTTCAAGTCGATTGCTCCACCCGTTTCCTAGATCTGGTCTGCGCATGCGCGAAGCTGGTGTCGCACGTGCTCGGCGACCCGATAAAATTCGTATCCGGGGCAAGATACATTCACATACCAAATTTAAAGTCAATATCTCAACCCGTTTCCGAGATCTCGTCTGCGCATGCGCGAAGCTGGCGTCGCACGTGCTCGGCGACCCGATAAAATTCGTATCCGGGGCAAGATACATTCACATACCAAATTTCAAGTCGATAGCTACACCCGTTTCCGAGATATATAGCCCAATGTCATTTGCGGATACCTCGGCCGGTGATGAGTTAACGCGACACAGTCAAATGCATCGGCAGGGTGAGAGTTAACGTAATCTAACTTTATGACCTCTGACGACGTCATAGAAATTACGCATTGATTTTATCCCGATAAAAGCATCGTACCACTTTTACCTAATAATTGAGGCAGATAACTAAAACGGATACATACATATTATATATCTTTGGAAAGATGACGCCACACAGATTCTAACCGTGCAAATTATATGACTGGCAATTTATTATTCGCGCTATATCGAATCGATTTGTGAGCACCGAACTGAAATATATTAGCGCAAAAACGGCGTAAAAATAGATTTGACCTCCGCACGTGAAAAGTTGACCTCGCACGGACAAATAAATATGCCTATGTTCGTCTCCGGTCGAAAACACATCCAAATACCAAATTTCATCGAAATTGGCTTAGTCGTTTTCGAGTCCATCGATTTCAAACACACACACACACAAACAAACACACACACACACAGATCTTTCAAAATATATAATAGATAGATAATACAATTATTCTATAAACTAGCTTTCAAATTTTATGTGGGAAATTTGCATACTTCTATATTTCAAGTTTTCCCGTTTCTCGTGTTATACATTACTTTCTTCAAACTGTCTTCTTTATTACACAAGCTGATGGGCCCGACTTCGTCCGGGATGTTTCCCATCTGATTTCCGGCGAAAGGCGCGATTTGACCTTCAATTGACTATTTCGAAAGTCAAGGTCAGGTCAGGGTCATTATTTGACCCGTCCAAAACACCCCCATCCGTTTTACCCGATTTGACCTTTGATTGACCACATTGAAGGTCAAGGTCACGCCGATGTCACGATTTGACCCGTTCAAAACACTCCCCGGACAAAAGTATCATTAGGTATCAAATTTCGCCGAAATTTGTCCGTTTTACCCAAATTGACCTTGCATTGACAGTTTTAAAGGTCAAGGACAGGTCTGGCTCACGATTTGACCCGTCCAAAACACTTCCCGGACACAAATACCCATAAGTATCAAATTACGTTGAAATCTATGGAAAGCCGAAGAGGACATGTTAGTTGCTAATTGCTAGATATACGACGCACGACTTGTCGCGGTATTTTAAAGGTGTTTCAAACTAGGAGAAGGATTCTGTGTTTCAAATGGTGATGGATTATAGTAATTTATTCAAATTTTATGGCATAAATTGTTATTAAAACCGTATATACTATAACAAAAATGAATGACTCGAAAATTAAGTGGGCCTTTAAACAAAGTCACAATTGCAGTTAGGCTCATCTCATACTCGTCTAATCAGCGATATTCTGCTGCGCAGTTTGTTATAGCTCCCAGTATTCATTGAGCGTTATAGCCCCACTGTTATAATTAGCCTTTAGCAGGCGTACTCTTGCCTCAGATTATTGAGATGTTAGGTCACACGTAATGACATTAAATCGCATGGAAACATAGCAATTGTGTGGGCTTCTTGGCGTGAATATGTAATGAGAAATAAAGTCATACGTAATGACATTAAACTCAAGAAAACCCGCGAAAACAAAACAAAATCACATTTAATGTTTTAAGTTATTTCCTTCATAAAAAGAATCTTCGTGATAATGAACCCTCCCAATACTTTAGAATATAGAATTAACCTTAAAATAACAAAAACCTTCGGAATACAGAACCTTCGGAATAACGAACCTTCTGATTGGTGAACCTTCGGAATAGCGAACATTCAGAGAAATTTCGGAATAGTGGACATTCTGGATAGTGAACCTTCGGAATAGAGACATGCCCCCAATATTCATATTATATGCCCAGAGTTCAAAGGTATGGGCCCATACAATCCTAAATTTGGCCCTTAAAATATTGAACTCCAAATTGGAGCCCACACAGAACATCACTTAAGTCAAATGTACCTGTGTCATGTCCCAATGCGGGAGGGTCCATATATACCACAACATTCATATTATATGCCAAGAATTCAAAATTATGGGCCCACGTAATGACATTAAATCTCAAGAAAACCCGCGAAAACAAAATCACATTTAATGTTCTAAGTTAAGTTATTTCCTCCTGTATATGTATCGGTATGCGCGCAGGATCAGTTCGGATGTGAGCGCACACTCCATAAAAAGAATCTTTGTGATAATGAACCCTCTCAAATTAGTCTCAATACTTTAGAATATAGAATTAACCTAAAAATAACAAAAACCTTCGGAATAGAGAACCTTCGGAATAGCGGACCTTCGGGATAGCGAACCTTCATAATAGAAACATGCCCCCACAATTACACCGGTGACGTAAACACATGTGCTAATCTTTGACGTACTATCGTGACTCTATCGGTATGATTTATACTCAAGTACGAAATAACCATAATACAGTCGCCCAGTGGATTATCGATCGACCACAGAATATGAAAAACTCTACACCAGCTTACACCACTGTCTGGCGTAATGAATAATATGGCTACCCTGTCATTGGATGGTCGTCCGTCCGTGGCATAAGAATACAAAAAGTCGTTTAATCCATACGTTATTCGTCAAACTTACACGTCTAACTAAAGGCTAACCTACAATATAGAGAGGTCACAAACTATCAGTTAGCAGTTATAATGTAGCTTAGCACACATATTCACTAGTGGACAGAGCTTACGGTTGCTAGAGACGAAGTGTATATAGAAATAGTTTAATCGGATTATCAGCGATTGGCCTTATATTATAACTGGCTGAACCAGTCTCCTTTGTGCGCTTTGCGCATAATTTAACAATTTTTTAGAGTCAACTCCTTGCTCAATTTAACATTTAAAAACAAATTAAATAAAAATTAAATTAAAAAAAATATCTAAATAAAAAAAAACTAACGCCATTATAACCTCTGCCGGGGTACACCAACTCACTATACTAAATTTGGTTGAAATCGGTCCAGGGATCTGAGAGAGAAATTGCAAAGACAGACCCTACTCTTTTATACGCATGTATTGATACACCGAGAAACATACGTTATTTTTTACTTTACAGCCTGTCTACTATAATTGAATTATATGAAAAAACGGTGGTACCAGTGCTTATTTTATGGATGTGAAATTTGGGGTACGGAAAATATTGACCAGATTGGAAAAACGGAACTATGGTTTTAACAGATCCAGATTTGCTGAATATTATGCCTAGATATTTATATTCCTTTGTCGTTTTAATTATTTTACCATCAAGCTTGAAAATCCTACTGTGCTTTCTATTATGTCCGAAAATGACTGCGGCGCTCTTTTCGTTATTAATTTTCATCTTCCAACGGGAACAATACCTTGTATTTTTTTTTTGTCTTAGCAAATAAGACTGTATCGTCTGCATACAGGAGGCAAAATAACTTAACTAACCAGAACACTGCAGTTTCGCTTAAATCGGAAATTTGGATTCCATTCCCGAAAAACCACCCACCATCCCGCCCCGGTTAGGTGGTCAATCACTTTGGGAATCACTGAATGGTCATTACAGGTATACATGTAGAAATAGGGTGGACGATATTCTTTACCTACACTGTTTAAGTTCGACAGGCTGCTGGTAGTAAGCATCAGGGGGGACCTAAATATCTCAAGGGTTCCTAATAAATACTGACAAGTTTTTAACTGTCTTATGATTTCGGGAGTTAAATAGAGCGGCTAATTTATAAGTGTTTGGTCTCTGATAGAAGTAGGGTTTTAGATATTTTATTCTTAATTCGCTAAGTTCCCTACACTTCAGTACCATGTGGTATTCATCGCCGATTTCGAGATTACATAGAGTGCAGATTCTGTCGGAATAATCGGTATTCGTCCAAGAACCGAGTTCTATAGGGAGCAGTTTGTGGTTTCTAGTGCGGAAAGCTAAAATGTATTGAACTGCTCTATTGTCATCAAGCGATAGGTAATTCTCTCGTTACCTCGTTGGCGATATTCAAAACAGCTCTTTTGTTGTCAAATAATAATGTACTGAAATTTCTCAATGGTGATGTTGGAACTGTATCTATGGTTATAACACCGTTTTTCATTTTGCATGACGCTTATAATAATTTTCACAATTAAAAAGTTCGACACCGACTATTTGTGTATATGGTGAGTTGGGCCTTCTACCGATTGGGTTTAAAATTAAACATAGAATTTTAAAAAACTGGGCGAGGCTTGTTAGTGGACCTAAATCTAAATTATCATTCGTCCTGTATCATACAATATATAACGATTTTAACAGCCCTGGAAATGAATACACCCACCCTTGGTTAAGTCTCGTAAAAAATACTATTTATGAAATGGGCCTTATGCATGTCTGGCTTTATCATAATATAGTAAGCCTCAACTGGTTTCGAGAAACGACAAAACAGGACTCAAAGATATGTATATAAACCACTGGCGAAGAACGATGGCATCGTCCAATAAATATCTATTTTACAGAGAAATTAAAGAAGTGTTTGAAACTGAGACTTACATTTTCAAGCTTACGACAGCAGAGGCACAAACTATAATGCGCTTCAGAACGCGTAATCATTACTTGGCGATCGAAACTAAATCATGGAGTAACACCGAAATTCCAATTAGAGACACTTTGTAACGAACAAGTGGGAGATGAAATCCATACGTTACTAGTTACATTACATGTCCGATTCTTCAACATGTACGCGAAAAATTCATAGCCAAATTTTACTATACACGGCCGTGTGCACATAGGGCATCTTTACTGTTAAGAAATAAGAAACATCAAGTGTTACATAACGTATATAAATTTATCATTCAAATGAACATAGCTATTCAGCAACAGACCACTTAACAGTGGACCCCCCCCCCCCCCCCGGTCAGACAATGGTGTATCTCACCGTGTATTAACTGTCTCTATAACGTGAGACAAAGTCTAAACCGTTCTGTATTTTCCTCCTTATTGTCAACTAATTTGGAACGTGTGTCACTACCCTAATTGGTTCGATTAACAAATTCATTCCTCCTCATAAATTTACAGAGCACAACTTTAAGTCGGACGAATAAGGAGTCCACGGTGTGTAGAAGGAGCGATAACTCTATTGACTGCATAACAAAATATTTTAAAGGGACCTGACACATTCGCAGTTGTTCATGAGGTGCAAATAAACATAGAAGTCTATCGGCACTGAACTGTAGAGTATGTAGAGTTATCTGATAAATTGCTGATGTCTGGTGTTACATGTATACTTGGAAATACTTATTTCACATACTTTTATAAACTTTATTTTATTTCGTTTGAACCCACGTAGAATGGCCTGGTGTCCCTTTAACTAAACTTACTATATATGGTGATACCTCGCTCATCGATAAATTAAACAATTGCATGCAATGACTCTTTTCGATCAGAAACATACCGTATATATACACCAGTGGGAGTGACCCCTACCAAATTCCTTTTTCACCCGGGGTAAATATTTCATTGTGAAATCTGAATTATAGAAATTTTACGTGTGTGATTATATATTGATGAATTTACTCTAAAAATGTGGTCTCTCTCTCTCCTTGTTCTTTATAAAGCAGCATATATGTAGTATAAAACGATGGAGAGTCGGAAAAATAAGTTATCTGAAGTTTTCCCATTATACCAGAAATTGTATTGATATTATGATTATACCAGCAAAATGTGTTGACCATATCTAATAATAAAGTGGATCAATCTGCTTGTTATTGAAATTATCAATAATAACCCTGTCGTGGTGAAATGAAAATTGGTCATCTCCAAATCTGTTGTTAATTACTTGTAAGAGAGATTCCACTTTCGTTTTGTAACTTCGTAACACTTATGTATATATTATCTATTTCAATGTATACCCCGCCTGTTATATTATGTATTATATTATCAAACACTGTTTTTACAGTTTAATGGGAAATAAACATATTGAATTGGTCGGGGTGTGGCTTGTTGCCATTCATCGGAAAGCTATCGCCGAGAGCTTTCCGATGGATGGTGGTGGGCCATATTTCCGACTGGGTCCTGAGGGGTTGCCCATGGTTCTGCTGTGGTTGTGTGGTCGGTTTCTTTGGTCATTACTATATTTATATATACATTGTATTTATGTATACAACTCTTCTGTAATGTCTATATTGACGATCTGAATAAACTTAATTGAATTGAATTGAATTTAACATTGAATGTGTGCACGGATTTCCAAATTAGGGTGAATTTGGACTGCAGCAAACGACCGGCGTAGCCGCTGATTGGTAGAAACTATCAGCGAATAATTATTTGATTGACAGATGTGCAAAGATTATAGTCGTGGTAAAATTTTGTCGAGGCGATACTTCGTTTCTCAAAAAATTTACGATCTTTGCAATAATATTCTATTCAATCGACCAATTGAGGACACTTGTCGACAGGTTTGATAAGAAATAGTATATCTTTAAATCAAGATTTTGGTACAAACTGACGAAATTGAAACCATATCCGCCATGACGGTTACTACCTCCGTAAAGTGTAACACGAATTTCGACCTTTATTTCAAGCTTATTTGTTTATTTTTTGCGAAAGTTTTCAAAACGTTCAAAATATTCGCCCTGTTCTTGGACAATACAAACCGATTAAATTGACTTCACTGGCGACTTCAACTGTAACAGAAAATGACATTTGGAATGAGAAGTGCCACATGCATGACATACATTATACACTCTAAATTCAAAGTTGCTAAATTAACCCGAAAAGTTTAGTTAGTTCGTATTCATCCCACTACCTTTTTATTTAGGTTATTTTTACTATCTGGTGGGTAGTTAAAAATTCAAATACCTTGGGTAGTTAAATTAACTGCCATGAGTAGATAAATTAACGACCTTTAGGCAGTTAAATTAACTACCTTTGGGGCCTATTTTAACTACCCAACAGGAGGCTAAAATTTAACTACTTTTGGTAGAAGGATGCATACGAACAACCCAGTAGTTAATTTGACTACCTGCGGGTGGTTGAAATATTTGTTACCTACGGGTAGTTAATCTGATAACTGCTATTGGTGGGAAAGCATTCTACATCGAGTGGTTATTCTTGTTATTATACTTCCATGGTGTAACCAAGGAAGTATATTGTTTTTCTACTGAGGTCGTTTTCCGTTTATTTCGAAATACTCAGAAACTGATTGCAGTAGGAACGCGAAATCTCTAGCGAATGTAGGCATCGAAGGTTTACTAAATATAATGGTATCAGGATTTCCGCCCAATGTTTCTTGGCGGAGTTATGGCCCTTTTGCGATTATTTTTCATTGTTATTATTATTATTATTATTATACTTGACACTTTTGTAATCACTATTACTCGAAAAGTACAAGAAGTAGGACACTAAAACTTGGTAAGTAGGTTGGGGTACATGAGTTCTATGCATATGGCCCATAAAGATTTTGTCCGCGCTTTCACCGAGGAGTTATCTCCCTTTATTTGAAAAAATGTCATTTTATTATCTCGGAAATTATAAGAAGCAGAGCATCGAAAATTAGACCGTATGCACATCTCGATATGCACTACTGCCCACGGGCATAAAAACTTGTGTCCGCGCTTTCCCCGAAGAGTTACCGCCCATAGTTGGCAAACCTCTATTTTATTGTACTCTGTTGTCCTCCCGTATTATTCCAGATAACTGCATTTGGTTTTTGTAGTCGTATTGACCGTTGCCAGCTTAGTCCAAGGAAGAAAATTTGACAGGGTTGGACATATATTTTTACACCAATGACCACTGATGATATATTTCAACAGCCATTCCTGTTCGGCGCACTGCGTTAATTGTTATATTGGCTAATGGGTAATCACTCAAAACAATGTCGGCTGTCTGTCTTGTCAATCGGCCGTAATTCTGCAGTTTTATCACGATGCGGCTTAAAATTGACATATTTTGAGTCCAAAAAACGCTCTAAATTCATTAGTTTTAGAATAGTAGTTTCTCGACTTTGACACTTGAGAATTAACAGAACTGTGGTGTCCGTCGTAAAATGTTATAACACTTCTCCGCATGGACCACGTTTTCAGAAAGCACAATCCGTCTGATGCGCGGACTTTCGCTTGCAGTTCTCAATTGAATTGATACTATTTTCTATCCGTTCACGCGCCCGATATATTCAAATTAAATGAATGGGAGTCAGCGTGTCCCGTCCGACACCCCAACCTAAGTCGCTAATTTTGTGACGGGTGATATATATTACTCAAATTCAAACCCTCTTTTCATGACGCAAATTCAAACGGACTTAGCAAGAAGCAAGGCAAATGCATGAATATGCTCACCGATATACTATATAGGTATGTCCGCTCTACTGTAAAAGTAACCTATTGTCACGATTTGACCTGTCCAAAACACTCCCCGGACAAAAGTATTCCTAGGTATCAAATTTCGTCGAAATCCGATCGTTTTACTCGATTTGACCTTGAACTGACCATTTCGAAGGTCAATGTCAGGTCGGGGTCACGACTTGACCCGCCAAAAAGACTCCCCGGACAAAAGTACCCATAGGTATCGAATTTCGTGGAAATCCGTGTTTTACCCGATTTGACCTTTGATTGTCCTTTTTGAAGACAAATGTCAGGCCGAGGGTCACGATTCGACCCGTCCAAAACACTCCCTGGACAAAAGTACCCACATTTATCAGATTTCGTCAAAATCCGTCCAGCAGTTATCCCGGCCATAGTTGACAGCCAAACAAACAGACAGACAGAAGTACCAAAATATATATTAAATTAAGAAATGTCAATGCAAGTCCACCATTGGATCGTAAGGCACCAATATGCATTCACATGAAGAGGAACACACATATACGCATAACACTCACATGGGATGGGATGGAATACCATGGAAGTATATCTGATTCCATGGAATCTGACCTCTAGTTTTAATTGGTATTCAAAGGTGTCCGATCAAACCACTCAAAGTGGCTATTTTATAAACATTTTGTAGATAATCTTGCCTGTACAGATAGTAACAGTGTTGTTTTTGCTGCTGCAAAAGCCCTGTGTCTGCACAGTTTTTCCTGACTCCCCCAGCATATACGAAGATAACAACACATCAATGTCACTCAGACTCAGGGTCTGAAATCGCGGAACCATACACAAAGGCTCGTGCAGGGTCTGCAAACCACATGCAGAACCATACACAATGTATTGGCCCAGTTTCTGCATGCTAATATATATATATATATATATATCTATATCTATATTTGCGAATGTCTGTCTGTCTGTCTGTCTGTCTGTCTGTCTGTCTGTGTTCTATAGAAATTCACAGGGAACCATCTAGATGATGCCAAAGGGGTCTACTAAGAGTAGCTTTTTACGAGAAAGATAATGGTCGGGGTTAGAATTTTCTAAAGTGACACCGTTGTTGTCAGGGGCAGAAAGGGGGGAGGGGCAGAAAAATAAATTGTCGCCGATTGCCACCAAACTTATACATAATAATCCCCATGATATGAGGAATCTAATGGTGTGGTTTAAATATGGCAAAAGTCGCGCCGTTCGCGTCAGGGGTGCCCGGTAGGGGGAGGGGCAGATTTTTTTTCTGTCGCCGATTTCCACCAAACTTATATATAATCATCCCCATGATATGAAAAAACCAACGGTGTGGTTTAAAAGTGGCGTCGTTCGAGTCAGGGATGCACGGAAGAAGAGAGAGGCACCAAAATTGAAAAACTAATTTTAGCGCCGATCTCCACCAAATTGATATATATTCTTCTTCATTATACAAGGAATCAAATTGTGCGCTTTAACAATGCCAAATTGTTGTCTTTTGGTTGAGAAATTGGGAGGGGGTGGGCACTAAATTTGATAATAATTGGTTTAGTCGCCGATTGCCACCACACTTATACAAAATCATCCCCATGGTATGAGGAGTCTAATGGTGTTGCTTATATCTGTCAAATGTGGCCTCATTCGAGTCAGGGTTGCATTGAAAGGGACAGGGGCACCAAAATTGATGCACAATTTTTTTGCGCCAATTTCCACCAAAGTGATACACGTTCTTATCCAAGATACGAGGAATCTAATCGTGTGATTTAAGGACGCCACAGTGGTGCTGTTTGTTTGAGAGATGGGGGTGTGGATTGGCACCAAATTTGATTAAAAAAAAATTGTTTAGTCGCCGATTATCACCAAACTTATAAACAATCATCTCCATGATATCAGGAGTATAATCGTGTGGTTTAAGGGTGTCATAAGTTGGGCCATTCGAGTCAGTGGTGTATAGAGATGAGATGGACACAACAAATTATATCTATATGTTTAGTGCCGATCTCCACCAGATTGATACATATTTTTCTCTGTGGTACGAGGAATCTTATCGTGTCGTTTAGATACACCAAATTTGTGCCCTATGGGTGAGAGATATGGGGACCTTAAATTTGATACGAATTTGTATACTCGCCAATTTTCATCAATTTCATATATATCCATCTCTAATCTCTAAGTCTTAGTGTGTGCAGCTTGAGACTGAAATAGGGACGGGAGGGTCACCAAGACTGATGCAAAATATTTTAGTACTAATTACCATCAAATTCAGACACGTTCTTCTCAAATGATACAAAAAATCAAATCGTGCTGTCTGTCTTTCTGTCTGTCTGTGTGCGTTCTATATATAACTTCACGCGGTACAATCGAGATGGCACCAAGGCGTTCTAAGAGGGGTAACTGTTTATAAGAAAGATAACGGTGTGGGTAAAATTTTTCTAAAATGACACTGTTGGTGTCAGGGGAAGAAAAGGGGGAGGTCGGCAAAATTAAAAATATATCGTGAAATAGTTTGTCGCCGATTTCCACCAAACGAATACATAATCACCTTCGCAATATTGCGTTGTTCGAGTCAACGTTGCACCAACAATTGATTTAATAAACTATTTCTAGCCCAGATTTCCACCAAATTGATATATTATTCTTCTCCATGATACGAGGAATATCATCGTGTGATTTAAAGACGTCAAATTTCTGTCGGTTGGGTGAGAGATATGGGTCATAACTATTCTCAGAATTTGTTTAGTTGCTGATTACCACCAAACATATATATAATCATCGCCAGTATATCATGCATCTATGAGTCTAATGGGAGTGGTTTAAATATGTCAAAAGAGGCAAACGCTGGTACAAATTTATTTGGCACCAATTTCCACCGAATTCATACACGTTTTTCTCTAATGATATACCATGAATTAAATAACATTTGATGTCGTTTGCGTCCCGGATGGCGAGCGAATATGCACTATCATTGATAAGATTGCTATTCGCCTTTATCCACATATAAGTTATATACAGTCACCCAGGCCATCTCCATATCATTTTAAGTAGTTTTGGACGTTCACATTTAAGTCAATTGAACAATTATATATTCTTAACTGTCATATTTATACGGGAATAGCAATCAGGGCAATCACAAAATGAGCTAGCAAAAAGAGATACATAGAAGAAGCATTTAACGTATATTTATCATTCTATTGAAGAGATACATATATTCGTGCAAACTGAGAGACCCCGAACCGTCAGAGGATTGCATATATATTATAACAAAATTGAGTCTGTTCCATTCAATACAGTTTCCACAAAAAAGTTACAATTTGTCAAGAGATATGGAATGCCTGTTCAAAAATAGTGGTCACAGTGTGTAGTCAAATATAGTTTCTTCTGATATATAAGAAAATGCAGTTAGTAGCATAAGACTTTTCTGCACATCTGACAAGGGTTTTATAACAGACTCTTCGACTGACATAAACAACTCAAAATCTCGCTCTGTGACTGGCACATGTAGCTAAGATTTATACGCATCAACATTTCGTTTAAACTGATAATATTTAGCCAATATATAGCACCATGAACAGAGGAGCACCTGGAAATTTCTTTGAAACATCTGTATCTTCACGGAGATAGCCAGGTGTCCTCGAGAACTTAGTCCAACCCACTAAATTGATTGATACATCTCAATATTCAAAACCCAATTATCATCTTTTATCAAACTAATGTGTTTATGATGTTCATGTATCATATTATAACGTCTAATGTATACGCAGTTTTAAATAAATACATACTTCATTATTGTTGGAACGGATTAATCGCGACAAACGGAATGACAATTGACAACGTGAGCCACTACTTATATCCCATGACTGTAATAATCATGTTTTATGATGCTATTTGAATCTACAATTCATGAGAAACCGTATAACACTTTTAAGCAAGAGCATTCTCTATCCCCAACAAATATCCACAGCATACAGAGGTTTTCTCATCGCATTAACCTGGGCAACGCCGGGTAACCCTGCTAGTATATATATATATATATTATCCATCCCTTAACTAACACTATTTCTGATTGGGCAAAAGCCGCCAAGTGATAATCCGGGGAAAGGTCATATTGGACTCCCGAATGTCATATTGGACTCCCGAATGTCATATTGAACTCCCAAGTGTGCAATATGACTTTTTTATCGGGACTCTGTGACGTCAGGGATTAACTCTATTGCGAAATGAATCGATGGAATTGTAATGCGCGCGCAACATGCACTGGTGGATTTAGCAGAAGTTTCACTTCCGCGATGCGTTTTTCTTTACTTCCGCGTTTACTGTTCCAAATCATGCTTTCTGATGATCAAATACAGGCTTTTATAGAGGAATGTGCTGACAAATACCAAAAATAACCACAAAGGTTTTATTTCCAAAATCTTTATAAACATACAGATGGATAATAAAAATTTCATTATACAATGTTGTGTACAATATGCGTTTTTCTTGTACTCGTGTTTTTCTTGTACTCGTCCAGGTTGTTATGAAAAAGTCATATTGGACTCGACACTGCGTGTCTCGTCCAATATGACTTTTCACCACAACCTGGTCTCGTACAAGAAAAACACAAACTGTACACAACATTGTATAATAACTTTGTAATATATACCCATCAAAGCTCAGAGTAATCAAATATCTATTTTTTAAATATGTTATTTTTCACCACCTGTAATATTTGGCGGCCTAGCTCATATTCGACGAGCCGACCGACATGCTCTCGATACCAAATTGCGTTGAACAAAATGTTGATATATATATATCTATTATATATTGTGGAAGATCTGTGTGTGTGTGTGTGTCTGTAATCGATGGACTCGAAAACGGCAGAGCGGTATTTTCGGCCGGGGAGTGACATAGGCCTATTAAATTTTGCCCGTGCGACGCGACCTTGACCTTGAAATCGGGTCATTTCAAGGTCATCGCCCGAATATCACGGGATTTCGACGAAACTTTGTATGTGGGGGTACTTTCGTATGGGGAGTCTCATAAGCATATCCATTTGCCTGTGCGACGTGACATTGACCTTGAAATCGGATCAATTCAAGGTCAAATCGCAAATTTTGATGGGATTTCGACGAAATTTTATACATATGGTTACTTTTGTCCACTGAGTGTTTTGGACGGGTCAAATCGTGACCCGGACCTGACCTTGACCTTCAAAATGATCAATTCAAGGTCAAATCGGGTAAAACCGGATGGATTTCGACGGGCACGTTTGTCGGGTACTTTTGTCCGGGCAGTGTTTTGGACTGGTCAAATCGTGACCCCCACTTGACCTTGACCTTCAAAATGGACAATTCAAGGTCAAAGCCCGGACGAAGTCGGGTCACCTTCTAGTATATATATATATATATATAAATAACTCGTTTTTGAAAATTTTATATCAGATTTGACAGTGCGCGGTTAGCATTTTTTGGGGGGTAATTAATCGATTCTGATAACAAAAGCGTCTGTTGAAGAAATGTTTTTGTAGGGACTATCGAATAGGATTTTGTACCTTTAATATCCATGGTGTAAGCAAACGACAGTGAAACAGCTAACGAGTGTTTCATTGCATTAATTGACAACATAAGAAACTTAATCGCTAACATAATAATTATACAGATTATACATGTCCAAACTGGCGTTACGACATGCATGGCACTTATGTAATACGGATTAAATTCTACATAACGTTGCTATAATGACGGGGCTTATACTAAATCTCCAGATATAAATTCATGTCGGTAGTCCCATAGTTTAGTATTACAAAGAACGTGATTCAGTCAACAAGGATATATATAGTGACTAACGGCCATTCTTGAAATCGCATATAGGATCCAAGACAAGTTCACAATGGTGAGTACTGATATGTTATGTGTACAGCATGCTGTAGTATTAAACGGATGTGGCTCATTCGAGCTTCCAAATTTTATCTAAGTAATGTGGAAGGAGGTATACTATGGGTTGACAACTATGCGAAATATTGATGTGCCGGGGTTCGAATCCCATCCAATCCAAAAAAATGTGCACTGTCTCAATGGTTAAATTTGATTCAATTGATATATCGGCTTCATATGTTCTGAAAAATACTTGCCATGGTCACAGCAATTTTCCAACTGTGTTTAAGTTTTCGCACAAAAGTGAAACAAACGCTCTTTATTTCTACCATATCAGGAATTGACTAACACGGAACGCTCTTTTCTGTATGGACCCAAACTCCGTGTACAACGTTGTATTTGTTACGACTTCATTGCAACGTTCTGGGACATACGATCCCGTAGAAAGGTAGTTACAGTATTGAACATCATAAATTAGTTCGATACCGGGACAAATTCAAAAGCGAATATTATTAGGTGTATTTTGGAGCACAAACAGCCTTGTGGCTTTAAATGACAATAGTTACCGTATGTGTCAAGAATATATGAGCAAATTTTAATGACAGTAGATAATTAAATTTGCAGCTGCATGTATACTGGTAATTTGCATTTCAGAAGCACACACGGACATGGGCTGACCAAGCTCGCCCAGCGTTAATCTTGGTCATAAATGGACTTCTCTATGTACCTGTATGCTACATACTATAATCTAATTAAATGAAAATGAATGAAATTTGAAAACTTTCTATACTAAATAATCATTAGGAAATGTTCAGCTATTATGTTCAACAAACGAAAAAAATCGATCGTCGCAATATCACCCATGCTGTGCCTGCTAATTTACTGTAATATTGGTGGGTCATGCTGAATTGCTATGATGCCGTTTGGGCAAACTGAATAAATAACGGTATTTTTCTAAAGTAATGAAGGTCGGTTTACAATAACTAACACAGCATTAGTAACACGTTTATTTTTTACAATATACATGTTTTATAAATATAACGGCTATTTCTTGATTCGTCCAGTTGAAATAACCTGTGTCACTATCCCTGTTGTGCATTATTATATATGAATAAAATATACTTATATAGTAAAGTAACTGCTTCTGTTACAGGCTACCAATGAAGACGCACCAGATCTGAGTGAGGAAGAGATCGCAGGTATGCTACTGTTGTTATTCCACTCGATCTTTTGCTCTATATTCTGTATGTATAGGTTATCACCCGATTGGGTACCTGTACAATAAATATATATTTCTTGTACAGATACCCAAGCGGGTTATGGCATATTTATAAAACGGTTCACACCCAAGGTAAACACAATTGAGCCACATTCTATACGACCATTACCTATCAAGTACCATCCAAACAAAAGTTAATTGAATGGTTTGTGGTGTTACATTTTCCCGTTGAACAATTAGTCAAATGCTCGTTGACTATAGTAAGTCTTTATTCATTCACCATTGTACATACATAAGTGATATATACATGTAATGGTATTAGAATATATATAATCATAATTATAACGGTCAGTACACAACAATAGTTTTGAAATAGAAAAGAAAGTGACGTGGAGTGCAATGATTAAGTTATCCAGGAGAGCAGTTTGCAGTTTCATTAATAAGTCGGATAAACTTACATAACTTTCTCATAATATGTGTCTTACTATTAGCTAACAGAATTTTGAATTTCTTTTCATTGTGATTTCTGACATATGATTTTGGTAAATAAAGATGTCTTTCGCGGGCAATGGGATCACTTGCGTCACCATTATTTATCAGCGTTGATAAACCATTTTGTCTCCGAATTTGAAAACGTTTTTATACTGATGACGTGTTTCTGGATAAAACAGATTCTTCCTTGTGATTATAAACTGTTTCGGCTGTTAAGGTTATTTTTCGTCTTGTTGTCATAATGGGATTATCGTTCAGAATACAGGAGGCAATCAAAGTTCCGGTAGTGTTCGGACTCCGACGTGAAACTATTCCACATTGCATGAAGTGTGTTTGGTGAAATATCACCGGCATTCATGACAAAAGATTTAACCAAACCTGCATATATTGCCTGCATTTTCGGCGTACATGCATGTGTGTGAACAGTTTGTGGAATGTTCTCAATGGTATAATTCCAAAGCTCGTGATTATTGTGGATTATACATTCCATATCGGTTTGGATTTCGTTCAGTTTACTTCCAATCACACCGCCCCTCTCGACAATCCAAAAAATATTCGAAAGTGTTGGGCCCTCACCGATGCAGCCCACCACCTCTATTACCGCTACTGACTGTGTTTTAACTTCCAGAGTGACTGGTGCTATCATTAAGGCGTATTGTTAAAGAATTTCACTACCGCTCCGATCTCCTTTCAGCTTACTATCCAATTAATGTCAATTTATGTGTAATATTTAGCTCAATTCAATATTTTGGCCCCGTCGAAATACAGATTCATACAAGAAATATTTTTCATGAATTGGAGCAATTTGATTGGCCGAGGGGTGTGAACCGGTTTATAAATGACATTGTCAAATATATATCAAGTATTGCTTGCTTGCAACGAAACAAGCAATTAGCGCAGCCCAAACCATGTGACCAGGCTACAAGGTATCTATGTTATCAAAGCTTGCTAGTAAAATCGGAAGGGATATATAGATACTGCTTTAGGCTGCGTTTATATTGGTGCAGACCTGTGCATCAGATGGTTTGCGAAGGTGATCTCATTTAAGTACTTTGTATATGGTCGAGCAAATATCTGGGACGATTTTGCACATTGCTGAATTATAAATCAGAAACTCGGTTCACAACCAGAAGCCAGGAATCGCAGATCTTGTTTTGATACGGTGTTGTTAACGCTTTCTGAAATTGTGCGTCGTGTTTCATGCTTCTGATAGACTCGGCTCTGCTCGACTGAATCTATTAATAACGATGCTGATGCATCACCAGGGACGTCGCGACAGGGAGGGGGTGTCCCATGCACCCCAACCTTGTTAAATTTTTTCAACAGTTGGAAATTTCATACCTGAATTACGGTCATAATGGTGTATTATAATCTGACGTTTAGGTTAAATTACGAAGATAATACGTCGTGTAATTAAGAGTAACCACGTTGTTTACATTTACCACACGGTGGTCACTTTGCGATGTCAAATGAGTTCGTATTCTACTGAAATTATGTAAACGTTGTGATAAAATATATTTTTCACCGCTTTCCATTGACAACTCATGTCGCGTTCTGAACTAATATCATGTCTTCTATGAAATAAACCGGTTTGATGTAACACTTGTGATATTTTATCACATTCATTTAATTGTTATTTTTAGATAAGCGAGTAATTAACTCTTAAACCGTTCGTGATGGGAGCTGCGCTGGCGCAACATTAAAGACCCTGTGTCAATGCATTCTCTTAGATATGCGAGTGGACCATAGGTCGCCTCGCATATATAAGAGAATGCATTCGCCTAACAATTAATTTTTTCATTTTTACATTCTTTAACAATTTTTGTCATCAATTTTTCTTATATTCTTTAACAATTTTATAATTTTGTATCATTGGTTTCTTACATTCTTTATAAATTTTTGTCATATTTCTTACATTCTTAATTTTTTTTACCATTATTATCATTATTTCTTACATTCTTTAAAACTGTTTTAACAATTGTTTTTACATTTTCCTACAAGTATAAAAAGTAATTTAAAATTTGTTAGCCCAATGTATTCTCTTACTAACATATTTCTTTTCTTTTTTCATAAGAAATATGAATTTATCGTCATCATTCATATTTTGAAATTCGGGTATTTGTGCTAAATATGAGAAATCTTTCGCGCGTTTCACTATACTTCATACATTTCATAACAAAGTGTTTTTCTGTCTCAATTTAATTATCATCACAATATTGTCTTCTTCTTGATCTACTACTGATAAGAATTATATTTACGAATAATGAATATTATATATCCGTTACTGGAATGTGTGTCCTTTCTATCAGTTGTCGTTTTGTCAATTCCGTATATGGTTACGATTACGGTTTCGAGAAGCCATGTATGAGCACGCGGTATTTTTGCATTAAATCATCGAGCCTTTGTATACACTGACTGTGACATGATAACAACATAATTAGTCACAATATAGTGACGACAAAAAGAACCGTACCATTACTGCGAGTGGCATGCAGTCTGGAGCGCGATATTTTCTCGCAAACGGACTCATTGACGTCAATGAATTGTGCGAAAAATAGCTATTCGTCATTCTTATCAGTATAATAGTTCATTGTGCAACATGTGTCCACCATTTCAAGTCTGATAAAGTTTCCAAATACATGCACGTACGTTTGAGTATGTTCTGTAGAGCTACAGTGTAATCCTGAAACTGCCAGATTGAAGACAAACATTAAATACATTGTAATACTAATACTGTTGAAATTGATATAATCCATATTGGTCAAACTTTCGTATTAACAAAAAGGGACACCGAGCTTCTAACGTGCCATTGTACCTATTGTATTCTCATTACTTTGTTTCCAGAATTCAAAGAAGCGTTCAGTTTGTTTGACAAAGATGGTGACGGCACAATCACGACAAAGGAACTCGGAACCGTGATGAGATCAATGGGTCAGAATCCTACCGAGGCTGAGCTCAAAGATATGATTAACGAAGTGGATGCTGATGGTATGTTATGCTTACTCTATAAGGTGATACCTCCCTCATCGATAAATTAAGTCAATTGCATGCAATGCCCCTTTTCGATCAGAAACATACCGTATATACACCAGTGGGAGTGACCCCTACCAAATTCCTTTTTCACCCGGGGTAAATATTTCATTGTGAAATCTGAATTATAGAAATTTTACGTGTGTGATTATATATTGATGAATTTACTCTAAAAATGTGCATGGTCTCTCTCTCCTTGTTCTTTATGAAGCAGCATATATGTAGTATAAAACGATGGAGTCGGAAAAAATAAGTTATCTGAAGTTTTCCCATTATACCAGAAATTGTATTGATATTATGATTATACCAGCAAAATGTGTTGACCATATCCAATAATAAAGTGGATCAATATGCTTGTTATTGAAATTATTAATAATAACTCTGTCGTGATGAAATGAAAAATTGTCATCTCCAAATTGTTTTGTTAATTATACTTGTAAGTCGAAGTTATATACTAATACTTAAAGGAGAGAGAATCCACTTTCGTTTTGTAACCTCGTAACAATTATGTATATATTATCTATGTCAATGTATACCCCGCCTGTTAATTATGTATTATATTCTCAAACACTGTTTTACAGTTTAATGGGAAATAAACATATTGAATTGAATTGGATGTGCGTTGGTGTAACATTAATGTTCATGTGCCAGTGCATTCTCTTATATATGCGAGTCTCCCATATGGAGCCTCGCAAACATAAGATAATGCACATAGCTTACAATGTCACCGTAAATATTGTTAGGGCGATGTATTCTCTTAATTTAACCCTTTTAGTGCCTAATTTACGGTCTGTAAAATCGGCCCTTTTTTGCTATAGCATGCTATAGCGAATTTAAAAACAAACTGGCTAAAACCTTAGGGGGATGTTATAACTCAAAACTATCATCAAGTATTCCTAGTAATAATTTTGATGCCCTTGAAAAACGTAAGATTACCTAGCACTAAACCTACAAAATAAGTCAGTTAAAGAATACAAGAAAAAATTATCAAAATTGTAAAAAATTGTAAAAAATAATAACAAATGATGAAAAATTGTTAGGCCAATGCATTCTCTTATATATGCGAGGCGACCTATGGTCGACTCGCATATATAAGAGAATGCATTGGCACAGGGTATATGGGTTGATACAAAAATCTGACATGGCACTGAAAGGGTTAAATATGCGAGGCTCCCTCATATATAAGATAATGTATTGGCACAGTGTTTTCAACAAAAATCAGGAGGCTCCAGTCATCGAAGGGTTAAAGGCCCAGATCATATTCTATACAACATATTATATATTATATACCATTTGAAAGAGGAAACCCCAAAACATTTCATTATCAACTTATCCGGTTGAATAAACTGTGCATGAACACGTTGTTTTTGACAAGGTACCGACGTATGTTCTGAGCTTAAGTTTTATATGGACTGTACTGTCCGTCTATTATTCTCAATGCTGCTGTGGGAAATATCTCTCGCTCCTAGTTTTGAATTTTGATGCATTTTGGGTAAATAATGGGAAAAGTTGTGGGCCACAGCTGCCTTTATCAGTGGAATATGTATGTTTTTTTCATTTTATTTCATATCAGTAATATATATTCAATAACACTTACACTGTATAATCCGAGACTCAAACATACAGCATGAAATATCATGTGTCAGTATTCTCTTATATATGCGAGTCTGCCGTAGGGAGCCTGGCATATATAGGAGAATGCAATGGCTTACACGAATTTCAAGGAGATCCAGGCATGGAAGAGCTAACTTTATTCTTCACAATTTATATAGGAAACGGAACAATCGACTTCCAGGAGTTCATCGTGATGATGGCGAAGAAGGCGAAGGACGTGGAAACGGACGAAGAGCTGCGGGAAGCATTCCGGGTTTTTGATAAAGACGGAAACGGCTTTGTCAGTGCCGTAGAATTGCGCCAGGTGATGACGAACTTAGGCGAGAAACTTACAGATGAAGAGGTGGATGAAATGGTCAAAGAGGCGGATGTTAACGGTGACGGACAAGTAGACTATGACGGTAAGTCAGTAAATCATGATATATCTGATTCTGGGGAATTATCTATACTTTATTGTCGACGAACAAAAAACAAAACAGATAGTGACTGTATGGAATTCCAATTCATATATAACATGTGCAGTCGGGCGTGAACAATTTGGAAATCGGAATCCGTATCGCTTGTGTTTTTCAGAATGTTTATCTATTGAGGTGTATATGCGATAATCCGTAACTATATATACGAGTTAAGTTGCATTTGCTATCGGCTCGCTGTAAATTTTCCTTTTCGGCACAGTTTTGTGAATCATCTCACCACTATGAGAGCCGCATCACGTTTGCCGTTGCCATCAGCCGACGAACTCGAATTAGAGACAATTAGCGGGTTACGCCCATGTATATACAAGAATACTAATGTTCAAGAAATTTTTACAGAGAATGTATTGCCGAATATTGCAATAAATATTAGGCAAAATATGTGAAAGAAATAAGGACAACGTAATTAAATCAACTACAATATGTAATTATGTCAACTGCATTGGAGTATTATGTATCATAGAAGAAACCGACTTTATTGGAGTATGGATACCTGGTATGCGTGCTCGAATAGCTTAAATTCGGTGCCATGGACTCGGGCATGGCGGTGCCTTATCTGGGTCGAGTTATCTATTATTATCCATCCATTAACTAACACTATTTCTGATAGCCAAAAGCCGTCACATGGTAATCCGGGAAAAAGTCATATTCGACTCCGAATTCGTTTGTGGAACATAATCTTTTTTGTTTGAAACAATCTCTACCCCAGTCTCGTTAATTTTGTTGCCACTCCATTCTTCCTCACCCCATATGTCTAGGTAAATTCATATCACAAAACAATATACCTTTTTATAAGAAATAAACACAGTCATGTTGTTACATTCTCAGTTTGCGTATGGGTCTTCCAAATCATGCTTTCAAAACTCATTTCAATGCGGTCTATGTTTACTTGTCATGTCATTATTTTTTATCTTTTATACTCCAGAATTCGTACAGATGATGACGGGCAAGTAGATCATATCTGAAATGTGCGAACATATGTTCATGTATGGCCATAAGGTGGATGAACTGGACCCACGAAGAATACTACAGCAGCGGACATGGGACGTCGATTACTAAAAAGACAGAGACAACGATGAAAGCGCACACAAAGAAGCGTTTGTGTGTACAATATGTGGTCAAACTTTCGAGATGACGCTCAAGCTGGCCATGTTTTGTCTTTACTGAAGTTCTAAATTATTTAGTTCAGATCGAGTAAATTTAGCATAATGCGTAACTGATCATTTGATATACATGTCTATCAATTAGAATAGAATGATGTAACATGTGAATAATGTGCGGCCTATATATACCAACAGCAATGTATAAAATATTTAAATAATAAGGAATATTCTGTTAATAGCGGATATGCTACATGAAATTGTACCAATACACAACCAATTAATTGTCACATATTTTCTTGTAATAATTGTTATATGTATTTACTATATCATTTTGTCGGGAGATGGGCTATTTAAGCCCGAACCCATATTTTATATTTTTTATAAATAAAATATATTTAAACTAAAAATAGTCCGAATGATATATCATCGAACAGTGTCCAATGAACATAGACGGTATACATGTTTAACCCTTTATTTACTAAATACTCATTGACGAGTAGCTCCCTTGCCATAGGTACGTTAATACGTTGGCAGGTTTGCACAGTATGTTTTGCCGGAATTTCGTCATAGAAAACCACATTATGACAGAATATGAGCGGAAACATAAACATGCATCTTTACCAAAGCGAACGACATGGGAAGTGAAATTTCTGTAGTTCCACTTGTATCGGTGCTACTGGTATTTGCCTTCAAATACCTGTATGATAGATTCTTGCCAGATAATTGCAAGCTCAGTATTTACAGGCACATGCCAGTAGCATCGCTACATGTCGGACCACATAATTTTACTTCGCACGTACATGTAGTTAGCTGTGGTACAGAAGAATTGTATATACTTGTTTCATATTCTGGAACCATATCGTTTTATACGACGAAATGTCTGCAAACCATACCGTGCAAACTTGCCAGTGTATATATAAACATTTTCAGTCCAACAAACTTCCATATTCAACCAATTTATAGGAATCGGAATTGGAATACTTCTGTACTTCTAGTTTCCGCATGTTCATCTGTGTGTCATCTGCTTATATTTCCCGAACCTCACTTCTGATGAATAGTAGACCATATATGCATACCCAGCTGATTGGAGAATCCATTTCATAAAGAGACAAGAAAACCATAGTCAAAATGGTAACGCCACCAATATCATATTATTAGCCATAAATATAAATTATAATACAATTATTCTATAAACTAGCTTTCAAATTTTATGTGGGAAATTTGCATACTTCTATATTTCAAGTTTTCCCGTTTCTCGTGTTATACATTACTTTCTTCAAACTGTCTTCTTTATTACACAAGCTGATGGGCCCGACTTCGTCCGGGATGTTTCCCATCTGATTTCCGGCGAAAGGCGCGATTTGACCTTCAATTGACTATTTCGAAAGTCAAGGTCAGGGTCATTATTTGACCCGTCCAAAACACCCCCACCCGGAGAAAAGTACCACTAGGTATCAAATTTCGTCGAAATCTGTCCGTTTTACCCCACTTGACCTTTAATTAACAATTTTGAAGGTCAAGGTAAGGTCGGAGTCATGATTTGACCCGTCCAAAACACTCGATCCCCCGACAAAAGTACCCATAGGTATCAAATTTCGTCGAAATCCATCCGTTTTACCCGATTTGACCTTTGATTGACCACATTGAAGGTCAAGGTTCAAAACACTCCCCGGACAAAAGTATCCTTAGGTATCAAATTTCGCCGAAATTTGTCCGTTTTACCCAAATTGACCTTGCATTGACAGTTTTAAAGGTCAATGACAGGTCTGGCTCACGATTTGACCCGTCCAAAACACTTCCCGGACACAAATACCCATAAGTATCAAATTACGTTGAAATCTATGGAAAGCCGAAGAGGACATGTTAGTTGCTAATTGCTAGATATACGACGCACGACTTGTCGCATTATTTTAAAGGTGTTTCAAACTAGGAGATAGAAGGATTCTGTGTTTCAAATGGTGATGGATTATAGTAATTTATTCAAATTTTATGGCATAAATTGTTATTAACACCGTATATACTATAACAAAAATGAATGACTCGAAAATTAAGTGGGCCTTTAAACAATGTCACAATTGCAGTTAGGCTCATCTCATACTCGTCTAATCAGCGATATTCTGCTGCGCAGTTTGTTATAGCTCCCAGTATTCATTGAGCGTTATAGCCCCACTGTTATAATTCGCCTTCAGCAGGCGTACTCTTGCCTCAGATTATTGAGATGTTAGGTCACACGTAATGACATTAAATCGCATGGAAACATAGCAATTGTGTGGGCTGCTTGGCGTGAATATGTAATGAGAAATAAAGTCATAAGTAATGACATTAAACTCAAGAAAACCCGCGAAAACAAAACAAAATCACATTTAATGTTTTAAGTTATTTCCTTCATAAAAAGAATCTTCGTGATAATGAACCCTCCCAATACTTTAGAATATAGAATTAACCTTAAAATAACAAAAACCTTCGGAATACAGAACCTTCGGAATAACGAAGCTTCTGATTGGTGAACCTTCGGAATAGCGAACATTCAGAGAAATTTCGGAATAGTGGACATTCTGGATAGTGAACCTTCGGAATAGAGACATGCCCCCAATATTCATATTATATGCCCAGAGTTCAAAGGTATGGGCCCATAAAATCCTAAATTTGGCCCTTAAAATATTGAACTCCAAATTGGAGCCCACACAGAACATCACTTAAGTCAAATGTACCTGTGTCATGTCCCAATGCGGGAGGGTCCATATATACCACAACATTCATATTATATGCCAAGAATTCAAAATTATGGGCCCACGTAATGACATTAAATCTCAAGAAAACCCGCGAAAACAAAACAAAATCACATTTAATGTTCTAAGTTAAGTTATTTCCTCCTGTATATGTATCGGTATGCGCGCAGGATCAGTTCGGATGTGAGCGCACACTCCATAAAAAGAATCTTTGTGATAATGAACCCTCTCAAATTAGTCTCAATACTTTAGAATATAGAATTAACCTAAAAATAACAAAAACCTTCGGAATAGAGAACCTTCGGAATAGCGGACCTTCGGGATAGCGAACCTTCATAATAGAAACATGCCCCCACAATTACACCGGTGACGTAAACACATGTGCTAATCTTTGTCGTACTATCGTGACTCTATCGGTATGATTTATACTCAAGTACGAAATAACCATAATACAGTCGCCCAGTGGATTATCGATCGACCACAGAATATGAAAAACTCTACACCAGCTTACACCACTGTCTGGCGTAATGAAGAATAGGGCTACCCTGTCATTGGATGGTCGTCCGTCCGTGGCATAAGAATACAAAAAGTCGTTTAATCCATACGTTATTCGCCAAACTTACACGTCTAACTAAAGGCTAACCTACAATATAGAGAGGTCACAAACTATCAGTTAGCAGTTATAATGTAGCTTAGCACACATATTCACTAGTGGACAGAGCTTACGGTTGCTAGAGACGAAGTGTATATAGAAATAGTTTAATCGGATTATCAGCGATTGCCCTTATATTATAACTGGCTGAACCAGTCTCCTTTGTGCGCTTTGCGCATAATTTAACAATTTTTTAGAGTCAACTCCTTGCTCAATTTAACATTTAAAAACAAATTAAATAAAAATTAAATTAAAAAAAATATCTAAATAAAAAAAAAATAACGCCATTATAACCTCTGCCGGGGTACACCAACTCACTATACTAAATTTGGTTGAAATCGGTCCAGGGATCTGAGAGAGAAATTGCAAAGACAGACCCTACTCTTTTATATGCATGTATTGATACACCGAGAAACATACGTTATTTTTTACTTTAATTGTGAAAATTATTACAAGCGTCATGCAAAATGAGAAACGGTGTTATAACCATAGATACAGTTCCAACATCACCATTGAGAAATTTCAGTACATTATTATTTGACAACAAAAGAGCTGTTTTGAATATCGCCAACAAGGTAACGAGAGAATTACCTATCGCTTGATGACAATAGAGCAGTTCAATACATTTTAGCTTTCCGCACTAGAAACCACAAACTGCTCCCTATAGAACTCGGTTCTTGGACGAATACCGATTATTCCGACAGAATCTGCACTCTATGTAATCTCGAAATCGGCGATGAATACCACATGGTACTGAAGTGTAGGGAACTTAGCGAATTAAGAATAAAATATCTAAAACCCTACTTCTATCAGAGACCAAACACTTATAAATTAGCCGCTCTATTTAACTCCCGAAATCATAAGACAGTTAAAAACTTGTCAGTATTTATTAGGAACCCTTGAGATATTTAGGTCCCGCTGAGGCTTACTACCAGCATCCTGTCGAACTTAAACAGTGTAGGTAAAGAATATCGTCCACCCTATTTCTACATGTAATGACCATTCAGTGATTCCCAAAGTGATTGACCACCTAACCGGGGCGGGATGGTGGGTGGTTTTTCGGGAATGGAATCCAAATTTCCGATTTAAGCGAAACTGCAGTGTTCTGGTTAGTTAAGTTATTTTGCCTCCTGTATGCAGACGATACAGTCTTATTTGCTAAGACAAAAAAAGGATTACAAAAAGTTATGAAAAAAAATACAAGGTATTGTTCCCGTTGGAAGATGAAAATTAATAACGAAAAGAGCGCCGTAGTCATTTTCGAACATAATAGAAAGCACAGTAGGATTTTCAAGCTTGATGGTAAAATAATTAAATCGACAAAGGAATACAAATATCTAGGCATAATATTCAGCAAATCTGGATCTGTTAACTCCGAAATTAAACGTAGGTGCGAGGAAGCGAAGCGATCAATGTTTTCCCTAATATGGAAGACGCGAAAACTTAAACTCAGCCTGTCTACTATAATTGAATTATATGAAAAAACGGTGGTACCAGTGCTTATTTTATGGATGTGAAATTTGGGGTATGGAAAATATTGACCAGATTGGAAAAACGGAACTATGGTTTTGGAAGTATATCTTAAAGTTAAAAAGTTCGACACCGACTATTTGTGTATATGGTGAGTTGGGCCTTCTACCGATTGGGTTTAAAATTAAACATAGAATTTTAAATAACTGGGCGAGGCTTGTTAGTGGACCTAAATCTAAATTATCATTCGTCCTGTATCATACAATATATAACGATTTTAACAGCCCTGGAAATGAATACACCCACCCTTGGTTAAGTCTCGTAAAAAATACTATTTATGAAATGGGCCTTATGCATGTCTGGCTTTATCATAATATAGTAAGCCTCAACTGGTTTCGAGAAACGACAAAACAGGACTCAAAGATATGTATATAAACCACTGGCGAAGAACGATGGCATCGTCCAATAAATATCTATTTTACAGAGAAATTAAAGAAGTGTTTGAAACTGAGACTTACATTTTCAAGCTTACGACAGCAGAGGCACAAACTATAATGCGCTTCAGAACGCGTAATCATTACTTGGCGATCGAAACTAAATCATGGAGTAACACCGAAATTCCAATTAGAGACCGACTATGTACACTTTGTAACGAACAAGTGGGAGATGAAATCCATACATTACTAGTTACATTACATGTCCGATTCTTCAACATGTACGCGAAAAATTCATAGCCAAATTTTACTATACACGGCCGTGTGCACATAGGGCATCTTTACTGTTAAGAAATAAGAAACATCAAGTGTTACATAACGTATATAAATTTATCATTCAAATGAACATAGCTATTCGGCAACAGACCACTTAACAGTGGACCCCCCCCCCCCCCCCCCCCGCCAGACAATGGTGTATCTCACCATGTATTAACTGTCTCTATAACATGAGACAAAGTCTAAACCGTTCTGTATTTTCCTCCTTATTGTCAACTAATTTGGAACGTGTGTCACTACCCTAATTGGTTCGATTAACAAATTCATTCCTCCTCATAAATTTACAGAGCACAACGAATAAGGAGTCCGCGGTGTGTAGAAGGAGCGATAACTCTATTGACTGCATAACAAAATATTTTAAAGGGACCTGACACATTCGCAGTTGTTCACGAGGTGCAAATAAACATAGAAGTCTATCGGCACTGAACTGTAGAGTATGTAGAGTTATCTGATAAATTGCTGATGTCTGGTGTTACATGTATACTTGGAAATACTTATTTCACATACTTTTATAAACTTTATTTTATTTCGTTTGAACCCACGTCGAATGGCCTGGTGTCCCTTTAACTAAACTTACTATATATGGTGATACCTCGCTCATCGATAAATTAAGTCAATTGCATGCAATGACTCTTTTCGATCAGAAACATACCGTATATATACACCAGTGGGAGTGACCCCTACCAAATTCCTTTTTCACCCGGGGTAAATATTTCATTGTGAAATCTGAATTATAGAAATTTTACGTGTGTGATTATATATTGATGAATTTACTCTAAAAATGTGGTCTCTCTCTCTCTCTCCTTGTTCTTTATAAAGCAGCATATATGTAGTATAAAACGATGGAGTCGGAAAAATAAGTTATCTGAAGTTTTCCCATTATACCAGAAATTGTATTGATATTATAATTATACCAGCAAAATGTGTTGACCATATCTAATAATAAAGTGGATCAATCTGCTTGTTATTGAAATTATCAATAATAACCCTGTCGTGGTGAAATGAAAATTGGTCATCTCCAAATCTTTTGTTAATTACTTGTAAGAGAGATTCCACTTTCGTTTTGTAACTTAATTCGTAACACTTATGTATATATTATCTATTTCAATGTATACCCCGCCTGTTATATTATGTATTATATTATCAAACACTGTTTTTACAGTTTAATGGGAAATAAACATATTGAATTGGTCGGGGTGTGGCTTGTTGCCATTCATCGGAAAGCTATCGCCGAGAGCTTTCCGATGGATGGTGGTGGGCCATATTTCCGATTGGGTCCTGAGGGGTTGCCCATGGTTCTGCTGTGGTTGTGTGGTCGGCTTCTTTGGTCATCACTATATTTATATATACATTTTATTTATGTATACAACTCTTCTGTAATGTCTATATTGACGATCTGAATAAACTTAATTGAATTGAATTGAATTTAACATTGAATGTGTGCACGGATTTCGAAATTAGGGTGAATTTGGACTGCAGCAAACGACCGGCGTAGCCGCTGATTGGTAGAAACTATCAGCGAATAATTATTTGATTGACAGATGTGCAAAGATTATAGTCGTGGTAAAATTTTGTCGAGGCGATACTTCGTTTCTCAAAATATTTACGATCTTTGCAATAATATTCTATTCAATCGACCAATTGAGGACACTTGTCGACAGGTTTGATAAGAAATATTATATCTTTAAATCAAGATTTTGGTACAAACTGACGAAATTGAAACCATATCCGCCATGACGGTTACTACCTCCGTAAAGTGTAACACGAATTTTGACCTTTATTTCAAGCTTATTTGTTTATTTTTTGCGAAATTAAAAAAAACTTCAAAATGAAGAAGTTTTCAAAACGTTCAAAATATTCGCCCTGTTCTTGGACAATACAAACCGATTAAATTGACTTCACTGGCGACTTCAACTGTAACAGAAAATGACATTTGGAATGAGAAGTGCCACATGCATGACATACATTATACACTCTAAATTCAAAGTTGCTAAATTAACCCGAAAAGTTTAGGTAGTTCGTATTCATCCCACTACCTTTTTATTTAGGTTATTTTTACTATCTGGTGGGTAGTTAAAAATTCAAGTACCTTGGGTAGTTAAATTAACTGCCATGAGTAGATAAATTAACGACCTTTAGGCAGTTAAATTAACTACCTTTGGGGGCTATTTTAACTACCCAACAGGAGGCTAAAATTTAACTACTTTTGGTAGAAGGATGCATACGAACTACCCAGTAGTTAATTTGACTACCTGCGGGTGGTTGAAATATTTGTTACCTACGGGCAGTTAATCTGATAACTGCTATTGGTGGGAAAGCATTCTACATCGAGTGGTTATTCTTGTTATTTTAATTGGTATTCAAAGGTGTCCGATCAAACCACTCAAAGTGGCTATTTTATAAACGTTTAGTTGATAATCTTGCCTGTACAGATAGTAACAGTGTTGTTGTTGCTGCTGCAAAAGCCCTGTGTCTGCACAGTTTTTCCTGACTCCCCCAGCATATACGAAGATAACAACACATCAATGTCACTCAGACTCAGGGTCTGAAATCGCGGAACCATACACAAAGGCTCGTGCAGGGTCTGCAAACCACATGCAGAACCATACACAATGTATTGGCCCAGTTTCTGCATGTATGTTGCGGTATTTTCGGCCGGGGAGTGACATAGGCCTATTCATTTTTGCCCGTGCGACGCGACCTTGACCTTGAAATCGGGTCATTTCAAGGTCATCGCCCGAATATCACGGGATTTCGACGACACTTTGTATGTGGGGGTACTTTCGTATGGGGAGTCTCATAAGCATATTCATTTGCCTGTGCGACGTGACCTTGAAATCGGATCAATTCAAGGTCAAATCGCAAATTTTGATGGGATTTCGACGAAATTTTATACATATGGTTACTTTTGTCCACTGAGTGTTTTGGACGGGTCAAATCGTGACCCGGACCTGACCTTGACCTTCAAAATGATCAATTCAAGGTCAAATCGGGTAAAACCGGATGGATTTCGACGGGCACGTTTGTCGGGTACTTTTGTCCGGGCAGTGTTTTGGACTGGTCAAATCGTGACCCCCACTTGACCTTGACCTTCAAAATGGACAATTCAAGGTCAAAGCCCGGACGAAGTCGGGTCACCTTCTAGTATATATATATATATATATATATATATATATATATATATATATAAATAACTCGTTTTTGATAATTTTATATCAGATTTGACAGTGCGCGGTTAGCATTTTTTGGGGGGTAATTAATCGATTCTGATAACGAAAGCGTCAGTTGAAGAAATGTGTAGGGACTATCGAATAGGATTTTGTACCTTTTAATATCCATGGAGTAAGCAAACGACAGTGAAACAGCTAACGAGTGTTTCATTGCATTAATTGACAACATAAGAAACTTAATCGCTAACATAATAATTATACAGATTATACATGTCCAAACTGGCGTTACGACATGCATGGCACTTATGTAATACGGATTAAATTCTACATAACGTTGCTATAATGACGGGGCTTATACTAAATCTCCAGATATAAATTCATGTCGGTAGTCCCATAGTTTAGTATTACAAAGAACGTGATTCAGTCAACAAGGATATATATAGTGACCAACGGCCATTCTTGAAATCGCATATAGGATCCAAGACAAGTTCACAATGGTGAGTACTGATATGTTATGTATATAGCATGCTGTAGTATTAAACGGATAGGGCTCATTCGAGCTTCCAAATTATATCTAAGTAATGTGGAAGGAGGTATACTATGGGTTGACAACTATGCGAAATATTGATGTGCCGGGATTCGAATCCCATCCAATCCAAAAAAATGTGCACTGTCTCAATGGTTAAATTTGATTCAATTGATATATCGGCTTCATATGTTCTGAAAAATACTTGCCATGGTCACAGCAATTTTCCAACTGTGTTTAAGTTTTCGCACAGAAGTGAAACAAACGCTCTTTATTTCTACCATATCAGGAATTGACTAACACGGAACGCTCTTTTCTGTTTGGACCCAAACTCCGTGTACAACGTTGTATTTGTTACGACTTCATTGCAACGTTCTGGGACATACGATCCCGTAGAAAGGTAGTTACAGTATTGAACATCATAAATTAGTTCTATACCGGGACAAATTCAAAAGCGAATATTATTAGGTGTATTTTGGAGCACAAGCAGCCTTGTGGCTTTAAATGACAATAGTTACCGTATGTGTCACAAATATATATAATATAATGACAGTAGATAATTAAATTTGCAGCTGCATGTATACTGGTAATTTGCATTTCAGAAGCACACACGGACATGGGCTGACCAAGCTCGCCCAGCGTTAATCTTGGTCATAAATGGACTTCTCTATGTACCTGTATGCTACATACTATAATCTAATTAAATGAAAATGAATGAAATTTGAAAACTTTCTATACTAAATAATCATTAGGAAATGTTCAGCTATTATGTTCAACAAACGAAAAAAATCGATCGTCGCAATATCACCCATGCTGTGCCTGCTAATTTACTGTAATATTGGTGGGTCATGCTGAATTGCTATGATGCCGTTTGAGCAAACTGAATAAATAACGGTATTTTTCTAAAGTAATGATGGCCGGTTTACAATAACTAACACAGCATTAGTAACACATTTTTTTTTTACAATATACATGTTTTATAAATATAACGGCTATTTCTTGATTCGTCCAGTTGAAATAACCTGTGCCCCTATCCCTGTTGTGCATTATTATATATGAATAAAATATACTTATATAGTAAAGTAACTGCTTCTGTTACAGGCTACCAATGAAGACGCACCAGATCTGAGTGAGGAAGAGATCGCAGGTATGCTATAACTGTTGTTATTCCACTCGACCTTTTGCTCTATATTCTGTATGTATAGGTTATAACCTGCTTGGGTACCTGTACAATAAATATATATTTCTTGTACAGATATCCAAGCGGGTTATGGCATATTTATAAAACGGTTCACATCCCAAGGTAAACACAATTGAGCCACATTCTATACGACCATTACCTATCAAGTACCATTCAAACAAAAGTTAATTGAATGGTTTGTGGTGTTACATTTTCCCGTTGAACAATTAGTCAATAAAATGCTCGTTGATAATGGGATCACTTGCGTCACTATTATTTATCAGCGTTGATAAACCATTTTGTCTCCGAATTTGAAAACGTTTTATACTGATGACGTGTTTCTGGACAAAACAGATTCTTATATGTGAACACATGGCAAATAAAGAACATGATACAAACGCTTATACATAAGCATATGAACCGTCAAAAGTATATACAAATATATATATCATTCTGTATGGAGTTGGGTCTGCGCGCCTACATACACGTACTGTTCGGCATGACTACACGCGGTAGTAATGCATCCGAACGCCATTTCGTTGCGGTATGGTACGCACACAAGTATATAGGGGCGCAGCCATATAGGCATACATTGGTGTATGGCAAACGCACGTGCACCCGGACGCGCAGGATACTGAAGCATTCGATTGTCATCCTACTGGCCAACTGCTCCCAACCGAATGAGACGCACGCACCAACACGCACAGGCACACGTGTACACGCAACTTACACGATTTATTTGTATACTTGAATGGTTTTATAATGCAAGTGCGTTTTCAATATCATATAATTCGTGTGAGAATTGGAGACATATTATAACCTGGATATCACGTGTCACATATATAGTTAGAGTGAAGTATAGTGAGGTATATATATAACTAGCAGGTTGACATTTTCCTACAAATATAAAAAGTAATTTAAAATTTGTTAGGCCAATGTGTTCTGTTACCAACATCTTTCTTTTCCTTTTTCATAAGAAATATGAATTTATCGTCATTCATATTTTGAAATTCGGGAATTTGTGCTAAATATGATCAATCTTTCGCGCGTTTGACAATACTTCATACATTTCATAACAAAGTGTTTTTCTGTCTCAATTTCATTATCATCACAATATTGTCTTCTTCTTGATCTACTACTGATAAGAATTATATTTACGAATAATGAATATTATATATCCGTAACTGGAATGTGTGCCCTTTCTATCAGTTGTCGTTTTGTCATATCCGTATATATAGTTACGATTACAGTTTCGAGATGCCATGTATGAGCACGCGGTATTTTTGCATTAAATCATCGAGCCTATATATACACTGACTCAGTCTTATTAAAACTAGACCTATTTTTCATTACTTTCAACTTACGGCCTTGAGACATTCGTGGAAAAATTTATTTCAAACGGGAGAAATCCAACCAATACGCACCAGGCAATGCGTAGCTCGACCAATCAATAACTGCCTGCAAATTCCATTATCTATTCATATTCTGCCCTCATAGTAATTATTCATACAAGCACCGCCCAATAGATCTAAGAATAAGTATTACCGAAGACGGAGATGCTAGATGAAAGCGAGGCTACGCTAAAACAATGGCAGACTTACGAAATACAAATTCTCGAAATTGTAATTAAGAACGTTTTGAAGAAAATTGGTATTGATTCACTGAAGCAAGACCATGAGCTTATTCTGAGGAGTTTATTAATAACCAGAAAAAGGTGTGTTAGCTATTCTTCCTACCGGTTACGGGAAAGGTCTGCCGCATCAAATAACTCCAATCAAAAAGGTAAACAGTGCTATATTTGGAAACATGAATATTAATGAGCTGTCGCCAGAAGGGAATTTCCCGTTCATCGCGGAAATGAATTTTAATACCGGTGTCTCTAGACTGAGAGTTGACTGTAAGGAAACCTTGGTCTAGTTATTACTAGACTGACACTGACTGTGACATGATAACAACATAATTAGTCACAATATAGTGACGACCAAAATAACCGTACCATTACTGCGAGTGGCATGCAGGCTGGAGCGCGATATTTTCTCGCAAACGGACTCATTGGCGTCAATGAATTGTGCGAAGTGTTTTTTGGACCGTCCGAAAAATTGACGACAACTATTAGCTATTCGTCATTCTTATCAGTATAATAGTTCATTGTGCAACATTTGTCCACCATTGCAAGTCTGATAAAGTTTCCAAATAAATGCACGTACGTTTGAGTATGTTCTCTAGAGCTACAGTGTAATCCTGAAACTGCCAGATTGAAGACATTAAATACATTGTAATACTAATACTGTTGAAATTGATATAGTCCATATTGGTCAAACTTTCGTATTAACAAAAAGGGACACCGAGCTTCTAACGTACCATTGTACCTATTGTATTCTCAGTGCTTTGTTTCCAGAATTCAAAGAAGCGTTCAGTTTGTTTGACAAAGATGGTGACGGCACAATCACGACAAAGGAACTCGGGACCGTGATGAGATCAATGGGTCAGAATCCCACCGAGGCTGAGCTCAAAGATATGATAAACGAAGTCGATGCTGATGGTATGTTACATTAAAGACATATTATGTACTTAGTTTAAACATATTTTATTTTAACCAATATAATGTACAAAATTCACGGTATGATGATGAGAGATATTGATGGTTATAATAGGATTTGGCAGTAAGCATAATGCTTATCTTAAGCCATCTCCTATATATTATGTACTTGTTCGGGTGGGTGAAACTGATCAGTTCGTAACCACACGCCATGCCAACTTGAGAAATGTAGCATTCTACTAGCATCGCCGAAAATCTGAAGCATATCGACCGTACCGCTCTAAGAAAACACCTTCTGAGCTACGCTCAATTGTAAATATTTACTACTCGATTCGGGACGCATCTATCGGCGATAAACTAACAAAATCGATTTCGCCATCGTTAGTGACTACATTTAATTAATATATAAGAATGACGGAGCGTGTTGTCAATTTGGATATAATATTTGTAAACATTACGACTTTGAACAATATTATTCTCCATTTATATTTGATCACCCTACCGAAGTGTTTCACGTCACTTTAACGCTTTGGATGTGCGTTGGTGCAATATTAAAGATAATGTGCCAGTGCATTCTCTTATATATGCGAGTCTCCCATATGGAGCCTCGCAAACATAAGAGAATGCACATAGCTTACAATGTCACCGTAAATATTGTTAGGGTGATGTATTCTCTTAACCCTTTCGGTGCCATGGGCCGATCTCATCGGCCCTAATTTACGGTCTGTAAAATCGGCCCTTTTTTGGGTATGCTTAAGCATGCTATAGCGAATTTAAAAACAAACTGGATAAAACCTTAGGGGGATGTTATAACTCAAAACTATCACCAAGTATTCATAGTAATAATTTTGATGCCCATGAAAAACGTAAGATTCTAAACCTACAAAATACGTCTGTTAAAGAATACAAGAAAAAATTATCAAAATTGTAATAAATAATAACAAATGATGAAAAATTGTTAGGCCAATGCATTCTCTTATATATGCGAGGCGACCTACGATCGACTCTCATATATAAGAGAATGCATTGGCACAGGGTATATAGGTTGAATCCGGTTGATGCAAATTTCGGACATGGCACTGAAAGGGTTAAATATGCGATGCTCCCTCATATATAAGATAATGTATTGGCACAGGGTTTTCAACAAAAATCAGGAGGCTCCAGTCATCTAAGGGTTAAAGGCCCAGATCATATTATATACAACATATTAGATATTATATACCATTTGAAAGAGGAAACCCCAAAACATTTCATTATCAAGTTATCCGGTTGAATAAACTGTGCATGAACACGTTGTTTTTGACAAGGTACCGACGTATGTTCTGAGCGGTTCTGTGCTTAAGTTTTATATGGACTGTTGCTGTGGGAAATATCTCTCGCTCCTGGTTTTGAATTTTGATGCATTTTGGGTAAATAATGGGAAAAGTTGTGGGCCACAGCTGCCTTTATCAGTGGAATATGTATGTTTTTGGTTTTATTTCATATCAATAATATATATTCAATAATTAACACTTACACTGTATAATCCGAGACTCAAACATACAGCATGAAATATCATGTGCCAGTATTCTCTTATATATGCGAGTCTGCCGTAGGGAGCCTGGCATATATAGGAGAATGCAATGGCTTACACGAATTTCAAGAAGATCCAGGCATGGAAGAGCTAACTTTATTCTTCACAATTTATATAGGAAACGGAACAATCGACTTCCAGGAGTTCATCGTGATGATGGCGAAGAAGGCGAAGGACGTGGAAACGGACGAAGAGCTGCGGGAAGCATTCCGGGTTTTTGATAAAGACGGAAACGGCTTTGTCAGTGCCGTAGAATTGCGCCAAGTGATGACGAACTTAGGCGAGAAACTTACCGATGAAGAGGTGGATGAAATGGTCAAAGAGGCGGATGTTAACGGTGACGGACAAGTAGACTATGACGGTAAGTCAGTAAATCATGATATATCTGATTCTGGGGAATTATATACTTTATTGTCGACGAACAAAAAACAAAACAGATAGTGACTGTATGGAATTCCAATTCATATATAACATGTGCAGTCGGGCGTGAACAATTTGGAAATCGGAATCCGGATCGCTTGTGTTTTTCAGAATGTTTATCTATTGAGGTGTATACGCGATAATCCGTAACTATATATACGAGTTAAGTTGCATTTGCTATCGGCTCGCTGTAAATTTTCCTTTTCGGCACAGTTTTGTGAGTCCTCTCACCACAATGAGAGCCGCATCAATTTTGCCGTTGTCATCAGCCGACGAACCCGAATTAGAGACAATTAGCGGGTTACGCCCATGTATATATCGTAATGCCAAAATTAATTGACCACTTAACCACAGCATAATTATAGGTAATTTTTTAGGATTTAGTCGGAAATATGGCTTGTTGCCATTCATCGGAAAGCTCTCACTGAGAGTTTTCCGATGAATGGCAACAAGCCATATTTCCGACTAAATCCTGAAAAATTACCCATAATTCTGCGGTGGTTAAGTGGTCAATTACTTTGGGCATTACTGTACAAGAATACTAATGTTCAAGATCATTTTACAGAGAATTTATTGCCGAATATTGCAATAAATATTAGGCAAAATATGTGAAAGAAATAAGGACAACGTAATTAAATCGACTACAATCTGTAATTATGTCAACTGCATTGGAGTATTATGTAACATAAGAGAAACCGACTTTATTGGAGTATGGATACCTGGTATGCGTGCTCGAATAGCAGAAATTCGGTGCCATGGACTCGGGCATGGCGGTGCCTTATCTGGGTCGAGTTATCTATTATTATCCATCCATTAACTAACACTATTTCTGATATGCCAAAAGCCGTCACATGGTAATCCGGGAAAAAGTCATATTCGACTCCGAATTCGTTTGTGGAACATAATCTTTTTTGTTTGAAACAATCTCTACCCCAATCTCATTAAATTTTGTTGCCACTCCATTCTTCATTACCCCATATGTCTAGGTAAATTCATATAACAAAACAGTATATCTTTTTATAAGAAATAAACACAGTCATGTTGTTACATTCTCAGTTTGTGTATGGGTCTTCCAAATCATGCTTTCAAAACTCATTTCAATGCGGTCTATGTTTACTTGTCATGTCATTATATTTTATTTTTTATACTGCAGAATTCGTACAGATGATGACGGGCAAGTAGATCATATCTGAAATGTGCGAACATATGTTCATGTATGGCCATAAGGTGGATGAACTGGACCCACGAAGAATATTACAGCAGCGGACATGGGACGTCGATTACCAAAAAAGACACAGACAACGATGAAAGCGCACACAAAGAAGCTGTGTGTACAATATGTGGTCAAACTTTCGAAATGACGCTCAAGTTGGCCATGTTTTGTCTTTAATGAAGTTCTAAATTATGTAGTTCAGATCGAGTAAATTTGGCATAATGCGTAACTGATCATTTGATATACATGTCTATTAACCCTTTACCCAACAAACCGGCCAAAACCGGCCATATAAAGCTTCAACAGCCTAAAATATCTTCGGTCTGTCTCAATAGAACCATACAAATATGGATATCATTGGAACCGGCTCCTTGACCACATTGTGATAGTTACAGTTATGCCCTGTGCCAATGCATTCTCTTATATATGCGAGTCGACCATAGGTCGCCTCGCATATATAAGAGAATGCATTGGCCTAAAAAAAATCTTTTTTTAACACTTTTTACCATTTTTTCTTACATTCTTTAACAATTTTATAATTTTTAATGTGTTAAGCCAATGCATTCTCTTATATATGCGAGGCGACCTATGGTCGACTCGCATATATAAGAGAATGCATTGGCACAGGGCCCTTCTGTTGGGTAAAGGGTTAATTAGAATAGAATGATGTAACATGTGAATAATGTGCAGCCTATATACCAACAGCAATGTATAAAATATTTAAATAATAATGAATATTCTGTTAATAGCGGATATGCTACATGAAATTGTACCAATACACAACCAATTAATTGTTACATATTTTCTTATCATAATTTGTATATATATTTACCATATCATTTTGTCGGGAAAAGGGCTATTTAAGCCTGAATCCCTATTATATATTTTTATAAATAAAATATATTTAAACTAAAAATAGTCCGAATGATATACCATCGAACAGAGTCAAATGAACATAGATAGTATACATGTTTAAACCCTTTGTTTACTAAATACTCATTGACGAGTAGCTCCCTTGCCATATGTACGTTAATGCGCTGGCAAGTTTGCACAGTATCTTTTCCCGGAATTTCGTCATAGAAAACCACATTATGCCAGAATATGAGCGGAAACATAAACATGCATCTTTACCAAAGCAAACGACATGGGAAGTAAAATGTCTGTAGTTCCACTTGTATCGGTGCTACTTGTATTTGCCTTCAAATACCTGTAAGATAGATTCTTGCCAGATAATTGCAAGCTCAGTATTTACAGGCACATGCCAGTAGCATCGCTACATGTCGGACCACATATATTTTACTTCGCACGTACATGTAGTTAGCTGTGGTACAGAAGAATTGTATATACTTGTTTCATATGCTGGAACCATATCGTTTTATACGACGAAATGTCTGCAAACCACACCGTGCAAACTTGCCAGTGTATATATGAACATTTTCAGTCCAAAAAACTTCCATATCCAACCAATTTATAGGAATCGGAATTTGAATACTTCTGTACTTCTAGTTTCCGCATGTTCATCTATGTGTCATCTGCTTAACCTCGCTTCTGATGAATAGTAGACCATATATGCATACCCAGCTGATTGGAGAATCCATTTCATAAAGAGATGGAGAATAAGGCTACTCTGTCATTGGATGGTCGTCTGTGGCATAAGAATACAAAAAGTCGTTTAATCCACATATGTTATTCGCCAAACTTACACGTCTAACTAAAGGCTAACCTACAATATAGAGAGGTCACAAACTATCAGTTAGCAGTTATAATGGAGCTTAACACACATATTCACTAGTGGAAAGGGCTTACGGTTGCTAGAGACGAAGTATTGTAGAAATAGTTTAATCGGATTATCGGCGATTGCCCTTATATTATAACTGGCTGAACCAGTCTCCTTTGTGCGATTTGCGCATAATTTTTGAATTTTTTAGATTCAACTCCTTGCTCAATTTAACATTTAAAAACAAATTAAATAAAAATTAAATTAAAAAAGATATCTAAATAAAAAAAACTAACGCCATTATAACCTCCGCCGGGGTACCCCAAGTCACCACACTGAATTTGGTTGAAATCGGTCCAGGGGTCTGATATCAAAATTCGGACAGATCCTACTCTTTTATATGCATGTATTGATACACCGATGAACATACGTTCTTTTCGACTTTAATTGTGAAAATTATGACAAGCGTCATGCAAAATGAGAAACGGTGTTGTAACCATAGATACAGTTCCAACATCACCATTGAGAAATTTCAGTACATTATTATTTGACAACAAAAGTTTTGAATATAGTCAATTTAACATTAAATGTGTGCACGGATTTCCAAATTAAGGTGAATTTGGACTGCAGCAAACGACCGGCGTAGCCGCTGATTGGTAGAAACTATCAGCGAATAATTATTTGATTGTCAATATATAAATTTTACTACGACTATAATCTTTTCACATCTGTCAGATGTGCAAAGATTATAGTCGTGGTAAAATTTATGTCGAGTCGATACTTCGTTTCTCAAAAAATTGACGATGTTTGCAATAATATTCTATTCAATCGACCAATTGATGACATTTGTCGACAGGTTTGATAAGAAATAGTATATCTTTAAATCAAGATTTTGGTACAATCTGACGAAATTGAAACCATATCCGCCTACTACCTCCGTAAAGTGTAACACGAATTTCGACCTTTATTTCACGCTGATTTGTTTATTTTTTGCTTTCAAAACGTTCAAAATATTCGCCTTGTTCTTGGACAATACAAACGGATAAAATTGACTTCACTGGCGACATCAACTGTAACAGAAAATGACATTTGGAATGAGAAGTGCCACATGCATGACAGACACTATACACACTAAATTCAAAGTTGCTAAATTAACCCGAAAAGTAGTAAACTTTTACTACTTTAGGTAGTTCGTATTCATCCCACTACCTTTTTATTTAGGTTATTTTTTACTATCTGGTGGGTAGTTAAAAATTCAAATACCTTGGGTAGTTAAATTGACTGCCATGGGTAGATAAATTAACGTCCTTTATGCAGTTAAATTAACTATCTTTGGGGGCTATTTAACTACCCAACAGGAGGCTAAAATTTAACTACTTTTGGTAGAAGGATGAATACGAACTACCCAGTAGTTAATTTGACTACCTGCGGGTGGTTGGAATATTGTTACCTACTGGTAGTTAATCTGATAACTGCTATTGGTGGGAAACCATTCTACCTCGAGTGGTTATTCTTGCTATTTTAATTGGTATTCAAAGGTGTCCGATCTAACCACTCAAAGTGGCTATTTTATCAACTTTTAGTTGATAATCTTGCCTGTACATATAGTAATGACCTGTGGATAAAATAATAATGGAGAATACAATTTAAATATTTATTTAAAAATCCATAATAATAAATATATAGTCCAGAGAATTTATGGTTCTAGTTTGAACGAATTGCAACACAATATTTCTTACCAGGAATAATAAGAGAAATAAAGGTATTCAATGTATCAGAAATGTTCTTACTAGATTTTCAATAACATGACTATTTTTTGCATCTATGTACGTTTTATTGCATGTAAATTATTTGCAATCCAGAGCTGGCGTTATGAAATGACAAATTTGAGGTATTTTAACTCAATAAATTGATAACTATATCAGACTGTGGCGGTATTTACACTACATTGGCGATGAAAATAGGCCCCTATGAATCCTTGTTCTAGACACTTTAAAATAAATGCCATTTTGTATCGTTTTTTTCCATTATAACGACATTCGTGCATAAATCAGTGCATAAATAGAAAAAAAATCAATGAGTGTCCAATGGTTTGTTACCTTTGTGGTCTTTGATACTGATGGGAGCATGCAGTAATGGGTGTATCGTTTATATGCAATTAAGTGTTTGTCCCACGCCCCTTTTGTTATAACAATAAACTATAATTAAGGTATCTTTGTTTGTGTCTTTGTCTTGTGGACTGCACGACACTCTATAAATAATTCCAAAGAATATAGACATGTTCGAAATATTATTTGTTAAAGGCACGTGGGGCCTTAGTTGTCGAAAATATTCATATTTGTCCCAATCACCGTAAACAGAAAAAACATTAAAACGCATACAGTTTCGTTCATATATACCATGACCATCGCATAAACAGCATGTTATCATAAAGACCTACTATATTTTACCTAAGCAAGAGCCTGATTGTGTTACAGAAGACAGCACAATGCTACTGGCTAATCACACAAATGTTATAAACGCTCTTTATTACTTCCATATCAGGAATTCACCAACAAAGAACGCTCTTTATGTTTACCACCATAATATAAACAAACACCAGAAAAGTAACTTTTGATGCTTTTGTTTACATAACAATGGTCAAACATATTACAATAACATACTGGTTATGCGATATTTCTTATTTGTATACGGACAAAGTCTGTCTACATTTTGATGTTCTTTCTGTTTGTGGCGGTTTTTGACGGGTGGAAATATTTTCACAGGATACCCACCGCCAAGGCCAACCGTACCTTTAAGCTTCAACCAATAATAAACAAGACGGAAGTACCCTTCAGGCATTATTTCAGTCTCCGACTCAATGATCCTTGCGGGCATGGATTAGTATCCCTCGTCACAACTGGGCGAAGCCAATCTCCCGTATTATTTATTAAGAGCATCAAGATTTTATATAAAGACGGATAAATACCAACACCCCGTCCTATCTATAGAGGAACGGTCAAATGCCAAAAGTGGTCGGATACCCCTACCCTCGGTAGAACAAGTTGAAACCAACTTTTTCTGGAAGGTAAATCCATATCATTTATTAAAATGATTCTTGGCCTTGCAGGAATTGGTGGCAGCTATGTATGGTAGGACTATTTGTGAAGGTACCCTACCGAAAAAATAGCCTGTTTTCAGCGGTTGACCAGCTATACACAATTGGTTAAAAGTTAAGCACATCACCAAAAACAGAACATTCTATTGGTTATTATTGGGTACATGGTGATACTACATTGGAACGTTCTTATTTTGTCTGGTTTGTTTGAGATTTCACGACGTCATGGTAGAGAATGTAACGTTCTGCATCAATGTAGAACATACATACGAAATGACATGTATTAATTTCCATCAATATTCACTATTAGAAGAGAATGAAACTACAGGATGGCGTCCAATATGGCGTCCAATTTTAATTGTACCACTTAGCGAACGGACATACGGACGAACTATAAAGGGGACATCCCCTGTGGCATTGTATATCATTGAAGTGACTACATAGACGATATTTCATATGGAACAGTAGTTTCAACATTAGTCCATCTTATCAGTTGGAGAATTAGTAAACAAAAACTTAACCACCACCCAGTCACAAACGTCCACATAATGGCGGCACTTGTGACTATAGTCAAGAATGCAAAGAATTAAGCAAATCGTTAGGAATTACTTTGCGTTGAATACAACGAAGAAACATAAAATGTCAAATTTGCATCCACATTTGGTCTTAGGAGACAACCAAAATCCAACATGGCGTCTAATTATAATGTCAACACGTTGCGAACAATGAATACGAAAGCCGGTCAAAATGTATCAATCGGCAGTTTGAAGCGATATATTGTTTCGAGTGTGTGTTTATATTAGACGTCGAAATGTTGTGTTTAAGTGATGGTCGTAAGACAACATTTTTTTCAGATAAACCTTTGACATGACTGTCTCAAATAAACTTAATAAACTGTCGACCAGCTCCCTACGGGCGGGTAAACCGTGTCTTTCAGGTTGTCATTGGTTTGGTAGTATCCTACATCACGTTCCAAATGTCACACCCTTAGCTATGACGCAAGGATTAATACTGGATGGAAATTTGCATTTGTTGAATGTTTAGGTTGTATTGTTTAGCAATTATAAGGAACTTTATATCAAATATTTGGAGAAAGACAAACCAACAAAAATAACAAACACTTAGCGAAATTCCGAGAATGACTTAAATAGTTTAATTTGCTGAATCGTGTATCGTGTATCGATCTCCAGTGCGCATTTTGACTATTGTTTTACAATTTTATGTCATTTTGAGACGTTAAGTAAGTAAGCATTAACAATATGTAGACAACTGGTAATAATAGAGGATGGTCATTAACCGTTACAAATAATCATGCACTCGATGCGATACGAAGTGATGTTGTAATGTTCAATACTACCATATGACTATCACATCACTATTAATATATTTTGATAGTCTTGAATGTGCAGTCCTCCTTAACATGTCCTTTTGAATTTCCACCAACATTTTCAGAGAGCCTTGCAATAGTTTTGGCCAAATGAAACATTAAATAACAGAATCGCTAACTGTTGTTATATGCAGTAACGCAAAAGACAAAAATGGCATACATTTTGAAATACAGCAAATAAGATATCTAATCGATCTCTGGTTTTGAGAAAGTGGGATCTGAGTCCACGAGCAATCAAAGTTCACACATCATAGTAACTACCTATTAACGTATCACGGAAGTCATCATCGCACACACACACAAAATGCTCTTTAATGGCATAACACAATGTCCATATAATGCAATCAGCGTAAAAATAGGTTATACAAATATGCGTTATAGTGATCTAGAGGTTGTTGGTTTGTATAATCGTCCGAGTTTCGGCTCAGCGTGAAATAAGAGAATAACACCGCATACCTATGCATATAAGTTGTTCTCGCCATATGTTGCTTGATATGCATGTTTTTCCGTTCATTGATATTTTAGTCTCGACTAATATGTTAGTTAAATTGTTGTGAATGTCAATCCGATTCATATATGTTACAAACAGAAGATATTGAGTTCCCTGGCTAGACTAATGAAATTGAATCTTCTATATCTCTGGTGGATATCATATCTGTATTAGTTCTTAGGAACGTGGGTCCGGACTACATGTGTAGTAATATCTCTCATGCTAATACATTTTATTGATACATAGGTGATAGTGCGATAATCTCACTGAACATGCACGTTAGTGTTCCATTTATGATTGCCGTTAGATTATATTCATAATCACGCAACTCACTAGCAAACCAGAATGTCACTAAACAAAGTTGTTTTGTCCACGGTTCTTTTGAGTCAGGTGGCATTTGAAATGGATAAAATGGTAAGTAATGAAATATAAACACAATTGAAATGGTGACAGGCATAAGGCAATTCACAATAAACACTGGTCATTAGTCTTGATATATAGATATTCAAATTGTGTTTATGGTTTGTTCTATGGCGACTAGGCCATATCACGACATACATTGTATTCTTATGGGTGGCGGAAAGACAGCGCCGATATTACCGCGGAATCAATATACTCAGTCCACACACAAACCACCTACCCCCAAACTGGCACATATATTCGAAAGTTATTTTCACTTAACATGGACCTCATATCAGTGTTGCTGATCGGGATTCATAACACCTTCGTCGTTGATCTAGTGTTTTAGGGGGATACAAGTAAATGAGTGTAAATCAGAGTGATGTAATCAACTCAAAATCACTGGCATATAGTGTTGTGTTCTTGTTCACCCAGCAGGGTCCTTTGCGCTTCTCAAGAAAAACTGGACATGCCATGCTCAAGTATCGATTGCTGTAAATGCATAGGTTCACATTGTGTGACTCATATTCAATGAAAATGTTGGAATTATAAATTTATTTCTCATATCTATCTGTCTCTATGTTTCTATGAACATGTCGTCACTGAAGTCATGTTTGACCTTTTGTCACTGAACGTTAATTGAATGGTTGGCTATCAGAGCCATGTAGTTTTTATGATTGATAAAAGCAACTGTTGCTCATATTTATGAAGATAACATATATGTTGATTGCAATTTAATAATGGAAACACACATTCTAGCTAATACATCGCATAAGTAATACCATATGAGACGTTCTTTGCCCGCATATCGTATTAGTTGTTCACAAAGTGTTGACATTAAACTTAACTGCCATGTTGGCCGCCATTATGGCGCAATAGTGGGCGTGACTTCAAACTTTTGTTTCTTTATCGTATTCAGCATAAATGAAATCAAAAATGAATGCTCATTTCTTTTTGGCCTGTACTACAATCCCCAGCGGCCCATTTGTGTGGAAGTTTTTGACTGTAGGGCTGGTTAAGTTTTTTGTCTAATTATTTCATCAAGTGATAATATGGATTAATGCTGAATCTAATGTTTGGTATGAAATATTCTATGTAGTCAGTAAAATGATATATAATATACCACTGGGGACGTTCCTTTTCTGTATTTGTCGTATGCCGTTCACTAAGTTTTAAAATTAAAATTGGCCGCCATATTGAACGCATCTTGGATTATGATACTCTTCTAATAACAAATATGGATGGCAATTTTCTCTGGTCAATTTGCATGTGTATTCTACATTAAATAAAACAAAAAAAAGCGCATTATGCGATCATTCGTGGTTCCAATCCCAGGCGACAACTTCAGTTCGAATTTTATGACATTGACTGACGGAATAAATATTGAATTATTATTTTACCAATTGATAAGATGTATTATTGGTAAAAATAATGTACCATATGAAATGCTATTCTATATGGTCATTAAAATAATATACATTTTACCACTGGGGACGTTCCTTTTCTGGATTTTTCGTATGTCGCTTCACTTAGTCTTAAAATAAAAACTGAATGCCATATTGGACGCCATCTTGGATTTAGATACTCTTCTAATAGTGCATATGGTTGGAAATTCGCATTTTACACTTGCTATGTGTGTTCTACACTAAATAAAAGGAAATACTACGCGCTATTCTATCATTCTGGTATATAATCCCCGGCGATGGCTATACTTAGCATTTTATGACATTGGGGGGGGGGGGTTAAGTTTTTGCCTATTATTGCAATATTTGTAGGATCAGAAAAATAAATTTAATACCTCCCGGTAGAACATATTCCAGTCTTTCCAAACATATATGACAAGATAAGCTCAATCCAGCGTGCTAGTTTTGTACAGAGTTGACGGGCGACAGTTTATCTGAATCGTCATGATTTTTTGACGCAGAACGTTACATTCTCCACCATTACGTCGTGAAATCTCAAACAAACCAGAATCAAATAACAACGTCCCAATCTATTATCACCATGTACCCCATAATAACAAATAGAACGTTCTGTTTTTGGTGATGTGATTAACTTTTAACCAATGGTGTATAGCTGGTCAACCGCTGAAAACAGGCTAATTTTTCGGTAGGGTACCTTCACAAATAGTCTTACCATACATAGCTGCCACCAATTCCGATAAGGCCAAGAATCATTTTCATAAATTATATATGTTTAACTTCCAGAAAAGGTTGGTTTCAACTTGCATATACACATCGCCAATGGTTGTTGAGTCGTTTCCGGTCGAATGCCGGGTAGGATGGTCGGACTGTTTGCACGTCTCTTCACCCTTTCTTGGTTTTTCGATGATGATCGATCGTTGTGGCTGTCGTAGGTACTGTGGTTGGAAGCAAGGCGGCGGAAGCGTGGTGGACGAGTCTGGTGGTGTTGAGGTTTAAACAAATATATTTCTTTCAAAAAGGCGGTAAGTGTTTTCTCCTGTTCTGAGTCTAATTGACAGTATGAGCTTTTTGAACACTACATAAGTTACTCTCCATTGCAGTTACATAACCTCATGCACAGTTCTTTGAAGCCGCTGACAATCTGAGCAAGAACATTACCAAACACGCACACCCTGTTCAAAGTCATATGTTATGTTTGTGCAGATAATTTCTCGTCAGACATCTCTCTTAGACCGATTCGCCGTTGAGGTTTATATTGGTCTGTCTGTTTCGTCTAGATGGAGGATGGACTTCGTCTTTTTCGTGGTGAGTAGTTTGTTTCTGACTTGGAGTTCCAGGAGAAGTGGGCTGTTGTCTAGTCGGGATAGTGTCATGTTTCTAAGTTCCATCAGTCTTTGTTTTATCGTGGGCATGTTCACTGCGACATGGAGGGCGTTGATCGGTGTCCATGGTGGTTGGCAGAGCGCGACGCGGAGGGCTTTGTTCTGTACTTTCTGTAGTTTTTCGATGTAGGTCTTTGGGGCTGCTATGAGGATGGGGACGAAGATTTGGTAGTGGTTGATGAGGGTTTGACTGTTGGTTCCCCAGTCTGTACCCAGGAGGCATCTTAGTAGGTTGGTTCTTTTTCGGGCTTTGTCGGCTATCTTATTGATGTGTGGGTTGAAGGTCATTTTTAGATCTAAGGTAATTCCTAGTAGGGTCGTTTGGTCGGATGGTTTGATTGTCTCGTTGTCGATCTTGATGTTGATGGACTGTGTTTTCCTTCGTCTGTGGAATAGGATCAGTTGGGTTTTCTTCGCGTTGAGTTTAATTCTCCATTTTGAGCACCATGCTGATAGGTCGTTGAGTGTCTTTTGCAGTAGTTTCTGTATGATTTGGGTATTTGTATGTGAAGTCCAGAGTCCTAGGTCGTCGGCAAACCGTGATATTTCAACGTTGTTTCACCAGTCTATAGGTAGGTCGTTGGCGTAGATTAGAAAGAGGATCGGACTTAGTACTGATCATTGTGGTGTTCCGGTGCGTAGGTAGACTGGGTTTGATGTTTCGTTGTTGATGCGGTCGCTGAGTTGACGGTCTTGTAGAAATGAGGAGATATGGCGTGTGTATTTTCTTGCGACGTTGAGATGGCTCATTTTGTATCGGAGGCCGTCGTGCCATACGGAGTCGAAGGCTTTTTCTACGTCTAGGAATACTGCGGCTGTTGTCCAATTCTTGCCTGGGATAGTCTTGCGTCTTCTGCTAGTCGGATGATGTGTTCCATGCCTTCCTTCCCATGTCGGTATCTGCGCTGCCATGGGTTGAAGAAGTTGGAGAATTCTAGATGTTCACGTAGTCTGTTGCTGATGATTCTCTTGAAGATTTTTCCGGTCCACTGCAGGAGGCTGATGGGTCGGTAGTTGTTGGGGTGGAGCGGTCTTTGTCTGGCTTGGGTATCATTACTCCGACGACCGTTTTCCATGTTGTTGGGAAGTATCCAATGGTTAGGCACGCGCTGAATAGGATGAGTAGTCTGGCGAAGAAGGCGGGTGATGCTTGTCGTAGGATCGAGTAGGTGATGTTGTCATTGCCTGGTGCTGAGTTGTTTTTTCCTTTCTTTAGGTTTGATCCAATCTCGTCTTGTGTGATGGGCGCTGCTATGGGAAAGACTTCATCTTGGGCGTTGTTGGTCTAGTGGTTTGAAGAGGTCTGGGTTGTCTTTGATGTGGTTCTCAACGGTTATTTTGAAGTTGTCGACGTAGGCTGGGCCTTGGTGGGTGTTCTGAATCTTTTGTAGATTGTCTGCGAAGGTTTCTGACTTTTCGTGGTCTCCTGAAGTCATGCGTCCGTCTGCTTTCTTGAGGGGTTTTTCTGTTTTATTGTTGGTTGTTCCGGTGCCGTTAGAATTTTGCACCTGGGATGACCAGCGCTGGTTATTTTATTGCGATTATCGGTGGTCAATACAGCACGTGCGCTGATCAGCCCACCGTTCTTTGTGTAATACAGCAGGATAGCCAACTCGTAATGTCATCGGTTACAAATTAGCTAAAAATCCGACACCAGAATCCGGCCAAGATGGCCGCCGAAATGTGAAAATATGCTATTTTTCTGACATGTTACCACCTTTCGTTTGTCTCTGTGGGAAAATGTTAGAATTTTTGCGTCATGTTATACATTTATCAAATATATATGCATGGGTGTTGTTATAATAGCAATAACATTCATTGATTCGAAACATAACATCGCGTTATTAACGGAGATTAGGCTTTGACCTATGATACCGGCATTTGGGAAAACGTGATATCGGACAAAAATATCCCGCAACGAATGCATATTATGGTCCCCATGTGTTCGCCAATGACTCCTCTATATGATAAATGTATAATATGACGCAAACATTCTGACATTTTCCCACAGAGACAAACGAAAGGTGGTAACATGTCAGAAAAATAGCATATTTTCACATTTCGGCGGCCATCTTGGCCGCCATGTTGGATTCTGGTGTCGGATTTTAGGCTAATTTGTAAGGGTTGTATATTAGCATAACGAATCGAGCGGAAAACAAGACCGCATGTGCTATCATCTTTACTATAATGGCGATCAAAGAGACCTGGTGCATTAAAAAAAATGGCCGCCATGATGGACGCCATCTTGTCTGGAGTCTCTGCGGCCACTTTTTTTTCTTGTTAACAAGTGAAAAAAATTACAGGAGACCTTAAGGAAGAAAATTAGTGGGGTGAAGTTAAGTCCTGGGGGGGGGGGGGGTGCAGAGGTCGACCAATGTCTCCTGGACTATTTCTTTTTTGACCAATTAGTTCAGATTTTTGTAATATCATAACAAGTGTGGTAAGTGATACCTGGATTGAGTAATCTGCGTTTCAACGGGCTGCATGTCGTTAAAAGCCCATTTTTCAAACGTCCTGGCAGTCACGTATTGTGCTCAAAGACATCTTACGGGTAGTGTAACAGGAAATTATAATTTTAGCTCATTAGGGGGTCTTTGATTCCCATGTAGGGGAGTTTCTTATGGTGTAACATAAGACAACTGCATGATTAGATTCAGCTCGTGAAATTTATTGAATGGTGCTTTCTTTGAGACGTCATTGGTGTTGCGTAATCTGTGTTTCAACAGGTCGCGCGCCAATATTAAAATGGCATATATCAATCCAGCTGATGTTCCCATTTTGCGTATAAAGACATAACAGGTGTCATGTTACATACAGTAAAATTATGTGGCTTTTAATATCATGTGGAGATTTTACTAGCATGCACTATTTTGCAAATGCAAGTAGATCATGTGTAAATGATGATGATTGGGTAGTTTCCGGCCGCAGGCCGGGTAGGATGGTCGGAACGCATTGTGCAATTCCCTTCACCCTTTCTTGTTTTGTGTTGTTTGGAATGGCTGTTGTCAAAACTCTGGCTGGGGATGAGGCTTGTGGGTTGGCTTGGGATGTGGCTGATGTGAGGCTTGTGCGTAGGCTGGATGTCTGGTTGGTGTGGCGGTTGGTTGGTTGTCTATTAAGCACCAATCATTATATGCGATTTTCCAGAAGATAGCAATACATTTTTGTCACGTGGCTCCATGCAGCGGTGAGTCCATGTAACTTGAATGAATAATGTTGGTTGGTCTAAATCACGTCATGTGACGTCGCTCGCAGCCCCAAACTTGTTTTCATAGTCTATGACCTCAACTTCTAATGCGATACCAGAATATAGATGCAAAATAGGCGTTAAATGCTCTGTTTATTTATCTGCAAGTTGAGTGCAAATTTAAGAAATGGATGTTGATTTTGTTGCGTTCCATGGAGTATGGCTGCAAGTATAGACGTAAGCATTACACAGTCTACATCCGGAATATGTGGACCCTGCATATTATTTTATGTTATACACCTCATGTGATATGGAACCTTATTTTGTTGGAAATACGAATACTTAGATCGCAAATATATGAGGCCATGCAAGCCAAATGAAGCCACATGTTTGCTTTGTTATAAAGGTAATTGTTTCAATTAGTACCCATTTACGAGTCGCGAGTCATCAGCCAACGATCATCAACCACACATACACATGCAAGATATATAATTTTAAAGCTGTAAATTAATTGTCTTGATATACGTATTTGGGATTACAACGCGCTGCCTTATATATATCATACCGCCAGCTAGTTAATGATTGGAGAAACCTTTAGATCCATGTTCTGATTCTAATATATAACAGCGCCAGCCTGTGAATGATTGGAGAAACCTTTAGATCCATGTTCTGATTGATCATTTTCATTTGGATCCATCAGTATATAGGATATATCGGAACCAGATGCCATGGACGCGCTGGTACAACATCTCTAATCAAGGTAGGTAACAATCACACGTTTAAAGGGACGCGATGCCTCCGTGGGTTCATGCTGGATCATGTCGTGAATCTCCACTCTGGCTCCCACCCGTATAGATCATATTCCACCAGTTCAAAACTTGGGAACATTTGGCAGTTTTGACAGGGAACCTTATGAAGTCGAAAAAATAATGCGGGGGAAATATTTCTTTGTTAATGCATTTTGCTTAATAGTTATTCATCATTAGGCGAATGTCCCAGCTCGAGATTACATTATTTAAGGGACTTTGTGTGCGATTTTGATTTGCGCCTCTTACAATCATGGGTTTTCTCTATAGGGTAATTAATGTAATGCTTGTTTGCGATATTGGCTCACTAAAGTAACTAAAAAGCATGCAATGTCGAGCTGTGACCACCCCATATTTTAACGTAGATTATCGAGCAACAAATATAAAAGTATGTAAAACATATGGAATACTATTAGGGCCACTTCTTAAAGCGACAAAAAGTGCGCCGTTAGTTACGCGCCGAAAGCGACAAAATGTGCGATATTAGCGCATGTTTTGGCGCGCCGAAAGCGATAAAAAGTGCTCCATTAGCACATGTTTCGGCGCGCGCCGAAAGCGACACAAGCGACGAAATCTGCGACTAATGGCGCATGTTTTTGGGGCTTGTGTCATAAAAATTTGGTATCGCCAGGGGCTTCATTCACTCATAATTGATGTACTAGTACTTATTTACTTGAAATTGGCCCAAAAAAACTATTTTCATGTCATCAGCATCCATGTCCCAAGAATGTGTGTCTCCATCCCGGATCTCTAGTATATTTGATTAACGGGACATCTCCTGCACAGATATATACATATCCACGGTCATAAAAAGGGAATTAGGGGTCCCTGGGAGCTTGCTTCCCTCATATGGTTTACTTATTGACTTAAAATTTTGTACCCCCCCCCCCTATTTTTATGTCATCATCATCTCTGCCCCACGAATGTGTGTCTCCACCCCGGAGTTCTAGTAAATTGTAGTAAGGGGACATCTCCTGCACAGATATATAGCATTTCCATGGTCATAAAAAGGGAATTATGAGTTATTGGTGGACTGCTTTCCGCATATGGTGGGCCTATAGACTCGAAATTTGAATAAAAAACATATTTCCAAATGTTTCTTATGGTGTAGCATTGGACAACTGATTAGATTCACTTCGTGAAATTTATTGAATGGTGTTTTCTTTGAGACGCCATTGGTGTTGCGTAATCTGTGTTTCAACAGGTCGCGCGCCAATATTAAAATGGCATATATCAATCCCTCTGCTGTTCCCAGTTTGCGTATAAAGATATAGCAGGTGTCATGTTACAGACAGTAAAATTCTGTGGCTTGTAATATCCTGTGGAGATTTTACTAGGATGCACTATTTTGTAAATGCAAGTAGATCATATGTAAATGATATTAAGCACCAATCATTATATGTGATTTTGCAGGATATAGCAATACATTTGTGTCACGTGGCTCCATGCAGCGGTTAGTCCATGTAACTTGAATAAAGGATGTTGGTTGGTCTAAATCACGTCATGTAACGTCGCTCGCAGACCCAAACTTGTTTTCATAGTCTATGACCTCAACTTCTAATGCGATACCAGAATATAGAGCAAAATAGGCGTTAAATGCTCTGTTTATTTATCTGCAAGTTGAGTGCAAATTTAAGAAATGGATGATGATTTTGTTGCGTTCAATGGAGTATGGCTGCAAGTATAGACGTACGCGTTACACAGTCTACATCCGGAATGTGTGGACCCTGCAAATTATGTTTATGTTACACACCTCATGTGATATGGAACCTTATTTGGTTGGAAATACGAATAATTGGATCGCAAATATATGAGGCCATGCAAGCCCAATGCAACCACACGATTGCTTTATTATAAAGGTAATTGTTTCAATTAGTACCCTTTCACGAGTCGCCAGTCATCAACCAACGATCATCAACCACACATACACATGCAAGATATAGAATTTTAAAGCTGTAAATTAATTATGTTGATATACGCGTATTTCGGATTACAACGCGCTGCCTTATATATCAGACCGCCAGCTACGTAATGATTGGAGAAACCTTTAGATCCCTGTTCTGATTCTAATATATAACAGCGCCAGCTAGTTAATGGTTGGAGAAACCTTGAGATCCATGTGCTGATTCTAATACATAACAGCGCCAGAATGATTGGGAAAACCTTTAGGCCAATGTTCTGATTGATAATTTTCTTTCGGATCCATCAGTATATAGGATATATCGGGAACCAGATGCAATGGACGCGCTGATACAACATCTCTAATCAAGGTAGGTAACAATCACACGTTTAAAGGGACGCAAGGCCTTCGTCGGTATATGCTAGGTCATGCCATGAATAACATATCATTACTTTGGTAAAATATGTTATGTATCAACAAACATTAGATATGAAACTCAATAAAAAGATAACAGGACTGAGAATCAGGATATAGTAGTAACTACAATCTTTCTGATGCTGTATGATGTCGTATGCATTTCTGTCAAACACCTATATCATGCCATGAATCTCCACTCTGGCGCACGCCCGTATAGATCATATTCCACCGGTTCAAAACTTGGGAAAGCGACAAAAAGTGCGCCATTAGTAACGCGCCGAAAGCGACAAAATGTGCGATATTAGCGCATGTTTCGGCGCGCGCCGAAGCGACAAAGCGACGAAATGTGCGTCTAATGGCGCATGTTTTGGCGCTTGTGTCATAAAAATTTGGTATCGCCAGGGGCTTGCTTCACTCATAATTGATGTACCAGTACTTATTTTCTTAAAATTGGCCCAAAACACATATTTTCATGTCATCAGCATCCATGTCCCATGAGTGTGTCTCCATCCCAGATCTCTAGTATATTTGATTAACGGGACATCTCCTGCACAGATATATACATATCCACGGTCATAAAAGGGGAATTAGGGGTCCCTGGGGGCTTGCTTCCCTCATATGGTTTACTAATTGACTTAAAATTTGGTACCCCCCCCCGTTTTCATGTTATCAGCATCTCTGCCCCACGAATGTGTGTCTCCACCCCGGATATCTAGTACATTTTAGTAAGGAGACATCTCTTGCACACATATATTGCATTTCCATGGTCATAAAAAGGGAATTATGAGTTATTGGTGGACTGCTTTCCGCATATGGTGGGCCTATATAGACTCCAAATTTGAATAAAAAACATATTTCCAAATGCATATCAGCATCCGTGCCCCATGAATGTGTCTCCACGCCGGTGTTCTAGTAAATTCCAGGAAAGGGACATCTCCTGCACAGATATATACAACTTAGATGGTCATATAAAGGGAATTAGGGGTCCCTGGGGGCTTGCTTCCCTCATATGCATGGTGTACTTATTGACTTAAAATTGGGTAAAACCCCCTATTTTCATATCATCAGCATCCCTGCCCCATGAATGTCTCTCTACCCTGGATCTCTAGTGTATTTGACTAAAGGGGCATCTCCTGCATAGATACATACAATATCCATGGTCATAAAAATTGAATTAGGGGTCCCTGGGGGCTTGCTTCCTTCATATGGTGTACTAATTGACTTAAAATTGGGTAAAAAAAACCCCATATTTTCATATAATCAGAATCCTTGCCACACGAATGAATGTCTCCACCCCGGAACTCTAGTATGTTTAAGTAAAGGGACATCTCCTGCACAGATCTGTACCATAACATGGTATTTATGGGTTACTGTGGGCTTTCTTCCCTCATATGGTTGGCCTACAGTCTATGTAAACATACACTCAGATTCATACTGATACTGAGTCTATTGCATTCCCATCAACATTTCATTTCTGAACGGTTGTGGGCTTCCCCCAAATTACGTCACACCGCACTAAATATAAATCTGAAATTAGTTGTGATTGACAGGCGTAAACATGGTCACGTGCCAGTGCCGTCATGGCCGCTTCAACCCTGTGAAGCCGATTCTAAGAATCGGAATTAATAGTTGCACTTGAAGTTGCAGGGTTTGTGACTTTTCGTTCGGCGGTTAATTGTTTTATTGACAATAAAGGGAAACAGCTAGCTTCCGGGATCCAAAATAATATGTACAATAACTAAGACAGATCTTCTTGAAATTATAAAAAATGTCAATTTATGTGGATCTCTTGGACTCAGACCGAATTATTTTTTAGATTGGCCAGGCGATTTGTCGGCCATGTTGTCAAAAAATAACACAAATCAACGGCCACGAATCAAAAATACATGAATGTCGGGACTATCTGCTAAAACAACTACAGAACTAAAAAAAAGTTAAATGACATAAACAAAACGATCTATCAGTTCCCCAGCACCGGCAGTAGTACCACCGCAGCCAAAACGAGCGAAGAGCAACACAATTCTACTACCAACCCCACCGAAACCCTCCCGACCTTACACAGCCGTATTATTAGCTCCAAAGATTGGCCAGTTGTACCCTAATTACAGTTGCCTGCAATCCAAATTCCGGTGATTTTAAACGTTCGACCACTCGTCAACAATCTACTTTATTTGTCGATTTGTGAATTTCTCTTCCGGTATAACATGACGTCATGGATACTATTTTAACAACCTTTAGCCACACCTTCGGAATTTCCACACCAAGAGCACGTGACATGTTACTAGTTTTTTTATTGGGGCACACATTTCTTGGAGCTAAGTTTTGATTGGCGGTAATTACAAGGAATCCCGGGTTTGTGAAATGAAAACTGAACGGAAGGTCGTCAGACCCACTATTTTTTATATGTGGGTATGTAGTTTACTCCAGACTGGTTGGCCTATATCGACTCGAAATTTGAAGAAAAACCCTCTTTCCATATATATGCATATTATTAACATCCCGGTCCCAAGTATTGATGTATAAATCCCGGAGCGCTACTATTTTTGTTATTAAAGTGACATAAAGTTCACATACCTATACCATTTATATATAATGTCACAAAAAGGGACTTGGCGGTCGCTATATAGGGGCTTTCTTCCCTCACAATGTGTATGCGCATATATAAATAGATAAATATTCAAATATGTTAATGTTGAACTTATTTGATTCTGAACTAAGCCCTCAGTGGACGTAAACACGTTATTCCGTTGGATGAAATAATGAAAACTCAGTATAAAGACCGTTCATAATTATGATAGGCCGTGAGTTGCTTTATTCGTGTTATTTTCCAGTCTGTTTTCTTAAAAATAAGCACAATACGTGTTCATTTCATATTTAAATATTTCCAAATGGAGCTGTTTTAATAACCAGAGTTTAGGTCCATATATAGAGCGTATTTGAGTTGTAAACTAATGCCAATATGAACTGATCTCGCGCAAATAAAAAAAGCCGAGTTGTGGTTATTTTCTCGAGAACAGGCTTGATTTTACAGCCTGTTCTTGTGAAAAGAAGTACATTACGTGATTATTTTGAATGTTGCGTTTTAGGCCCATATAGAGAGTATTTGAGAAAAGACGATCATATGGGGGTAAAACGCAGCGTTCAATATAAGTCCAATACGAAATAAGCCCATATTGGCACTATTTATTCTACTTTTTCATCAATACGAGAACCTATGTGAATATATAGGTCCAATTTGAACCCATTGGCACGATGATATGTTAGGATATTTAGATGGACTGGTGGCACAATAAGAATCCACAATCATTATGTAGACCCGTGCCTGTTGTGGTTATATATGTCCACAGAGGCGATTTAGAAACAAAAATTACGTATTAGTCGGCCATACATGACCTTTGAACATGCAGCTGCATGGGTTTACGTAGCTTACATGACCTTCTTTATGGTGTTTAGAGGGACTATAATTGCAGGCACAATAATAATCGACAGGTATAGCACCGTGGTTGTATTGGGTATACATGCAGAGGCGATGTAGTAACGAAAATTTATTTACGCTAAATTTGTGAACAGCTGAAAGGGCATAAATGACCAGTTTGCAGTTGGAACAGTGGCATAACAAGAATCCACAAGGATAACCCCGTTTTTGCTGTGGATATTTATCTACATAGGCGATTTAGCAACTGACTTATGATAAATGTTTGAACAGCTGTATGGGCATATATTACCTTGTTTTGGGATATTCGATGAACTAGTGGCGGCACAAGAAAAATCCACAAGAGCTTCGTGGTTGCTATGGTTCCGCGTAAGTGCTCTTATGCAACGAAAAATTGTATTTTTCCCCAGTATTTTGACACAACGAACGACTTATGACCACTGTTTTAAACAGCTGGACGGGCACACATAATATTGATTGTAATTTTCAACATATTTTCGTACAAATTGGTTCACATTGGACATAATTAATCACATAGGTTTATTTTGAACTTATTTGATTCTCAAATTGTACCGTTGAATGGCACGGGCCCCCAGAGAACACGCAATACTAGTAAATCGTGAGTTGGCTTATTCGTGTTATTTTCTCGTAAAAATAAGCACACTACGGAATTATTTCACATTGAAATAGTCCCATATACGGCTGTTTAAATAATCAGAGTAATTAGGCCCATATAGAGCGTATTTTTAGCTTTCAAATAATGCAAATATGAGCTTATTTTATGCAATTATAAAATAAGTCCGTATTGTGCTTATTTTAGCAAGAACAGCCTGTTCTCATGAAAAGAAGCACATTGTGGGCTTATTTTTAATGTTGTGTTTAAGCCCATATAGAGCGTATATATTTGTGAAATATATGTTCTATATCCTGTCTATATACGGGCATAAAACGCGGCGTTCAAAATAAGCATGGTATGCTTATTTCAATACGAAGTAAGCCCATGTTGGCACTATTTAATCTACGTTTTCATCGATACGACTTTTGTTGCATGCTCTTCATACAATGTATTTTCAGTGCGACCCACCCCATTCAACGGGTACAAACTTAATATAGACTTATTTCATAAAAAAAATAAGTCCAATATCAAACTATGTGAATAGTTAGGCCATATTTGAACCTATTGGCACGAGGATTGTATTTTTGGATGGAACAAGTGCAACCATGTTCTCCCGAAAAACCGCAAATTATCAGCTTATAATATAATTGTTCTTAGTTAGATAATCTGCTTAGAATCGCCTCATTTTGAGTCGATATATATAAACTGAATATGAGAGCGTTTTAGTCACATTATCGACTCATGGCTTCATTGCATGTTCCTTATGTGAGGATAGTGAGACAAATAAACCAACTCACGACTTATCGGGTGTACGTTGTTTCAAATGTGCTTTCACTGTCGCCCGCGCCATAAAATGGAATAACAGATGAGTCTATTATCTGCTTATTTCAGAATAAAATGATCCAATATGAATCTATTTGCACATTATAGGTTGATTATGTGCGTATTTGCACGAGGATATTTTGCAAAGTTTTGTAATTTTTAGATGGACTAGTGACTGCACAAAAAGAATCCACAATGATAGCACCGTAGTTGCAGTGGTTATTCCAACAGAAGATGTGCATATATGACATTAGTTTTTGTCATTTTAGATGAACTAGTGGCGGCACAAGAAGAATCCATAAGGAAGCTGCTGTGGTTTTGCCAAAAAGTGCGATTTAGCAACGAACACTTGCATTTTAAGTACTATTTTGACCCCCACGAACGACTTACGCACAATGTTTTTAACAGCTGGACGCGTATACACGACATTGTTTATAATTTTCAACTTATCCACGTGCAAATAGGTTCATATTGGACCTAAATATTCATATAGGTTCACATTGGACTTAAATGTTCACATACGTTTTTATTGGACTTATTCCGTTGGATGGCACGGGCAAAGTGAAAACGCAAAATAAGAAACGTAAATCTTGTAAGTCATGAGTTAGCTTATTCGTGTTATTTTCCAGCGTGTTGTCGTGAACATAAGATCACTGCTGGCTTATTTCATATCTAAATAGTCCCATGTAGGCCTGTTTTAATAACCAGAGTAACTAGGCCCATATAGTGCGTATTTGAGATTCAAATAATGCCAACATCAGCGTATTTCGCCCAATTAAATATAAGCCCGTATTATGCTTATTTTCTCGAGATTTTCCATCCTGTTCTCATGAAAAAAAAACACAATACGGGCTTATTTTGATGTGTTTTACGACCATTTAAAGCGTATTTGAGAACAAAAATACGCTATGTACGTAAAACGCGGCGTTCAAAATAAGAACGGTATGTGCTTATTTCAATACGAAAATAACCCCATACTGACACTATTTAATCTACTTGTTTTCATCAACTCGATTGATCGAATCATTTATGAGTCGATAATGTGACTAAATCGCTCTCATTTTCAGTTTATTATCGACTCAAACTTAGGCGATTCTAAGCAGATTATCGGACTAAGACCAATTATATTATAAGCAGATAATGTGATGGTTTTCTGGAGAACAGGCTGCACTTGTTCCATCTAAAAATCCAATCCTCGTGCCAATATGTTCAAATTGGGCCTATCAATTCACATAGGTTGATATTGGACTTATTTTTTTAATTTTTTTTTATGAAATAAGCCTATAACTAAGCTTATACCCGTTGAATGGGGCGGGTCGCACTGAAAATACATTATATGAAGAGTGTGGTGCAAAAGTCGTATCGATGAAAATGTAGATTAAATAGTGCCAACATGGGCTTACTTCGTATTGAAATAAGCATACCATACTTATTTTGATCGCCGCGTTTTATGCCCGTATTTAGACAGGATATAGCGCATATTTTTCACAAATATATACGCTCTATATGGGCCTAAACACAACATTAAAATTAAGCCCGTATTGTGCTTCTTTTCACGAGAGCAGGCTGATTTTGCAAAAATAAGCACAATGCGGACTTATTTTATAATTGCGCAAAATAAGCTCATATTTGCATTATTTGAAAGCTGAAATATGCTCTATATGGGCCTAATTACTCTGATTATTAAAACACCAGTATATTGGACTAATTCAATTTGAAATTAGTCCGTAGTGTGCTTGTTTTCACGAGAACACGTTGGAAAATAACACGATAAGCCAACTCACGACTTACTTGGTGTACGTTCGTTTTATTGCGTGTTCACTGTGGCCCGTGCCATTCAGCGGCACAAGTTGAGAATCGAATAAGTTCAAAATAAACCTATGTGATTAATTCTGTCCAATATGAACCCATTTGAAAATTACAAACAATACCATGTGTGCCCGTCCAGCTGTTTAAAACAGTGGTCGTAAGTCGTTTACTTTTACTTTTACGCGGAACCATAGCAGCCACGAAGCTCTTCTTCTGTATTTTACTTGTGCCGCCACTAATTCATCGAAAAATCACAAACAAGGTGATATATGCCCATTGAGCTGTTCAAACATTTATCATAATGCCAGTTGCTAAATCGCCTATGTAGACAAATAACCACAGCAACAACGGGGTTATCCTTGTGGATTCTTGTTATGCCATGCACTGTTCCATCTACAAACTGGTCTTTTATGCCCTTTCAGCTATTCACAAATTGGGCGTAAATAATTTTTCGTTACTAAATCACCTCTGTATGCATACCCAATACAACCACGGTGCTATACCTGTCGATTATTATTGTGTCTGCAATTATAGTCCCTCAACACATCACAAAGAAGGTCATGTAGACCCATGTATAGCTGCATGTTCAAAGGTCATGTATGGTTGAATACTATGTAATTTTTTGCTAAATCGCCTCTGTGGAGATATATAACCACAACAGGCACGGGTCGTCATAATTATTGTGGATTCTTATTGTGCCACAAGTAATCTAAATATCCTAACATATCGTGCCAATAGGTTCAAATTGGACCTACATATTCAGATATATGTTCATCTAATGATGAAAAAGTGGAATGAATAGTGCCAATATGGGCTTATTTCGTATTGAAATAAGGCTATATCGTGCTTATATTGAACAGTACGCTTTTCACCCATATGAGCGTCTTTTTCTCAAATACTCTCTATATGGGCCTAAAACGCAACATTCAAAATAAACACATAATGTACTTCTTTTCACAAGAACAGGCTGTAAAATCAAGCATGTTCTCGAGAAAATAACCACAATTCGGCTTTTTTTTATTAGCGCAAAATCAGGTCATATTGGCATTATTTGAAAACTCAAATACGCTCTATATGGGCCTAAACTCTGGATATTAAAACAACCCCATTTGGAAATATTTAAATATGAAATAAGCACGTATTGTGCTTATTTTTAAGATTACAGACTAGAAAATAATACGAATAAACCAACTCACGGCCTACCATAATTATGAACGGTCTTTATACTGGGTTTTCACTGTGGACGGAGCCATCTAACGGAATAACTTGTTTACGTTCACTGAGGGCTTAGTTCAGAATCAAATAAGTCCAATATTAACATATTTGAATATTTATCTATTTATATATACTCATACAAGAAATCCCCTAGCGACCCCCAATTCCCTTTTTATGACATTAGATATGGTATGTGAGCACTATGTCACTTTAATAACAAAAATAGTAGCGCTCCTGGATTGAGACATCAATTCTTAGGACCGGCATGTTGATAATATGCATATATATGGAAAGAGGGGTTTTCTTAAATTTTCGAGTCGATATAGACCAACCATATGAGGGAAGCAAGCCCCCAGTAACTCCTAAATACTTTTTTATGGTACTGATCTGAGCAGGAGATGTCAATTTACTTAAATATACTATAGCTCCGGAGTGGAGACACTCATTCGTGGGGCAAAGATCCTGATTATATGAAAATATGGGGTTCTGTTTTACCCAATTTTAAGTCAATTAGTACACCATATGAGGGTAGCAAGCCCCATGGACCCCTAATTCTACATGGCAAGGGTCGGCCTTTACCGTGGCTGTGCTACCAGACATCCAAGAAGCAGATCATTTGATGCTTATTCGACAATTTTCTGTCTATACTACATCATACTCAGACTTCATGGCATGACCATACCAATGGCTATTTCAATACTTGTATTCTTACAAATGTGCCTGTTCTATAAAAAATTACCCAGGGTTCCTGTTCTTTGGACATCTCTTAGAAACGATAGTAAAGTATATGTTACAGTTTACAAATACATTACCAATATTTCCAGTATAAAAAACATGCACGTTTATCTTGGTGTCTTAACACTAATTTTAATACTCTTAATGTTGTATATTAGTGGTGACGTAGAACGCCAACCGGGGCCTATGAACAATAAATTTCGCTTGTTGTTTTTAACCCACAAAGTATCAGAAATAAGTTTGATACTATATCTGCAGAGTTACTTGATTATGATATTTGCATGTTTACGGAGACATGGTTGAAACCCTCGGACCAGACTAGCGATTATCTTATGCAAGGTTTTAGTGAGCCAATTCGTCGCGACAGAATAGGGAGAACCGGTGGTGGAGTGGCCATATATATACGAGATTCGACCGCTTTTTGTATGCGTAACGACATCTATGATACTAATCTTGAATCAACCTGGATTGAATTAACCCTTCGTAATAAGCATATTTTAGTTGGTTGTTTTTATCGCCCACCTGACGACCCAGTTTCTATATGGGATAAAATTGAGTCTTTGATCCATAAAGCTAGAGACACCGGATATGAATTAATAGTTGCTGGAGATTTTAATGAAGACCAAGTGTTATTCCCAAGAGGAAGGGTTCACCAAATATGCAATGCATGTGGCCTAAAATTAATAAAAACTTCGCCAACTCATTTTTCGTCAAACTCCAATTCGACAATTGATCTATTTCTCGTCAGCAATTTAAACAATACGTCCGACTACGAAGTACTGGATCCATTTCATGCTGAAATAAAAAAATATCACTGTCCTGTTACTATTACTCTGAACTATACAAAAAGCGAACTGAATGCCTCAGTGAAACGAAAAATATGGAATTTTAACGCTGCTGACTACAATGGGATGAATAATGAATTAAATGAATGGGACTTTCGAAGTGATCTAGGAACTAACAATCACAATATTGATACTCATGTGAATCTTCTAACACTTAAGATAGAAGAACTTGCTCTAGCCTACATACCTCATAAAAATGCATTAATTCGCAAAAGCTGCCCATCATGGCTAACGTGCGAAATCCGACGACTGATCCGACAAAGACGCCGATTACATAAAATGGCTAAAAAAAAACAACTCTGAGCAAAACTGGTCTAATTATCGAAAAAAAACGTAATGAAGTTATTGCTACAATACGCAAATCAAAAAAACAATATTTAACAAAAACTGAAGAAGTTCTGAATGACAAAAGTTGTGAGCCTTCAAAGTGGTGGAAAACTCTACAAAACCTTTTATTCAAAAAGAAAACAAATCGATTCCGCCCTTAGTAGTAGGCGATCGGGTTGTTATAACCAATGCTGAGAAGGCCGAAACACTAAATAACTATTTTTGTAGTATTTCTTTCGTTGACGAAACTGGAATAACATTGCCTCACAAATCCTTCAATCCATGGAGATCAACGCTATCAACGATTAAAATAACTCACGAATCGGTAAGATCTGCCCTAGAATCATTAAAAGCATCAAAAGCCTGTGGTCCTGACATGATAAATCCCAAAGTTCTCAAGAACTGTGCTACTTCGCTTAGCCCCCCCCCCCCCCCTTGCTGAACTATTTAATACTTGCATTCAACAGTCTTATTTCCCTCAAACATGGAAAAGATCAAACATTGTGCCAATATTTAAGAAAGACGAACCATCAGATGTCTCAAATTATCTATCGACCAATAGCATTACTCAGCTGTATATAAAAAGTTTTTGAAAGATGCATTTTTAATCATTTGTGGGAATTTCTCTCTTCAAACGGAATCATAACGCAATACCAGTCTGGATTTGTCCGAGGGGACTCCACCGTGTTCCAACTCACAGATTTGTATGATCACATATGTTCATCCCTAGACATTGGAAAAGAGATCAGATGTGTATTTTGTGACATAAGCAAGGCGTTTGATAAAGTCTGGCACCGTGGCCTTTTATATAAACTAGAAAAGTATAGGTATTACAGGGAATCTGTTGAAACTTCTTGAGTCATATTTAACTGACCGTGAACAGCGAGTCTTAATTGAGGGAGATCATTCTCAATGGAAACCTGTCATGGCGGGTGTGCCCCAGGGCTTTATACTAGGACCCCTCTTTTTTCTTATCTACATTAATGATATAACGCAAAATGTTAACTGTCACATACGCTTGTTTGCAGATGATACATCCATATTTTTAACAGTTGAAGACCCTACATTGGCAGCCGAATTAATAAACGGTGATAATGAACGATTGGCATCCTGGTCACAAGAATGGCTTGTGAAATTTAACCCGACGAAAACTGAGACTCTCTTGATATCGCGAAAATCTGACCCCCCTGATCATCCCCGACTCCATATGTCTAACGAGGACGTAAATGAGGTGACTTTTCACAAACATCTGGGACTAACGTTTAACAATCATGGCTCATGGGATGCTCATATAAGTGACATTATAGACAGGGCCTGGAAACGAGTGAACCACCTAAGAAAATTTAAATACTACCTGGACCGTATAACTATAGAGAGAATATATTGTGCTTATATAAGACCAGTCTTGGAATATGCCTCATCCGTATGGGACAAATGCACGCAAGCAGAAAGTGAGCTAATAGAAAAAATCCAATTTGAAGCTGCTAGAATAGCAACGGGAGGAACTAGAAGCATAAACAGCATTGATATATTGGCAGACCTTGGTTGGGAAATGTTAAGTGAAAGGAGAGAAAAAATTCAAACTACATCAATTCTATAAGATGTTCTATCGCAATTCGCCAGCATATCTTTACAACACTGTTAATCATAAACACCCAGGGGCTGACAGATATTACTTTCGGAGAACTGACTTAAGACCCCCTTTTTCGGACACATCATCATATCAACGATCATTCTTGCCCGCGACAACACGCCAGTGGAATAAATTATCTGATGACCTGAAAAACTCAGAAACTCTAGAAAATTTCAAATACAAATTGAATACCAATCTGCGCCTAAGACAAAAAAATGTTCGCCATTATAGCTATAGCAAATGCCGCAAAGCCCAGTTAATTCACACGCAACTTCGACTAGGATGCAGTAACCTCAATGATGATCTCAGTCGCAACCATTTAAACGAATCTGATAAATGCTCATGTGGGGAAGTCGAGACTGCCGACCACTTTTTATTATATTGTCCCAGATACTCGACAATACGAATTGAAATTTTCTCAGTATTAGCACAAAATTTGTGGAGATCTGATATTTTACTTAAGGGATCTATTTCATTTCCCAAAAGACTCAATAAGGCCATATTTGAGGCAACTCAAACATTTATACTAACAAGCAATCGATTTCGTTAGTCGCCAATTGTATTTATGATATTCACAATAAGTAGCTACTCGAATTTGATAGTCTTCAGAGACACAAACAAAAAATGATATAGCAATAAATCATATACATGTATATAGCTATTACAATGTAGCAATAATTTCAATAACTCGATCCAGAAACAAAAAACAAAAAAACAAAAAACTTAAATAAATTTAAAAAAAGCCATATTAAGGTACTGGCGAACTATTGACTCCACTCGACACAAATAGTTTTAAATTTTCCTATGTAAAACAATAACATGCATAAGGGTAGTGTTCATTGTAAATATATGTGTTAATTGCTTTTTTCCCCTCTGTTCCCACCCAACTGTTCATTAATCTTCTTATCATACTCTGTATCTCTTCTTCTCACTTAATCTTGACTTCCACTTATCACTGAACACTATATATGTAATCTATTCTCCTCTGAGGAGATGGCTCTATATAAGCATCTGATGCTTGTTGTCAAATCCTCTTCATCCCTTCTAGTCTTCTATTCATATATGTGTCATATGTTTTATAATTATATAATTTTGAGAAGAAATAAAATATTGTTTAAACTAATTCCATTTTTATTACCATGGAAATGCTATGTATCTGTGCAGGATATGTCACTTTAATAAAATATACTAGAGATCCGGGATAAGACTCAAACTAATGGGGAAGGGATGCTGATTTGCATTTGTAAATATGTTTTTTCAATTTTCGAGTCTATATAGGCCCCCACATGCGGGAAGCAGGCCCCTAGTAACCCCCTAATTCCCTTTTTATTACCATGTATATTAATGTATCTGTGCAGGAGATGCCCCTTTAATCAAATACACTAGAGTTCCAGGGCGGAGACACGTTCATGGGGCAGGGATGCTGATGATATGAAAATAGGGGGTTTTACCCAATTTTAAGTCAATAAGTACACCATATGAGGGAAGCAAGCCCCCAGGGACCCCTAATTCCATTTCTATGACCATATAAATTGTATATATAGGTGCAGGAGATGTCCCATTAATCAAATATACTAGAATCCGGGATGGAGACACACATTCATGGGACATGGATGCTGATGACATGAACATGTGTGTTTGTGGGCCAATTTCAAGTAAATAAGTACCGGTAGATCATATATAAGTGAAGCAAGCCCCTGGCGATACCCAATTTTTATGACACAAGCGCCAAAACATGCATATCGTCGCTTGTGTCGCTTTTGACGCGCGCCGAAACATGCGCTAATGGCGCACTTTTTGTCGCTTTCGGCGCACATTTTGTCGCTTGTAAACATGCGATAATATCGCACTTTTTGTCGCTTTCGCCGCGCGCCGAAAGCGCTACACGAAAGCGACAAAAGTGCGCCATTACGGCGCACATTTTGTCGCTCGTGTCGCTTTCGGGACGTCGAAACATGCGCTAATATCGCACTTTTTGTCGCTTTCGGCGCGTTACTAATGGCGCACTTTTTTGTCGCTTTCGGCGCAGGCCGAACGCGCCATTAGGAAGTGGACCTAATAGTATTCCATAAAAACATCTATCATCATCAATTACATGAACAAATACGCCCTGTCACTAACTCGTACCATATTGGATCCACCAAGTCCGGTTCCGTGTTTTAGTGCTACAGATCAAAGTTTTGGAGCTGCATTCCATATATGGAAGTCATGAATAATTCAAAAGCTCCATATATGGAAATGCTACTCCAAAACTTTGACCAGTAGCACTAAAACTACGGAACCGGGCTGGAAGAATCTCTGAAACCTTGGAACGGAGCTTGGTGAATCCAATATGGCCGCGATTCAGTGGTCTCGATTATAGATTGAGTTTGTTCTTATTTTTATTACAAATAACTCTCCGATAATGAAATTTCGAATGTCAAAACCATTGTTATGTAAACATTGCTGTTATAGTGGAATTACCGATACAAGTCCAATTCCTTTTAAGTTAAAACTTCCGAGTATACATTGGAAAAGGTCAACGCAGAAATTATTCTGAAAATCATATTCAGACTAAAATATTTGATCTTCCTACTATATTAGCGATGTTTGTTGACAAATCACTGTAACAGTTTAGTTTACATAACACTGACTTCAACACGCGAAATTTCGTTATATATTGGAGAACTATTCATAATGAATATAAGAACAAGGTTGATATATTCTTAATTCTGAATGTTCTATTTAGTGGTGATGCTTTTAGTGGTGATGTTTTACAAACCATTATATTATGGCACAATTATATTCTCTGAGAGTGCCCTTTATTCAATTGAACGTGAATTCTCAAAAGAAAAACAAGAAAAAAAATAATACTCGACTTGACTGCTAGCCAAATTGTATTGGAACAATTTCGGTCAAGACTCGACATGCACATAGTAAATGTTGTTGCTCGTGTTCGTCAATTATCATGTACAATCATGGAACATTTTATGTCACTTTAAAATATTTCAGAGAGATAACCTAGGATTAGGATCTCAATGTCTTCGTCATACATATTGTGAGTTTAAAGGGACGGTGGCCTTCGTTATATGTCATAATTTAGACATAGCAGTTACCAAATTATATATGAAAATTTCATCAAGAAGATACTAATAGTATAGTACAATGATAGTATGAATGCGATATTATCCACAAAACAACCTTTGTGTGAGCCGAGCGTTTGTTTATTTACAGAACGTAAATAGTGACCGATAAGCAAAACACTCAACACAGTGGCGATTTTTTTAGGATAGTTATTCTCGGTTTAGTGGGGTGTCCCATCGTTGAATGTTTTGCTTACTCTTTACGATTTTTTTTACATAACACGGAGTACTAACATGACAATACCATGCAATTTACGCAATATTTATCATTGGTAGAAGAACAAAATTTGTCTATAAAATAATATCCTTTCTGTGTATGGTGGTTGTAACATATGCGACTATTTTATATACGCTTATCGTATCTTTAATGTTGTGTATCAAGCTGATAGATAAAAAGGAAGTTTGGATTCTAATATGACCATACGCAAGCGTAATTAACGAACCAAAGCTAAAAGGGGTTTCTGCATGTAGCGCTTATGTTTGGTGGGGTAATTATATAGACAGAAAACAACGCGCATCTTAATCGAGACACTTTTTTCGAATGAGTTGCGGATGGCGCAATGATATATTTCGCGAGAGCGTAGCTCGAGCGAAATATAACTTGCGCCGTCCGCAACGAGTTCGATAAAAGATTCGAGATTATGATGCAAGTTGCGTTCTGTATTTATTCCACACCGTTCAGTCAGATAAGTTCAATCCATGAATGTCAACTTCATTGTTACTATATAGCTACCTTTATTGTGATTTAAGTCTGACAAATAACCAGTAATTATGGGGGGAGCACCGGAAGCGGATGATCGACGTAATGTACGTCATCTTTCTTGGCGACAACGTCAACAAGAATAGTTCCGGCTTGTATTCCACTAGAGGTATACACTAATATGTATTCAATGGCTGGGATTCCGTTGAATACATGTGCCTCGCGTCGATGGGTGTGGAATAAAAATAGTTATTTATCTATGTTGTCGAGAGTGCATGGAACTGAAACTAACCATTATATTACCTGGCGTGCTGGGGGAGCTCTCCGCTTCAGATACTCAGGATGTTCATTTCATTCATAACATGTCATCATGTCGATTTCAACGATAGTCGACAAACAATGTCATCGTGCAACGTTCACCATTGACCGAATTCGCGTGGAACTGAAAGTATCTTCTGCGTTGTTCATAAGTATGTGTTTTCATTCTATTCAAGAAAATAGTATATATATGGATTATCAGATCATGTACTTGTATGCAGACTTATGATAACAATCAAATCCATATTAAATATTATCTTATTTCCTTTCGCACGGTATAATCTCTACAGAACCATGCAGTATTGATCAACTGATGTGCATCAGTTGGGAAATAAAGCTTTGAGATACATGTAGATCGTGTTGAGTTGTGGTGATTTTAGTTTATTTAAAAAAAATATTAAAACTTCCTAGGGTCCGATGATTTGATCCAGTAGAGTGCCGAAGTAGACCCGTTAGAAATTCATTATGGACCTACGTTCCCTTATAAATAACAACAAATAAATTATTTTATGACGGTTATATAAATAGGAGAATGTTGCACGTCGACTGATTTGGGTTGGCCTCTTGACAGCCGATTACGACATTAATGCTTTAAGCCCACCGATCTACTGTGAGACATTCGCGCTCGCGAAATTCAAAACAACAGCGTCGTATTAGATAATAATTGGTGACGTCACAAAATCAGATATATATAGAATACACCCATAGTAGCCGAGAATAACAAATTTTCACCACGAGTGGTATTGTGGTTTTAACCACGCGCCTTTGGCGAGTGGTTAAACCACAATTCCACGAGTGGTGAATTTTTTTTATTCTCGGCTACTATGGGTGTATTTTGTTTATACCATAATTATTATTCTTCGGTCGCTTCGTAAATGTATTGCTACTGAGCTACTCTGTGGTGACTGTTAACATGTATGTGCACCGAGTGACCCAAATATGTTAAGCTATCATGAATGTGGGTCACGCGTAGTAATACATATTTCTAGGAAATTCGGTGATCCGCCACTTTCTTGGCATCAGTCAGTTGATGTGAACACACATTCATATTTCCCATATTGCAGATACCATTAACAATCTATACATTGTAGTCAAAATGTAAGCCGTCGTTCGCTTTAAACACGGAAAGGCAGACGAACACGTGCGTTTGTGTTGTTTACATTTTCAACAGCTATCGCCGACCTGTATAAAACGTGTACTTTGTCGGTGCATGCACCTAGCATAAAACATCTTTAAACTAAGTTTAATGTGTCATTTTTTGACAAGTAAACACAGTAAATGGAATTGGATAGTATATATCTGTGTGTTTAGACCACTTATCGCATTTCAGTGTGTTTTGAGTCGGAAAAATTGTGTTTTTACTTCGCGAAGCGGGCGTCACGAAAAATTGGGCTAAATTTCGACAGCGAGGTCACCAGAGGTCAAATGACGGGTCGTTCTATTGTACTGTGTACAAACATGCTATGTAATATATTTGTGCTGTACACCCTACTGTGTGTGAACAGGAGTCCGACCGTGGGTAACACGTTTCTACTGTGGGTAACACGTTTGAATGGCATTTCAATGGTTAAAGTTTATACCCATAGTAGAACTACATCCGAGTTGACCTTTCATTAACCTTCCGTGACCTCGATCAAAATGACTCTATTTTTAAAACGTAGCGCTTCGCGATGAAAACAATTTGATACTTTCGATTCAATTGAATATTATACTCACTTATGCGATAAAAACGAACAGTTAATGCCGTGGAAATCACATCCAGATCAGCAAATTGAACATATATTTCAAGAAATAGACGTAACAAACTCGAACAACAAACGGTGGATTTCAAAATGACTTTCGTGGTTTCCTGTTGACTGTCCGGCGGAGAAAAAAAAGTTCCCGCAATGTGTTATATTTATAATCATTAAGGTCGTATTCCCAAATATATTCATGTTGTTTATTTATGGCGGTTTCATTACAGTTTATTATGAATTGGCTACACTGATGCCATATTCGTACAATTGAGTGCTGACCTAATTCAATGTATCAATACGCCTGATCAGCTGTGATAGTGTACGTCGATGAACGGCTAAGTGTGGGGAACACAACGGGGATGATTGTGAATGGTGTGACAGAATCGTCTTAATTTAAGTGGATTTATTTATATTTCATAACATGTTTTGCTCCTGTACCGGTCATGGTATAAACAAAATACACACGTAATGGTAAATCATCAATCCCACTCGTGGTGTAAATTTGGTATTCAGAAACACTACGTGTGTATTCTTTATATACGACCCAAAGCGTCCGGATTTGGTTCGTTATAAGTTCTAACTTTACACCTGGGTTTCTGAAGAAATATTCTCATAGAAATAGGCTCATGATATATGCGCGTTTGCGGATAAGCCAAACGACTGATTGACTTCGCGGAAAACCAACTTACCCATAGTTAAGTGGTTTTGCTAGTTTGCTATGATGTTGATGGGTCCTGCTCAATTGATATGCTACAGGCAGTGCAAACTGATGCCGTTACGAAAAAGTACTGTTATGCATGTTTTCTAAAGTTGTAATTTTCGTCGTGTTTGACTAATCCGTGGTATTTGAGAAAAAGCCAGAATCTGTATGAAACTTTCAATAAGATACATTTTTGAAAAATGTAATAATGACTACGTTGGTGCTCGCAAAGCGACGGGAATAGCATCTTGATTGTAGTCCGTTCGGACGCATTTATCAGCCATTGGTGGCGGGAAATACGTGTATCGATAGACATATATATGTTCGGTTTACCTTAACATTTTCTACCCTAAAAGCAGAAATACTGCAAAAATACTATCCGTGATAACGTGTGGATACCCATCAGATTTATGGTATCAAAGCCGCGGGTCGATGCTGCAATAAGATGTCACCAAAACGGATTTGGGATGTCAAAGATACGGATTATATATTTCGCATTATTTTCTGTTTCTCCTTGTCTCCGGACCTGTGCGTTGCGGTTGCGGTGTATATATAGCGATTCACCGGTGGGAAAACAGATTTCATGATTTGCTCCCGATTTGGGTAAGTTTTTTCATAAATAAGTTGTTTTCGAGAAAGCTGTCTTTTTCCATCTTAACACAGATGATAGGCGCAACGAATGAAACAATCCTTGGTGCAATGAATGTTATATATTTCTTTGACAAAGGTGTATTCTTTGAAAATTCTGACGCAAAATGCGGGCTTGTCCAAAATATTATGAAATTTAAACAAGTTGTGCATATGCAATGCATGCAAGTTTGACATCCAAGCTCTCTGGCTGCTGTGCACGTGGCGGTGGTGGTCTTAAGTAGGCATGTGGTTGTACTGGGCCTTATATGATTACCAGCTGACCTGTGTCGCAAACCTAGACTGGAAGGGATAGTCAGTGGGGGCCCAGATCATGTTGGAAAGCCAGGTACTTGGTGTAATCGTTATGTACATTTATTTTGTGTTCATTGTATGTATTTTGTCTAATATGTCATTTTGTGGCGAAGGCAATAAAACTATTTGAACTTGAATTTGACACATTTCTACACCAATGCAAACCCACGCTAAACCAGTCTCGACACAACTTGAATCAGCTAACCGTAATATCGACCCAAAATGTATGGACTATAAGCGGAATATTATGGCAGATTGCTAAAAGCTATATGTACTGTATGGTGCCAGTGCATACGTGCTTAACTGTGTTGGGCCAGTTCAATAACCCAGAGATCCTCTGGTGACAGTCCTGTTATTGCATTATGATTTTTACAACAGACAAATACATTATTCACATGCATTAGATAAATTAAAAGAGGACATGGAGTAACCGATGCGAATATAATCCTAGGCATATTCTGATGAGTAAGATTATTGATTCAATTAAGACAATGGGGCGATGCTTATATATAATGACAAGATGTCGTATTGTTTTATTACACTTTTGTCTTTGTGGCGGTGTTTTCTGTTCACGATAATACTAAGGTACGTGAAGTGGTTACAGCCACTAAAAAATATTGCGAATAGTGATTTGCCTGGCATTTTTTGTTTTGTTTTGTTTGCAGCCATTTAGATACAGAAAGCTATGTTCCGCCTGTAGTAATCAACGTCTTTGATTGGTCAAAGAGCCGATCAACATATCTAATAAGCAACCTTTGAACAACGTTATGGAGAGATAAATTTTGACATTTACTGCGGCTAATTCTTCGGAATAAATTTCAAATTGCTGTGACCAGGACTGTCGGCAGAACATATACGTTATTGTGGTGGGTTGATGGTAACACGGTGTGACATTGACGGATTGGAGCGCGAAGTGACATACGCTCCAAGACGTCAATGTCACACCGTCTTACCGTCAATCCACCACAATAATGCGTCAGAAGCCGAATGCAAAAATGCTTATAAAATACATATGTACCACATCTAACTAAGTGAGAAGTAAACAATATGTAGTTTCACCTGCATGCAGCAATACTAAGGAATATCGCCTGTAAATAGCATTAAGGGTATTCTTACATTGGTGTAGATCTGTATACAGATCGTTGTGAAGTCACGTGTCGCGCATTATACTGTGATCACAACATGATTACTGGTAGTGAACGCGCGCTCATCGGTACTCCGGTAATTCATAATTCACTATGAGTCGTGTCAGTTTAGGCCAGACAAACAAAATTAATCAACCAAAGCGATTTGATCTGTGCCGCGTATATAGTAAAAACTTTACTTTAAGTATCCCGTGTTCAATATTCGCACCACACGCACATTTACTTTGTCAACACACGCTCCAGCACACAGGTTCTCGCTTACACAGTGTGAAATACATGGATTGAAATGACAAAGAAGGATTTAGGACATTCGCCAAGCCCGAGTAACAATTAATCAAATCAGATTCGCCTGTCGATATGCATCGGTGTTGATCGTGACTTATAACGGGCACGATTTTTGCTCACACGAACGAATACCGTTTTCTTTCTGTGTGCATTTCTATATCAACCCATTTACACTAGTATGCGTGTAGAACTGTATACAGATCTACACCAATGTAAACGACCCTAAGTTGAATTCAACTTTTTCGCAATAATCAATTATATACTGTTATATGAAGAAACAATTAATGTCAGTAGGACCGTTATACATGTGGAATTACATGCCGAAATGTTACTTCTCATGTCGTTAGCTTTGGTAAGGAAACATTTTATACGCATGTTGCCGTTAAGGGGGAGACGCACGTTTTGCATAAAAAATGGCAAGATATTTTCAACAAAGAATTTCTCTGGATTTATATGGCGAAAAATATCGAATTTTATATAGAATCTGAGCAATTATTAAGAGACGACAAAACAATGGAATAGTTCTTCAATAACGAAATTTTGCGCGTTGAAAGCATTGTCATGTAAACAAAACTGTTACAGTGATTTGTCAACAAACATCGCTATAGTCGTTTATTAGGCCATATGATTTTCAGAATATTATTCAATGCTTTTCCAATGTTTTGGTTAACTTTGGTATCTTATTAGATTAATTGGAGTTTTATTGGTAATTCAACTGTAACAGTAGTTTTGACCTACTCTTATGTTATTTCGCATGAACCCACTTCAAATGCATTGAGTTCCTTTAATATTGACGATTTATTCAGAAACATCTGCACATACATTTACATGTATCCGTTTAATTCAAGCAAACTCACGATACATCTAGTCTTCGAAGGTTTCACTGGAAATATAATAGGAATTTCAACGGCAATATTTTGTGAGGAAATAAGCGGAAACGGAGGTGGATTATACGTGATGGAACAATAACTAATTATTGGAGCTAATTTGCGGGCTTATCGGTTATATTTAAAATACAAGAGTGAATAATTATAGCTCATTCCTTTCCTGTTTCGATAGGTATAATGCTACTGGTGTCTCGTGATTATCTCGCCTGACTTCAAACTAGACCGATATCCGACAGAATTGATGCGACTTTATAGAGAATCGAATGTTTTAAACTCCAACCGCCATGTTTTCTTTTGTTTTCCCTTGCGCATTATCTAGACAATCCCCCGGTGACAACAATATCTGGTGATTATCTCAACAGTAACCGGGGAATATTAAAATATTTTCTAGTTATTGTTAAGATAAGCACCAGCTTACACACATCGAGATAAAAACGAGCAAAAGATTACATCGGTGATCGGGGTTTTCCTTTGTCTCATATAACAAGCGCGATTGGAACCCAGGAACGTGGCTATACAGGCACCATGTGCGTAGCTACAGGGTCTCTGTTTTGTATTTTCACCCCTTCCCTTGAGCAAAGGTTGGTCTATTCTGTGAAACTCTATTCGCACCACCCGTTGGGTTGGAAGTGTCTGTTTCCAACTAATAACACAAGATTTCAAACTGTGGAGAATTTTTTCCCCGAAATGATGGCTATTTTAGTTCACACATTCAACCGAAAGAAAGACATTTTCGACTTTTGGTCTAAAACAACAAATTTCACACCAAACACAGGTTGGAAAATCAAACTATCATAGAACTGTCAACCTATATTTGTTCTGAAATTTAAAACTATTGAAAAAATTGGTGAAAGTTGGGGAGTGCCGTTGTGGGTGGTGCACTCCATCAAGCCTCATGTCACCAGGCTCACGAGGAATCCAAATTAAAATCTCCACAACAAAGACAAACAAATCTCTGGAGAGACTTGAATGTGACTCCCTCATTGGTATATAATACAAATTTGACACTAACAACTATATACGTGTATTGACGTGGCTAGATGGTCTCCATTGCGGTGTCCACCTTGAAAAAAACTGTCGTCCCCACCCCCCCCCCCCCCCCATATCGTAAATTTCCAACTGATGGTCATTTCCGACAAAAGTTTGACCAAAAGTAGAAAAATATATGTTGCTGTTGTTCAGCACTAAATATTCCCCACTAAATATTGGTTGGAAGTCGAATAATTTCAACCTAGATGTGGTGTAATAATTGTTCCAACTAATGTTTTGTAAGCACGTTTTAATTGTCCAAACTACCTGTCTCCCGATTATATAAAAACAGAATCGTGCGGAAATAACATGTAGTCATGATATAGAAATCTCCAACTTATAATTTAACACTGAACGCACCCCCGGTCCCGACGGCAAATTGCATTCACACAGTTTACACCACTCCTTTTCTAATTGCTGTCTCATAAAACTTTCCAACTGTTGGGAATTTCTTATCTAACATGTTTTGCGTTGTGTGTGGACACCAAATGATTATTTGATCATGATATCATATATCAAGAAATGTATATTTATTATACATGATAACTATAGAGAGTGAATATAGTTCACTCATGCGGGAAGTTGATAACATTATGATGAACTTTGGCTCTAACGGCGTGGTTCGAGGGTTCCGGTGCTAGTGTCCAACTTGAAATTTTAACCCGCATCAGGTCCCTTAAATCAGACCAAATTCCCAAGTCCGGGAAATTCCAGCTACCCCCCATCCTCTTTCGGCCGATATTTTCGAATCATATACCACAGATTTTCCAACGGCTGCATGTGTTCAACAAAAAAACCCACGTGGCTGGAAATTGACCAGCTGACGTTATTTAAATCCAACAGTTTTACCAAAAATTGAACAAATATTTGACTTTGGTTTAAAAACTACATATTGGCGGTGGGTTACATGTGACACCCCCATAGCCATCCTGGTTTCTTGGTAATATGTGCATTTGTTTATCAAATAGTTTTCGAGCTATTTCGATTGCCAGAAAATACCAACATCAGTATACATGTAATATGTTTAGGATTATCTTAAAATTAAGCGTTGAAAATGATATTGACATTTATATATACTAACTTTCTCACCACATGCAGTTTTTGGTCACGGTTCTGTGAATAAGTATTGTCTCAAAATGACCGTTATATACATTGTATGTTCATTTTGTGGCTCCACCTGGTATATTTTATAGTCCATCATTTGGGTAGTAGTGTAGTCGTGGGAGAGTTGACCCCAGAAGAAATTGGATACAAGCTGAGTTCGGTGTCATTCCACGCGGAAAAACACCAGGAACAACATATCCAAAAAATCCGCTCATGTGAAATGATCCAAGATGGCGTCTAACTTGGATGTAGGTAACGGAAAATGCTGAATTTCTGCATTATGTTCTACAATTAACACCAACTTCGTAATAAATTGAAATATACACACAAACAATGATTAGTCGTAAAACATATCTGTAGAATGTCTGTCCCAAAAGGGTCACCCAAATGGACAAAATCGAATGAAATTTACATTTTGTGCAAAATTGAATAGCTAGTCCTATAAGAATGAACAGACGCTCGATATATGCGAGGACGAATTATTGCAGAGTATAAAAGAAACTTGTGATAAGAGCTGTACGAATTCTCTCTAACATATCTGACGAGAGAGCAAGCGAAAGCACGGACTCGTCGAACGGTTAAATCTGGACTTTTGGGCGCCCAGAAACAATAACGAAGTTTTATCTGTACTGTTTATCTTGAATCGTGTGCTATA